>VFFE01007493.1:545310-609487 GCA_008921705.1 Burhinus oedicnemus
CCCTTCACTTTTTGGGGTTTTTTTTATTTTTTTTTTTTTTTTTTTGCAACTGAGGCTCTTGGGATGTACAAGAATTTGAAAGCAAACGTTTGACTAGCATGCTGCATAAAACAGCATTTAAACAAATATTGTATTGGCATGCACTGTGAAGTTGGTGCCAAAAAAGTAAAGTAAATAAGCCATGAAATTCAAAATACACAGAAGTGGAATAGACTGATTTGTTACAAGCCTTGCTGATTTGATCTGTTTGTTCTAGCTACCTTGCTTTAAAAAAAAAAAAAAAAAAAGGTTTGGGTTTTTTTTAGTTCTGCTAGTAATTCACTTAACTTCATTAGAAATGAAACTACATTCACCTGGAAAAGAGGATCCTGCTAAATAACTGTTTATGCTCCTGGGATGTTTGCAATGCATGGTAATTACTGCATACAGCAGCTGCAGTTGGTGAATTGGTTTGGTTCAACTTTTCTGATGGGTGGATATGGTAATTTGTATTTTGGCTGGAGCTTCAGGAACTGTTGACACCTGTCAAACTTTGAATTGCAATAAAAATGTCATAGTGAACGTTATTGCAAAATTGACAACTTTTAAGAAGTGAATGAAATTCATTCTGGCTTTTCCACTGTAAACAACCCTTGGAAATTTGTCATTTGATTGAAAACATGACCTATGTGTAGCACTGAGAAGTGCCTGATCCACTGAAGATGAACTGTTAATCTATGGGTATGTGTACATCCAAGCCTCTGGTGTGTGTTTGTGAAAGAGCTAATCTTTAAAGCAAGGTGAGGTAAGATTCACTTGATCTTGAATGTTGTTATTGCTTAAAGTATGTGACTTTGAAGTGCCCAGAAACGCAACTGCTGTTCTTCAAAGAAAAACAGATCTCGGGGACTGTTTCCAACTTCCTTTCAATGTCTTTTTTTCAGTGTGTCAAAGGGGATGTATACAGATGGACAAATACTGTTTGTGTTAGGTCATTCATTTAGAGAAAAATTAGAGCCATAGAAGAATTTGAACTAGATGCATATGCCAGTATAAATCTAGTATAATTTCATTGAAACTGCTCCAGTTTATACTTGTATAAAAGAAAACAGAACTTGACCTCAGATATCCAATACACAGCAGCCTGCATTCCCTAATGTCACACTGAACATTGAAGGCTCGTTTAGAAAAGACAGCCTTTTTGCAGTATATATATATTTAATAACCAGGATTTTTGGTGTTGTTTTGAAAACCAGTTTAAACTTTTATGCCAAAGAACCATTTTTGACTATGGTTTCTGTGAT
Source organism: Burhinus oedicnemus (assembly GCA_008921705.1). Taxonomy (NCBI): domain Eukaryota; kingdom Metazoa; phylum Chordata; class Aves; order Charadriiformes; family Burhinidae; genus Burhinus; species Burhinus oedicnemus. The sequence goes on from VFFE01007493.1 coordinate 546,594, forward strand.
TCTAATTGACCTTAAAGATTTATACCACAACTTCCCTTTCAGTGGCACTTTTGTATAGAAGCTGTACAGGCTCTGGTGCTATGTGATCAGCTGCACAGGGGAAGGGTTGTGTGATCACTACAGCACTGTATAACCTGGAAATATATTTTTCATGATCCTGATACTTCTATTGAGAGAGTTTTTCTCTTTTTTGTTCTCTCTCTCTCTCTTTTTTTTTTTTTTCCCCCTCTCACTTTTTCTAATGAGTTTTCCAGTCCTCTGGCCCCATGTTTTTTGTTTAAGGATATGGCAGAGCATCTGACCTAACAGCAATTGCATTATCCTCAGTCTGTGCTTGTAAGTACGGGGGACACTCGCTTAACCGCCTCCTCCTGTTTTTGGTGGCCTACTGTAAGCCAGTTGTTTGCCCTGTAGTCTGAAAGGTACACAGATACTTCATGCTTTTGTACTCTGAGAAGTGCTGTGTTCATAGTAAAGTTTCCAGTGCAGATTAGCCAAGGCAGCGGATTCAGTAAGCAGTCACCAAAATCTGTATGTATTTGTGCAGCAAACACCTATCTATTGCTCCATCACAAAGCCTCCACTTAATAATCTGGCCAAGGATTTCAAGGCAGCGAGTTTTTTCAAAGAAGCTACTTAGGAACATTAGATGTGACTATAGCATCAAACTAATTAGTTGCCACTCCATTTCTATGAAGCTTCCAGGGCTTTATAGAAATGCGATATTTGCACTTCTCGCTTGCTGCTGAGGCATTGAGGTTAAGCAGTCTCTGCTTTTTGTCTGCTTTTTTACTGATGGGAAAGATTCCAGGGCATTGTTCGAGAGCTGCGCAACCCTCTTATATACCTGGGTAAATATTTTAAACAGTTGCGCATTTGGACAACTTGCCACAAAGCATTAAGTGGTATTTAGGGTTTGCTTCAGCTCTGTTCCCAGGGCCCTTTTAAAGAAAACCAAAACAACAGGAGGTATTTGGGAATTAATTAAAACAACACTAAATAAAATAATGGCAAAGAATGAATCCTACTATGAATGATGGTGAGAAGGCATTTTGTTAGGAGGTAAATAATACACGTGTGCCTGTGCGTCTCTGTATGTACACACGTGTGTGTGTATGCATGTAACACGTACAATTCTTGACTCATGTATGCCGCAGATCCCATATGCTCATCTTCTAGAAATTCACTGGTACTTGGTGCACAAGTTATGAGAACTGGAATGGAAACACTGGGTAATCAGGTTTAATTTTCTGCGGGCCAATTCCAGTTAGAAGCAAAATACATGTTAGATGTGTATGGTCCAGGAGAGGCCACATAACTTTTCTTCATTCACGCTTGCCTACTGTAAAACCACACCCCACACCCTTTAACTTCTTGTAAACAAAACAAAACCAAATACACAAAAGTGAAAATGGGTTGCACGAAGGGAACAGGAAAGTTGTTGTCCTGTAATTCAAAAGTTCAGAGCCATAGAAGTTATTGGGGATTTGTGAATATTCACTTCCACTGAAAAAGAGGCCTTTGGTGCCTGGAAGTGGTCACCCAAATCAGAAAACACATTTGAAAATAGGTTCCTTCGGGGAGGGGGGGAGGGGGAGGGCATTGTAATGCGTGGAGGCATTTCTGGTACTGTCATGGGCACGGCTGCCCAAATACATTAGTCAGTGGTGAATCTTTTCTCATCGTTTCACAGTTATTTGCGATTGGCTGTGACCTTTCTGCAATTATGAATATTCTAGGAGGAAACAATACAAATTAGAACTGTAGATACCGGGATCTTTGTACTGGATGTATTTCTTTTTACTTTCTAAGTGTTCTTTTTCATATGAAAAGAGTTTAGCAGCTTTATCCTTATTCAAGTCTTTTCTTTTTGTATCTGCTGGGGAGAAAACCATTAATTTTAAGGAATGGTGAGAGTAAGCCTTAAGCTGTCTTTGACATTTTAGTTTAACTTGAATAGGTTAATTTTTTTTTTTTTTTTTTAAAGAAAACAAGTTGGTGGGAAGTGTGTTTTAACTGTGAGCGCCCGATTTCGACCATTAGCATAAGAAAAAAAGTTTTAGTGCATTTACTATTGTATTGAATGAAGAGTTCCAACAGTCAGGGAAAAGAAAGTAAAAGGCTGTAAAGAAATGATGGTCTATTCAGATTATTCAGCAGCCCAAAGCTCTGGTCATCTGCCTCTGAAATCTGTGATCGGGATATCACTTTTATCTTCCTGTGCCTTTCTCTCGCCTTTTTCACATGTTCACTTTTGTCAAGGTTTATTGATCACGTTTTCTTCTCTGCAAATCTGTGGAAAATTTAATGAACCAAAAACAACAGAGAAATAAAAGGAACTTTTTATTCATTAGCACTAGATTGAATTTTGTTCTATAGTCACTACCCTCTTGCCTCCCCTGTGTGTCATTGTGCCGCTCCTGCAGCACTTACAGTACCTACAGTGGGGATGGCTGCGTTATTAATTCTCTTCCAGGGAAAAGTTTGTTTAATGTTGTGATCTCATGGCAGATCCGGCCCTGCTGCCTGTCTCTTCTTCTCTGCCCTCCTGACACTCAGATTCTTGACTGTGGTGCTTCTGCCGCTAAATACCTTAAAGTGTGTATTCTGCAGAGCATTTACCTCTTCAAGAATGAAATGTATTTGCTGCCTAGCAATTAAACCCAAATTTAAATGATTGCAGATTAGCAGTAGTTATTTACAATCCTGATTGTTTTGGTGCTATGATCCTTGTTCATTACACATCTGCTTTGCCATGGTGCTGCCCCAGAGCGCTTTGTGATGCAAACGCTTTTGTTAACTTACAAATAGTTTCAGTATCTAGATCATCTCAGGTGACATACTTAAGTCTCTTCTTTTTTCCCAGATGGACTTAAAAAGCTGTAATTAAATGTGGCTTCCAGTATGATTAAGCTTTGCTAACATTTTCCATGGAACGATTTACTTGAACTCTGGCACTTTCTGATCCTGTCACTGGAAGATTTTTCAATAAAGGCCCTTTTTAACATTAATTTCATTTCATTTAGTGCAGCTTGTAAGTGTAGGGAAATGAGTTAAAATGAAGCATATATCTGCCTGAGAGACTTCTTGGGTGTTTCTCGATTCCAGAGAACTTCACTGCTACTCTATGATAAATGCTAAGTTGTAAATCCCCAGGGAAAGAAAAGCATAGAGTTCTGTAGAACAGTCCCGAATACTCCTGTAATGAGTAGTCCCATCAATGCTGCGACTTCTAAGGGATGAGCTAAAAGCCACAAAAGGGCATCTGTACTTGAGCTTGTAATTTCAGCTACAGTGATGGCACATCTGTGACTGCGCCTGTTTTTCTGTGCACTGAGTGACTCTCCATTCTGTAGGAATACACACCTGCAGTCTTAAACCGCCTCTAAAACTAAAGAAAGGACTTTGTGCCCAGCAGAATGAACCCTGCTGGGAAAATCTGGGCTCCTGCTTAAAAAAAAAAAAAACAACAACAAAAACCCCAAAAAAAAACCCCGAAAACAAGAAAAAGTAAAAGTAATGAGAGTCTTCTATCTGCTGTGAAATGTGGGGTTTTACTGTAGACAATTCATTCAAATGAAACTAATGAAATCTCTCCAGAGGAACATGCCTTCTCGGGGATGCTCTGCTGCACAGCGGAAGCTGGTGTGGGTCCAGCCCCTTGGTGATGAGCACCCTGCGGTCACAGTCCCTCACCCCTGCCATGCGGTGCCACGTACCCCTGGCGGGGGACCGCCTGGTCCTCCCCAGCATCTGCAAGGGACGGTCAGCTGCACAGTTTAATCCCTGCAGGAGCAGTGGAAAAACTTCCAGTGTTACAAATGCAACTGAGTAGGAGATGCTGTAATATCACAGCACTGTGGTTTATATTCATCGCTGGAAGCTATAAATATCCAGTCTTTGGAAGTTAAATCCTTTTTTCTTTGAATATCCTTTATATTTAGTGATTATATTCTCTTGGAGCAAGCAGATCACCTGGAAGTTGTCTAGCAGTGGTTAAGCAGTTTGATTTAGCTCCTAAAATTCATTGAAAAACTCCTGAAAACATCCCACCAATTTTTTTTTTCAGCTTGGAAAGCGGCACCCCTAGCTGAAATCAGTATATTGCTCCCCTCCATACTGACCTGTGGAGTCCTGTTAGAGCCCCTTTTATGGTGCCTTCTTTAAAAGCAGGGTCTGTTGATTGCGATGGTGTTAAAAGAGCATCAGTTCCCAACACCAAGATAGCTCCTTTTCAGAGCAATCCTCAGCAGTGCCTCTTTGTGCGGTGGACAATGCAATAAGTCAGACAGGACTTTCTGAGCCACCTCTATAAGGAACTGTAAGGGCTGCTGAAGTACACTTGTGTTAAGTTGAATTGATTGAAATTTAATGGCTGTTAGTAGCTATGAATGGTAATGATTTTCTAGAGTATCTTCACCATGCTTGACATTAATAACTGGAGAGTGTGTTATGTGTGACGCTAGTGTGTTACTCATTTTTAAAGATGCTTTCTCCCAGCCCTCTTTCTCATAATTTAGTTGTTTTGATGCTTCAGAAAAAAAATCTTGGGCTTCGAAGAGCACGTACATCTTGTCAACATAATTTTGTGCTCATGATTTTTATTTTTTCCAATTCCAACATAAATCAGACTACAATATAGTGAGAGTGATGAATTTGTTTTACATGCCATCATGAATTAATGTTATGCAAATAGAAGCTTTACAGGTGCCATGATTTACTTAATAATTTCAAGTTCTAATATTTAAGTTCATTCATTATGTTTGAGTAAAAAAAAAAACCCAGCATGTTCATATTTTTAAACGTGAAATGTGAGATTTGTGTGCATTTGCTGTGTAAGCACATTTGATGGCTAAGAAAGAATCAATCAGTGTTTGCATTCAGCATCTTATTCCTGTAGATGTTACTGAGACATTTCAAAGAGAATAATCAAATATTTGCGTGTAAGGAGAGGAAGATGCTGGTAAAACATCCTTCAAGGATATAAAGAAGTAGAAAAATTGCCAAAGTAAAGTTTTTTGGCCTTTAAAAATGGAGCAGAGCAGTGTGGTTTTACTATGCAAAGTGGCCTTTATTTCATCCTGTACAGCTCGCTGCGAGCTGCTCCCAGACCTGCCGTCTTCTCCGTATGGTGAGGACGAGCCGAGGAGTTGGTGAGAGCTATAGGCGTCCTGGGTCAAAGGTGAATGTGAATGTGATCGCAGGGTTTTCAGGCTTTGATATCATTTTTAGTGTGCTTCCCAAAGGCTAAGGACAAGTCAGAGAAAGTTTGACACATAAATACATCTTGAATCTCTGAAGATAAGAATAGATTTTGACTTTATTTCTCAAAAAATTGAGGTCACTGTGGTCTGATGACAGGCTGAAAGCCCATCACTCAATTTTTTTTTTTTTTATTTCTCTCTTTTTTTTTTTTTTTCCCTCCCAAATAAACAGACAGGAGCTTATTTTTGATACATTGTGCATGTTGAGTTAGTGACAGCATATTCAGGTTTTGAAGTTTGTGGCCCCAGGGTCAAGGTTTAGTGTCAACGTCTGGGCTTCCCTGCCCCTGGTAGTAAGAATTTTACTGATTATGCTACAAAAGACCCAAACCTCCTAACTCTGGTAACCTAAAGGAATTAAAAGTGAAGCTTTACAAAATGTGTTTGCTCCACATAACAGGACCATGTGTTTCCATGATGCTACAGCCCTTAGTCATGGGAGTAGGCTCAAGAATTGGTCCTTGACCCCTTCAAGCTCAAGGGACCATTGGCCAGGGAGCAGAGTGGCTTTTAGTAATTTTGACAACTTCTTCTTTTGCTCTATGTGTTCTTGAAGAACTCGGAGGAGAAATTCATCCTGATGTGCCATTCAAGCGAAGGATTTAGTTGGGTGTTAAAAGGCCATTTGGGAAGTGGTGCACAGTATATGTACCGTGATCAAGTTAATTATGTTGCTTTGGCAACCACAGCTTTGGTATTTCCTGACTAGAGCTCCTTGATGGAGTCATATTCCAATATCTGGCGTCATCCACACTAAAACCTCTTGCAAAATCAGGTCAGTTTTGTCAGAAAGTGGCAGGACAAAAGAGATGAAGGATTTTTCTGACTGTTAAAAACTCATATTTTTTACAATTAAATGCAGGTGTTGTGCTGAAATAAGTTTCCATTTAGAATTTTAAAGTATAATTCCATTGTAGGAAATACAGTAGCAATACAATTGATTTTCCAGTAGGCTTCAAGTGATAGTTTTGAAATTCCTTTTGTGGAGAATTGCAGCATTTAGGGGGTTTGTTCCAATTCACAAGAAGTCAGACTTGGAAATCTTGAATTCCTTTGTAAACTGCAGCAACTGTTCCTAACTTTGCTCTTCCCTTCTCCAAACTGTAAGAGAATACAGAGCCGAGCATAACACCTATGTTACTGAACCATGTTCACAGCTAATTTTTTCTCCCTTTGATTTATTGTGTGTGTTGTTGGGGTCTTTTCCCCAATTTTTTTTTTAAAGTAAAGGGTGGGAAACCGTTGTGCATATTGGGGTTGCGTTGCCTCAGCAAAGCTGGCATCTAACGACTGACCGTGCTGCAGCACTCTTGATCTCTACTTTTTTATTCAAGAAAATGTTCTTCTGCATTTTACTCGAAGGCCTCTGGCAGGGCTTGCTAAAATTTAAACTACGCGTTGGACTTAGTCTGAGAAATTCACTAGTGCTGGAGATGAGTTCATCCCTCTGGGACAAAGCACTTGGGGGAAGGTGGGCGGCGAAAGGCAGGTCTGGATCCGCGTTGAGGGGACGGGGATGAAACGGGGCAGCGCCGGCAGCCACTGGAGGTTGCACCATTCTCCCAGGAGCGTGCAAGGTGAGGGATCCTCCTCCTTTGCTTTCCAGAGGGCATTTCCAGCGGTGCAGATGGCAGGGGGATCTTTGCCAAGGCATTCGTTTCCTTTAATCTGTTCTCAGGGGAGAGATACCCAAGAGCAAGACGCCATCCAAGCTGTTGAAGGTGGGGGATGAGCACTGTCTGATGACAGTGACCCGGTGTCACTCTCCGCTGCCTGTTCTGGGCTGGCTCATTTCGAGTCACCTCCAATACCACCACGCTGCCTGATGGTTTGCTGGGGAGGCATTGCCTCGGATTAGGCTGGAAATTTTTGGTGTGTTGGGTGCAGTCAGATGACGACGTGCTCCAGCTGTCAAGTTGAAAGAAGGGGGCACAAAACAACTTGGGACCCCTAGCTCTGGTCATTCCTCCTTTGCTGTTGAAGATGCAACTTTGCAGCCTAAGGGAACCTCCTGGCTTCACCCCAGATCTCCCTCCTATCGCTGCATGTGGACTAACCAGCACACTCGTGGGTTTTACCAGGAACAGATCTTCTCAGTGCAGTGTAGGACCCTCCGGTGTAGGTGAAGCGGCAACTACTCAGGATGTCCTCTTCAGAGTGGCTTTTCCCTCCTTTGCTTGGCTGCTCTCTTCTCCTGACGTGGTGTGGCTGAGGGATTGCCACCCTGGGGCTGGCTGGGTGTTAGCCCTCCTGTAACGAACGGGGAGCAGTTGGCTTTCTGTTGGTTTCTTTCCTCTTGCTATGTGTTGTTAGTTGCTAGGATGAGGTCTGTGCTTCTCGCGTGCCAAATGGCGTGCCTTCTGGGTGTACTAAATCACGCATCCCCACCAACCTCCCATGTAGGCTGGACTGGGAGCCGTTGGTGCAGCAGTTCAAACAAAGTGCAGTGCTGCAGGTGCTCTTTTGCTGGCTGATTGCTTCAAATGTCACACCTCTCCTCGGCTTAACGTCTACGCTATTTCAACATCTCATGTGAGCTAATGGAGTTTAGGCATCACCCGTTTCTCCTTCTCTCCCTGGAGGTTACAGATTTCTGGACACCCTTGAGATGGAGTTTTAAGGTCATTGGTGGCATTTTTAGGTCACAGAACTGCAGCACCTTGTCTTCTCGCCAGCTAATCAAATGACTAATTAGTTCTTTTATCACTGCTGTTATCTTTTTCTCTAGCTTTGGTTCAGCTCTGCAGCATGAAGCCTGCTAGGAGATGACATCTGAGAACTGTTTGACGGGAAACTTGGAGGCAGATATGGTCAAAAGACTCCATATGAGCAGTCACTGGTGCCTGTGTTGGTCTGGGTACCTCAGCTCGTCCGTGTGTATGAAGGCATCCATCAAAGCACGGTGTTTAAAAACAGCTTTCCTGTAAGGCTTCCTATGATTATGGCAGAGGAGATACCAAATATACAGCACTTTTAATTTCATTGTAATTTGGGTTATTTCTACCAGAATTTTTTTTTTTTAACAAAGGCAGCTGCGTACATATATTTTAGTTCATTTTAGTGTATGTGCGTTTTTGCATAAAGGTACTTTATCATGCACCTCATAAACTGCTCAAAAGTAGGGACTTGGGCAGTGCAGATCTTTGTGTGTATCACAGCCACGTTAACCCACTTTATTTCCCACTTTTCTCAGGTGTTGATGGCATCTGGTTGCGACAGATGCTTTCTGATAAAGCCTTCAGATCAACATGCCTTTGGAGACACCAGTGCTCTGTGTCGGTACTTGCAGACTGCTGTATCCAAATACTCTTCTTTAATTGTCTTATTAAGTAGAGAATTAAGCTCTGTGCTTTGACTGTTTTGGTGCCAGTGATTCTTATTGCAGGCTTTGGCACGGCACCGCGTTGCGTTTTAAAGAGACAGCATCACTTTAATGATGTGGGAATTGAGTTGGAGGATAAAAATCCGCTGAGAACAATGGCTGACTGAGAGTACGGTACGTAAAATCTGATTTTATGTTCTTCCCTTCAGACTATTAGGTGGGGGGTTTAGTTCAAATGCCTGCGATGATTTAAGAAATAAAAAGCAGAAATTCTCACTGCTGCCAGACCACAGGCTCCTCAGCGCCAGACTTGCAGACGAATGTCACATGTTGCTGTATGTTTTGAAAGCATACCATGTGTTATTCTTTAGCTGTCTCAGTCCTCCCCCCAACCGTATCATCTTCTCCCTAGCCAATCTCACAGAAAAACTTTTAATGAAATAAACTTTCCTCTTCCTCCCCTCCCGTGCAGACCCTCGGACGTGTTCCCCCCCTACCTGTCACTCCACGTGAAGGTCTCTGCCCGCGAACTTGCAGAAGTGATTTTAACTTGATTTCATGTAACTCTGCCTCTCGTGCTTTAAATCAAGCGCTTTTGACACTGATATTGCAGCTTATGTTGTGTGTTAGGATCAAGAGCTCACAAATGACTAAACATATGGTTAAAACTTTTTTTTGCATGAAATATAATATGTTTCAGTTTAACTCGGCTGTGGGTCTAGATAACGAACGTTTGCCATTAGAATCATTGCGTTTCCAGAAACAATTTTTTACTCCTTCTTTTCTACTGTCTTGGATTAGTGTTTCCTCCAGCTAATGACAGGACCGGACATGCAAACTAGATTAGAGCATAGTGTGAATAGTGTGAGCTGAAAATGCTGGCATCTCGCTTTATTGCATACAAGGTTAAGCGGTTTACTGCGAGGTCGCAAGAAGTAAACTGAAAGCAAACAGGCAAATTAATCCAGATCTCTTGGGTCCCTCCTACGGCGAGAGCAGGTCCCAGGGGATTTGCCTCTAAAACACTCTTTGAACCCCCCCTTGCCCATCCCCCCACTCCGCAGCGATGCAGACCTTTTCCACTGATGGCCAAATTGCGTACAGACGGGAGGTCTGAGTCTGGCCACCCATCGGGTACCTGGGTGTCACTCTGGCGGTGTGGCTGTGCTCCTCCTTCTCCTGATCTGCGGTGCCAGGAGGGATGTGGCAGAGGAAGAGGTGGCAACGGCAGCCCGCCGTGGTGGCTGCTATGGGTGGTAAAGGCTGCTTCGCATTAGAGTTGCTCCCCGGGGCTGCGTTCCACAGGAGGTCTGCTCCTGATTTCTGCAGGGGCAGGAGGCAGCCAGAGCTTTCGCTCGACATCTCTATTAAGTTCGCCACACCAAAAAAAACCCGCGGCTTGGGAAAGCCTGCTGCTTGGGTTTCCGCAAAAAAGAGCGTTTGAGTTGGTCTGGGGTAGGACTTCAGATCACATCTCTGATAGGCAAGAAACTGTTGGGAAGCTGTATTAAAACAAAGGAGAGATGGTGAGGGCTGGGAAGACCAGAGCAAGCCGGTAGGAGGGATCATACATGTATAGGTGCTAGCCATACGTTCATTCTAGACCTCTGCAGAAAATTCTAAGTATTTCTTTTGTATCCCTTCTATTTTTCCTTTTTTTTGTTTTTTTCCTTTAGAAAAAAACCCCACAAACCCACTGCCATGAGTGGGATTTATGTAAGCTCCTGCATCCAACTGCACCTTGTAATTGTACGTGGTGCTCCCACCGGCCTGGGACCTTCGGTGCTGGGTGTGCCAACTTATGTCCTAGTTTGCAACCATATTTGCCATACTGGGGACTGGGTGGCTCTGCATACTTATTCTACTCAAGAGCTTAGATTTGAATCCATGTTGAAAGGCTGGATCCCAGCCTGTGTCTTGCATGTTGGGCTTGGAGTTCTCTCTCCAGTAGAAATGAATAATGTATTGGTTTTTTATGAAAACCAGGCAATAATAGAAAGTTTGTTTCACATTTTTACGTTATGAATGTGATGCTTGAATGATGAGGTGTACAGCGTACAGAAAAAAAGCTGGCACTGTCCCATGCGAGTGCAGGGTTTCCACCAGGCCGTGTCTCTGATGGATCAGTCTGACAAGTTCCACTGTGGCCGAGACCTCCTTCCTCACCAGTTCCTCATGTTTACTGAGGACATGCAGTGTTCAAACTGGGCACAGTGACCAGCTGTGTTGTAGTGGCAGAAATACTGCTGGGACATGGCAAGTGCCCATACTGGGCCCATCAGCCTAAGGGAGAGCAAGTGCTGTGCTCTGCACAGCTGAAATATATAGCTCGTGTCCACGGGGAGAAAGATCCTCATCTCCCACAGAGGGTATCACAGGGGAGACTGCTGGAGAACAGGGGACAGATTGGGCTACGGCAGGGTGGGACCATGTGGCATCGAGGTAAAAAGGCGACAGAAAACCATGAGAAAGTAGGCATAATGATGCCTCTACTCACAAAACAACTTATTAAATTTTGTTATTTTTTTTCTGTTGAGGACTGAGCTGTGTTGATGCAGCAAGGCTCTAACACTGCTTGATCTTAGGCTAGTGCTGCTCACTGAGACAACGTAGGGGGGAATTTGGGCCATATTTGGTGCTAGGCCAGTTTTTGTCCTCATGCATAAAAGATGTACCTAAGGAAGCACTTTAGACCCTGTCAGGGTACAGTTTTCCAAACGTGCAGTCAGGTGGCACCGGTTGCCTTGATCGGTAATTTGAAGGGATCTCAAGAAAAGATTCCTGTCTGCTGCCTTCCAAATGCAGCCTTTCTCCCTCAGGAGAGCTTGTGGAGGAAGGTGGAGGCTACAATTCCCAGGCAGCCGGAGTCCTCAGAGATATGGTTTTGAGATGAGGAGCTGGAGCAGAATACTCTGCTGCTCACACCGACTGGTTGTCTACAGGTGATGCAACAGAGTTGGATGAGGAGTGAGTGCAGCTGCTGTTAACGCTAACCCACCTTCAGCATCTCAAAGGATGGTTTTGAGCTCTCTGGAGTCATTAACAGCGCTGGCTCTGTCTCATCTTCTGGAGAAATCCCAGAGGTGCAGTTTCGCCAAACATTTCTGCTCCCTGAAGAGACTCTGAGATGCAATGCTGCAGGTTGCGCTCTCCTCCCTGCTGCCCTGGGTAAGGCTGTTCCATAGGGCCATCTGCAGCATGTTTGCAACACCAAAGGCATGAAGCCCTGATTCAGTATCTAACCTGCCTTTCTAAAGGCAGGAGAACGGGTGACCAAGTGTTTTCACATGACAGGCATATGCAAGAAGATAGCTTCACTTAGTCCCTTGGAAATACCAGTAAATGTTGCAGCTCTGGCACCCTCATCAAGGGAGTATGGCTGCTCTTTATAGCACAGGTTCATAATAAAAAGCTTGTGAGGGATGTCTGCTATGTGAGAGCAAGTGTGACCAAGAGGGCTTTCTTCCAGCCTCATGTGTTATTGTTTCCCTGTCATTTGCACCCCTGTCACCTGTCTCTGCTAGTGTGCTAGGCATGGAGCTATGCCTTGAAACCATCCAGAGCTTGTGCTAGAGCAGAATGGCCCCTTACCCTTCAGCCCTCCACAGACAACAAGTGATACATACGTTCTGCAGCATGCCTTGTCTGTGTATAAGTATGAAGGGACTGTTCAAGATAGCTGCTATAAACTAGAAATCTCCACCAGGTTTGGGACTTGACCTTTCCTTTGTAATATTGTCATGGTGGCACATGAGAAGCTGCCTGAACCCGATTGCCTTGATTTATGAAAGGGGTGGTTATAAGTTTGGTTATTTCCCATGGGGCTTCTCAAAAAGCAATGCTTTCCCTGCCTCTTCCTTATCTGAGAGAGCCTTTCCTGTGGCCTGCAAAGGTCATCTTATCTTCAGGGTGCTTGTGGGACATATATGTGTTATGGGTCTGGTTGGTAGAGATGCCTGTGTGGATTATCACAGGAGGCAGAAGAACTATTGCATTATTATGCGGGAAGTTTATAGACCTTTTACAGTCTTTCTGTAAGGCAGATCTTTGCCTTAACTTCATTGATCTTCAGGGGAAGAGCCACTAGAGGAGAAGGCTGGAACATGGAACTAGCAGCTCTCTGTTCCGCTAGACCTGCGGGCTAGTGCAAAAGCACATTCAGCGCACAGCCAGCCACGGCATGTGCTGCCTCTTGGCTCACGTGTAGTTAAGGGACATGAAGGAGGCCCAAAAAGACAGGTTTCCAGGTAACCTGCAGGCAGCTGGTGTAAATAACATCAGGAAAAGAAGGAACGTAAGACACCAAACCTGTAGGAAATCAGTCTTCATTAGTTTTGCAACCCGTTGGACAACTTGCGTTCTTTTATTAACTTTTTATTACGGCAAAAGTGACTAGAATAAAAATAGTCTAGGTGCCAAGGGGATAAACAGTGAATTAAAAGGATTAAAGTCTGAACATTTTATTGCTTTTAGAAAGATGTTATTAGATTTACTAGCTTAAGTTAAATTTACATGGCTGAATTACTTCTTACCTTAGTAATGAGTTTTGTGGGGAAAACCCCATCTGTTTAGGTGTTTTAGGAGGACATAATCCAGAATACATCATAACTCTTTAGGCTGTAATGGAAGAGTAGAGCAGCTATCCTTTCTGCCATAAACTAAACGGATGCTGACTGGGCATTTGAGTCTTCTGGAAGTCAGCGTGACCCACACATTGTGTGGGAATTGATAGCAACCCCAGTGGGTAAGATAGCAATGGCACAATTCCCAAAGTTATGTTAGTTATTGCCAGCTGTGATATTTTTAGATTATTTCTGTTTTCAAAAACTCTTGAGACACTTTCGGATAACTTGGGTTTTTTGAACATATAAAAGCCTTTGTTTTCTGAAGATAGCTCATGGCAAACTGATGACTGACAACGGCAATTCTGTTTGAGGTCACCTGCAATAAACTTCTCTCCCGATACCCGGCGACATAGTCAAGTCCAGTAAATAACCGACATGCTCTTGCCCTCTATAGGGTTCAGGGCTGCTTGGAGGAGTGAGTGTTGGCTTCCTCTGAATCCACGCTGCTTGTGTGTGGCTCTTTTTCCCCCTGCAGCTCCTCACGCAGCACACTTGCATGTTGGACGGAGTCCAAATTTCCTCCCTCCTGGGGATTCCTTTGCTGTTAATTTAAGTGATGGCAACTGCAAACTTCTTGCCAGAGCTTGCTGTGTGTTTTTTGAATGCTTTTTTTGGCTGTTCCCTGAGGGGTCAGCTTTTGTCCTTCCCCACCATACTTTCTGCTGTAGGCAGAGAGGCCTTGAGCTGGAGCTGATAGGTCCCACCTGGCTTTGAATGTGTCCCTGACGTGGCTTCGGTACCTCGGTGTCTGTCACAGTTTTCAAAGATTTTTGCTTTGTTGTTGTCTGTACAAAGCTAGGCTTATAATGACATAAGCGTATATGTAATTTTTTTCTTAATAGCAGAATGAATCATTCATGCCTACAATAGAGTGTGTCTAAGTTCCTATTAGATGGTTGTCTGCAGCACTATCAGTTGATGATTTTAGATGCTGAATGGAAATTAAAATTAGGGAAAAAAAAGACTTTTTAATAGGTACGCAAAATAGCTTTTCTCTTCAAAAGTCATGTGGTGAAGACATGGTGTTAATATGAGACAGAGTGAACGTGTTGAAGATAAGTGAGTTCCCATCTGTCGTAAGTCCAAACCAAAGATTTACAGGATATCTTCTCAAACTGGAGATGTGCAGATTAATTGGACCATGATCTGCAAAAGCACTCGGTAGCCACAGCCTCCTTCTAGGTACACCACCAGTAGCCAGGAGTGTGTGCTAGCCAGGAAAGCTGGAGGGCAGCTCTTCTGTTTGAAGTCATCCGTGACTTTGCTGACCTCCCTCCGAGGGGTCTGCCCTTGTCACGGGGGGAACTTTGGCACCTGCCCCAGTGCCGAGCTCTGCTGCCCAGGGTTATTCTCCACGGCCTTTGTCCTGCTGCGAGGATTGTGCATGCACGGCCAAGAGCCGGTTTAGTTGTGGTTTTACCCCCCATCACCTATTTTCAGCAGTAGTCCTTATTTGTCCAGGCAGTTTAGTTGGAGGAACTGTGCAGCAGGACACGTTCACAGGATGGGGAAGAACAGCGCTGGCTTTATTAAGACGCAGGTGTTGGCAGAATGTTGTCCGTTTATGCTTCATTTTGCACTGGGCTTCCACAGGGCGCTGCATTTTCTGTGACCATACAGGCTGTTTTTAAAAGCAAAGTATTTGGCTTAGCACAGAGGTATGTAACCTCAGTCAGTCAGTGCGCAAGTGGAAAGGCCCTGGGGTGGTCTCCCTTTTCCTGGTGGGTTGAAAGTCTCTGGTGGAAGAGGTGGTGCATAGAAATGCTTTGTGATGGCACCTGGTAGGCAAGTGGAGACAATGGTGAGGGAGTGCTCCAGCATGGTCTCCTGGAGGGAGGCATAAACCCTGGTGTGAGGCTGGGAGCAGCGTGGCAGGCGGGCTCAGCATTTGGTGAAGTTACCATGTGACTTGTGGAGAGCACATAAGCAACAGCACAGCACTTCATAATGAGATTCAAGTGCGAAAAACACCTAGGCTATCTGGGGGAAAAAACAGAGGAGCAGACCTCTAGAAAGAAACATCTACGGGGATACCAGGGTCCTTGGGAATCAATGGCTGAGTATAAAGGGGCTGCAAATTTGCTGCTTTTGGTAACCTAAAAAGACCCAAAGAGGGTTTGGGTGCTTGTCCTGTAGTGAGGAGGCAGCTGGGACTGAGGACGTAGCACTGGTAACCACAGGAAGCGTAATGCATTCAGGTCTGCTTCACTCCATTACAACAGAGATTGACAAATTGGAGAGAGTTCAGGAGGAAAAAAAAGAAAAAAAAGTAACAAGAGAGCTTGAGGGATTGACTTATGAGAGAAGACCGAAAGAGCTGAATATGGATAACTTGGCTAAAGGATGACAAATGGGGTGGTTGAGATATAAATCTACAAATATCTGAAGGGTGTAAACACCAAGGCTATGAAGAATTATTTAGAGTGGTACAATGGGGTGTAACTAGAAGTAATGGGATGAAATTTAAGAGAAGGCAAATTTCAGTTGAATAATGGGAGAAGCTTTTTGACAGTGTGATGTATTAGGCCATGGGATGCTCTTCTAGCAGCAGTCCTATTGCTCACTACTTAGGGCACAACCCTGTTTATTAAGAAGTCAGAGTTTTCCAGAGTCTTTATTAAAGGCAGTTTCAAATCATGCCTTTTGATTTTTATGTATTTGATGCGGAGGTGTGCAAGCAGTACACCAAAACTGCCATGCCCCTCAGCCCGTGTGCCACGGCCAGGTGTGACGCAGTGGTTCTTGGTATTGCGGCAGTGGAGGAGAGAGCACAGGTCCAAGCAGCCCTGAGAGCCACAGCTCAGCCCAGACGGCCCCGCTGGCATGGAAAGTTCAGCCGGGTCAGTAGTGCCCACTCTTTGATCAGGACCTCCTCCTACCTCCTTCACTTCTCCCCATCCAGGCGTTGTACTATTACCGTTTGGGGGTTAGTTCAGTTATGGTGTCTGGAATAGACATCAAAGTTACGCTGCAGCTCTGTGTAAAAACCAAGAAATCTCCCACTTTGCTTCAAAGAAATCAGGACAAACAAGATCCCATTGATGCACATGGTCTATGGTCTTTTATGAATCTACAATACTGTACCTTAACTTTTTCTTTAGAAACTCCCATTTCTTCTCCTGCTTTTCACTTCACTTGAAATGCAAACTAAGGTCAAAGGATCACCTTCCTACTGGCAGAACACACTGCATTGTCTGTCATTTTAAAATGTCCTCCACAGTAACTGAGGAAAGGTTCATTTCTCTACTCTTTATGCCTAAGAGTGACTCTCTCGAATGCATTTTGCTTTTCCTTATCTTGAAGGGCTAAATTAGAAAATTAGGTAAACTAGCTGTGTAAATCAAGTTAGAGCATCTCAACTAAAATGGTAGTTTATCTTCAGCACGGGGAAGATGGCAGATTCACTTAGCATACACTGGCAACTCAGCTATTCTGTTGAAGAGAGGGAGGACAGAAAACTTTAAAGCACTGGCATGCTCGGAGCATAAATGAGACAAGAGCTGAAAGTGTCTTTTATAATTGTTCTTAAATGTGTTTTGTATTGCTCGTGCTGTCCCTGAAGAGGTCTGTGTCTGTATGCTTCAGGGAAATTTCTGAATTATATCCTCTCTTAGTCTGTGGGAAGAAAGAACCGCTGAAGGGTTTCATTCTCCTCTGGATGAGGATGAATATTTTCTTTGCTGAAAAATGCAGTTTTGGTCTCCTCAGAACTGGATTAATTTGGGGAATGCTTTTCATAGGGAATTTTGTATGTGGGGAAATGTCAAAACAATTGTGTCTTCATTGCAGCCCTTCCCGTCACGGAGGCCTGTGGTGAGAGCACACTTCTGGATAAGGAGAGCTTTGCTTTGAACCACTTTTCATGTCCGGATCAAGGGTGGATGTGTGCTCAGGCCCCCTCGTCTCAGGAGAGCAGCATAACCACTAAGCTACCTCAAGTTTGCCACCTTAATCTAAGTGGTTTCCATTCAGCAGAAATAAATCATTTATGTCAGTATGACTCCAGAATTATTTTTAAAAAATTGTGCGGGAGTATCAATTATTCTCCCTACTTTATTTCTGAGGCCACTTTAAAAAGGAATTTAAATTATGCAGCTGCGGGTCGCTAATAGCATTTGTGGGAGACATCGTTGTTGTTTTTTTTTCCTGGAGTTTGATTCATGACACTTTTGCACATCTTTTGGTAGACTTGGGCCCTGCCCATTTACAAGGCAGACTTTCCAGCCATGCACTCCTCATGAAGAGGATGGGGCAAATGTGGTCAGGTTTCTTTCAACAGCTGTTGCAAATGCCTCCAAATCCCATTAGTGAAGTACATCGTTTCAAAACCATGGCCTGGAGCACACTGAGGGAAACGTTTGGCAGTCATGAAAGGAGGCCTGTGAGAAAAGGCACCTCAGAATAAACTACAGAAATTTCTGGGGTCACCAGAGGTCTGAACCACTTTCTTTGGTGATGGAGGTCTTGGAGCATCCTTGCAAAATGTCGATGTGTGCCTGCAGCCTCCTGCCCTTCCTCTTACCCCCTTGCAAGTGTCTCTGTACCACCTAGTTCCCAGGCTGGTATTTTAGAGCTAATCCTTCACAGTGGGCCTGGATTATGAAGTGGGGCATTCGGAGTACTTCCACCTTGTTGGTCCGGGTTGATAATCTGCAGCTGAAGGGCCAGGGAGATGGGTGGGAGCCATGAAGTCCCAGCAGGAGCTGCAGAAATTCAGCTGCCAGAGGCCTGGCTTGCAAGAGCTGACCTGTGCAGTGTGGCGGACTATAAGGCACAGTAAGTATACTTTTATCAGTATAAGAAAGGAAAAGAAAGTTGCCTTCCTTCCTTATCTGTTGAGGGCAACGAAAAATCTTGAGCCAGCTTGTGCAGTGAAAGGATTAATTTGCTAACAGTGTTGGACTTGTGTGGATGTTTGATTAATAAAGCAGTAGTTTATCTTCTTACATTTCCCCATAGCAACTGCAAAAGAGTTTCAGATGTGCACGGCCTTTCCTGCTCTCCTTCTACTGTGAAACAGATGTTTTGCTGACTGCCCCTCAAAAGGACAGACCAGCACCCAAACCCACCTTCTGGCAGGACATGAAGAGAAGCCCAAACTGGGGAGTCAGCCCAAGTGCAAGAAACACACCTTTCTTTTTCTTCTACCATATGGAAAAACACATAAATGTGTGTGTATGAAAGCCTCACTATGGAATCAGATTATTTTGACTCTAAATACACTAGTCATTTACTTTCATGGCATTTAAAGGCTGGAGAGGTTTTAGCTCATTGTACTGGAAGGTTGTACGTTTTGTCTGCTGCCTTGTGTCCTTTCCCGTGCTTTTATGCTCCATTTGTCCCATACTAGTGCCCTGCCTTTATCTCCTGCAGTTCCTGCTCCTTGGCCCAGCACTGAGGGCCTCTGAGAGTAAATGTTTATAATGTTCATTTAGCTTTTGGTGAAATCTCTTCTAGTTTTCAAAGAAAGCTCTTTAGTTTGGTCTGCACAGATGTAAACTTTCAATAGGAGAAATTCCCTGGATTCAGCTAACGGCTTCAGGGCTCCAAGTGCTGCTGATGTGCTATAGTTCAGTGTCCTTGTAACTCCGTGTAAAAACTGTGTGCTGTCTCTGATTTTAAGTTTAAGCACTCCACAAGAGTGGATTTAGGCCTTCTATACTTGCAGCATATACTAACAGTACCTATTTTTGTTTATACATAAATAAGATATCTCTCCGCAAGATCTGTCGGAGGCCAAGCTTGGGGTTTAAAAAGGAATAAATAAGCAATGGAAGAGTTCTTCTGTCATAAGGTGCATTGTGTCAACAGAAGTTTATTTTATTTACCTGTTAGAGTAGGAAGTGCTCTGACTTGTTACAGTTTGTTATTGCTTTCTGGTTTGTTGGGTGCTAACATGGCTTTCAGTCACTTCTGTGTTCTGTTTTCCCAGGAAAAAAATTATATCGACTTCTTTTTACAGTTATTTTCCTTGGCAAAAGTTAGTATTTTATTTATTGGTAGCTGCCATAGGCTATGGATGAACTAGCTCATCCTTGGAGGTGCTATTCACTCATTTACTTTGCACATTTATTAAAAAAAAATTGAGAAGGTAGCACCAGCCATAGATGATGGAAGTTTTCGCTTTGTTGCATTCTCATTTCGCAGCAAATCCAGATCAGTAGGGACTGAAGGCTGTGTTAACTAGGGACTGTTTGCTCTGCCTGTCAATACCCACACAAGTACTTTCCACCCATACCTCTCAAAGTGCTTTTAAAAAATGCCTGAGAGTTATGCCAGATGCAGGTGTTAAGAAGCTGAATCATGGATGGACAGTCAAGAGCATTGGGGCACCTGATAATAGTGTCTGGGAATGGGGACCCTTGGCTCCCTGTCTTGGGAATCGGATCACTGCTTCACAGGCTGTGTACGTTGAGTTTCCTTTGCGGTCAGATTCTTGGTGAGTGATGGTCTCCACCTGTGTCCCACCATGTCCTGCAGAACTTGGAGGCATATGTCTCTTAAGGCTTTGGCCACCTGTCAGCATCACAGGATACTGTATTCTAATGTAGAACAAATTTCCCAGGATTTATTGGGATGTCGAGAGAAATCAGCTGTCTTTGCAGTACATCCACCCTGGATGAATGATTTCTTGTCACTTTTCTCCGACAAGACGGGAAACTGAACGGCCGTGACTCTGAGCTGTGTCCTCAGCCTCTCTTGTGAGGGATAGAAGGAAAGGGCAATGCTGCACCTGGGCTCCGTCAAGTCTGTGCAGCGTGGTGAAGTGCACCTCCAGCACCTCTAAGTTAGCATCAGATAAGTGAGTGATAAGGCAGGTTTAGCCATGTCCTGGCAGCTCGCTGACGAGGTCATGCAGCCTAGTACTGGGCTGCCTTGGACTGGACGGCCCCAGCCTGGAGGTGACTAACACGCTCCATTCACAGCACAGTCGTGTCTGCAAATGACTTCCAGAGCTGCCAGGCTGGGGACTTTTATGAGGGTAAAACTCCCTTGGAAATGTAGAAATGAAGGTGAAACAATTAGCAACCAACTAGCGCTCATCCCCTGAATCGGTCTTCCCCTGCGCGCTCTCAGAAATTTTTCCCTTCTTACGGTTTCCACCTATAAATCCTGATAGCTGTTGTAGGGGTGTGTGCGTATGTCAGCGGGGAGAGGAGGAGAGAACTGCCAGTGTTGATCAAACTGGATCTTAAACTCTGGTTTGCGTTGAGCCAGAATGGCTTGATCATATATATTTAACATGCACTGAAAAGCCACCCAGAACTTAGGTAGACCATGCATCTAAGTGCTGCTTGGGATGACCAAGAGCTGCTGAACCAGGCTTTAGATTTTGGAGATGCGGTTCAGACACAGAATTGTGCTGGTGTCCCTAAACCTTCCCGGTTTTGAATAACATTTTTCTAGTTGAGGTTTTGCAAGTATGAAGCCTGAAGCCAGCTTAAGGAAACTTTATGATGTGAAAATTAAGTTTTCTCTAGTAAGCTGCAGTTTGTCAAAACAACAGCACGCATTCCAGTTGGGCTACAATTTGGCAGGATGCAAAGATTTCATCTTTCTCTTTGAATATCCGAAGAAAATGGAAACCTGGCATCTTAGCGCTGCGTGGATTTCTCCACATCCCTTTCAACAGCTGGGATAAGCTACTCTGCTTTATCACACATTTCCCTTGTGTTATGAATCACCACCTTCTCTCCAGGCAGTTCACATGCGGGATTCTTCAGTCTTTGGAAGCTCATGCGTTTGGCTAAGGGGAGCAAAAAAAAGGTTGTAAAGGGACCTGCCCAAGGATACGATGGACCTCAAATTTGGTTGTTTGACAAGAAAGGAATTGTCATATAATTGGATCTGGTGCTAACTGATATTTCTCCTTTTGGGGGAAATATTTTGGGAAAAATCACTCTGTTTCCCAACAAAGCTCTTAAAAGTGTCTCACGGAAAGGAAATTCCATACGTTTTTTTGCTCTGGAAGCAAAGAAAAGAACTGGGTTTAGCTGATTATTCCAAAATGAAAGAGAGCAGCTGTCTGCCCTGACTCCCAGAGCAGGGGGCTTAAAGCCCCCCCTGAGCTTCGTGGAGAGCTTGGACTCATGGAGCTCACAAGCTTTCTGCTCCTGCCAGCATCCTGGGATGGGTGTCCGGACTTCCAGCTGCAGAAGGCAGCCCATGAGGTGGGGCTGCCTGGGAATGGTAGAATCTGGAGGCTTCAACTCTCTGCCCAGGCAGCTGGTGAGAAATTGGGCAGTTTTCTGACCCACCTGTGGTTAGCCTGAACTGATGCACAGCTGCAGACGTGTCCAGTGTAGACAACCTGACGTTTTCCATTGGAAGCCTCTTGTGACAGGAGGCTCCTGACCTCTGTTAGTGCGTGTTGGTGCATATGCGATGTGTAGCATATTGCTAATAAGGTTGTGTAAAGCCATTAAGATTTGGAGTCTTGCTGGAGCAGAGCTCTGTTGGGGAAGCTGCTGTGAAGGTTGCAGCTTGAATAGGAGCTAAACGGAGGTGCCCAAGCAGTTGTCAGCAGGTAGTCAATAAAACAGAAATGTCTGAGTTATTCCCTTTCTGCTTTGCGACCTCGGTATTTTAGAGCTTTCCTCTTTATGAAACTCGCCCCTATGTGAATTTACTCACAGCTGTAAGAACGATTTAGTTCCACTCATTAGTGATGAAGCAAAGGTACATAATAAAAAAGAAAGGATAATACATCACCTAATGTATTTTGTTTGTGGGCTTGATGCATGCAGGGCACATTAAGGTATTAGCTGTTTCCAGATATAGTAGACGTACTGTTGTGTGTTTTGGAAAACGTAACTGTCTAAGTAATAGGAGACCTCAGCCATACACTCCACTATGAAATCTTTGCGGAGAAGTATGGAGAAACTGGTTTGCTCTGTGTGTGTTTGTGTGAATTATGGGCTGTGCAGATCAGCGAAGTGCAAATTAGCCGTCCTCTACTGTCCTGTCATATCTTGACTCACAACAACAGAGTTCAGAAGTTCATTGCTTGGGGGAGGCAAAAAAAAAAAAAAAAAAAAAAAATTAAGAAAGTTTGCTCTGACTTACTTGTGCTTTTATGAAGACTGTCTGGAGCTGAATAACCCCTGGTGAACTTGTATCCTCCAGCCCAGCTGCAGCCTTTCAGCTCCAACAAAGACCACTCACTAAATCCAGGAAATCGAGCGGCGCGTGGGTGAGTGACTGTCTCCATATTCACACCCTGCCTGCTGGCCGGGGGGAACGCCGCTCCTCCCCAGCCCTTGCACTCGGAGCCTGCAAGGAAAACCTTCTGCGTGTGTGCGTGGAAAAAATCATTCTTTGCCGTCCCCAGAAAACTGCACTTTCCGTTGAATTTTTCCAGCACTGCAGCATTTTAGAAACCACAATAAAAACTCTGGGCTGCAGGATTTTTATTCTTTGCATACCTCACTGCACAAAAAGGGGCGCCAAATGTTTTCCTGGAAGCAGGATTTCCAGCCATGAGCAATGATTTAGGAGGGTGAGAATATCAGTTTTCAAGACTGTTTCATTTGGAAAACTTTGAGATTCACTTGAGACACCACTGATCTATTTCCTCCGCTTTGATTACTCTGCTTCCATATACATTTAGCTACTGGCTGTTGTTCTTTTGCCCTCCAAAAAAACTGTTTTGATGCTCTAAACATCATCATCTTTGTTATGCTAACACGAAAGATGGAGCAGTGCGCAGAGAGAGAGATAAAAGCAGTGTTGTTTTATGGATCCTACGCAGTGTACTTCGCAGGAACTTTTTAAATACTTTGCACAGTGCTCCTTCGTGGGATAAATGTTCTTTAAGACCATTTACAAAACACGAACAAAAGAATATTAACAAAGATGAGTAAGCAGAGATTTCCTCGTTTCACAGGTGAAGAAACAAAGCTCTGTAAAACCGAGTTTTTGGTACAGGATCTGGTCAAGGGTAAAAATTATGAGGCTCAACCTGCAGGGCCATCACATCCATGTGTCATGGTGACCTCAGTTGGAGGGGGATGGCAGTTTAAAGTGACTGAGGCTAGAGTTAGGTATGTAGTGGTTTAGTCATTAGTCTTTGCTGCTTGTGTGATATGACATGCTTAGGATATGTGTTTAAGTGACATGGATTTCTGTCATTGGAGCAAAAAACCAACCCAGAACCTCAACTCTCTCTGCCAGAAGCTGTCGTCTTTTGGATTAGGGAACTTTACATTTTGAGCATCAGAAAATTAAAATTTTTGTTTAAAGACCTGAAGTTTCCTTGGGAACTTCCAGCACTACAGCCTGAAATGAAAGAGGTAGGCTTTTGGGCCAAGGGGGAGAAGGTCCATGAAGGAGCAGCTATCGAGGAAGAGTGTCTTCCTGGCCCAGTGAATTCCCTGAGCACAGCTTTGTGTGAAAGTCCTCCTATCTGGTTTGTAGTCTTTGTTAAAATCAGTAGTTAGTGGTTTAAAAATAGTTATAACAAAGCTCCTGAGGTGAGGTTGATGAAGAGTTAAGAGCTTTGCACATCTCCTGCTGACTGTGCTGTTCTTGAGCTGCTCCCTGGTGGCCTCTCCTGGCAGAGGACTTTCAGACTTGCTGCACTTGGGGATGCTCTTTGTCAATGGCAGATTCTCAGGGATGCTGTCAGGAGGGGGCTTGGACCCCATGTGTCCTGTCTGGAAACTGTCCCCAGTGCAAATGCCAACCCTTGAGAGGCTGAAAAGTTGTCTTAGGTGGCTTGTGGAGGCACATTCATGGGCTTTTCTGGCCCCTCCATTTGCATCAGGATTCCTCAGCCTCTGCTGCTCGTGTGAGAGGACATATTTAGGATTTTTCCTCTGCAAGGTGTTGGTCAAAGGCAACTTAAACTGATCCAGCTGTTACAGTCCTGTTTCCATCTCTACCCCTCTGGCACTCATATGGTCACACAATATACGCATTCAGATACTGAAAAATTATCTTCTTTTTTTTTTTTTTTTTTTTTTTTTTATTTAAAAAATTTTTTTTTTTTTTTTTTTTTTTTTTTTTTTTTAACCTTCCTTTCCCAGAATCAAGTTTTTGGCTGGACCCATTCCCTAAACTGATTGATTGACACTGTAATTGCATTAATGTGAGTGCAAGAGAAGGGGAGGGAAGATGGGAACAGGAGGGACGATGAGATCACAGCATCACAGGTTCAGTTTGGTTTAAGCTGCCTCCGTGACTGCTGGGACAGGTCGCGTTTGTGATGGCCAGCGGGCCATAAATTTGAAGATAGTATGTGCAGGAGAGTATGGCAAAAAAAGTGACCTTCTCGGCCACTGGAGGTGGTCCTGTTATGTCAGCTACTACACAGCCTAAACAATACTGTTTCTGAGACTTTTTATGTTATTTTAGTTTTTTTAATCCATTGTCTTGCAGTGGCACCTGCGCTTAGTCTTGCTTCCGCAGTGTGATACTGCTGCTTATCAGTGACTGGGATTACGCTGCAGCCGGACCTGAGCCGCTCATCGAGCAGCTCCGGGAGGAGAGCTGGTCCCCAGGGGCTGGTCCGAGCAGATGTACACCAAGAGTTTTGCAGCCTGCAAATGTCAGGCTGATGGGTTTTTTCCTCTTTTGACTGGACGTTTCTGCAGGTCCAGCTACCTTTTCTTCAATTGTGTCAATCAGGACACAAACCACTTTGCTTTTCAGTGCTCACAGCTGGGTGATTTTCTCCCTACCATTTGTACTGGCATCCAGGGACACAGACTGACTGTCCTGGTCTAGTCTCCTTGCGCGCTGCTCCCTGCATGCTTTTAGCCGTGGTTCAGTCATGTCTCCCAACAGGCTTGCCAGTAAACTGGAATCATCTGT
This sequence comes from Burhinus oedicnemus, assembly GCA_008921705.1. NCBI lineage: Eukaryota > Metazoa > Chordata > Aves > Charadriiformes > Burhinidae > Burhinus > Burhinus oedicnemus. The sequence continues at coordinate 571,619 of VFFE01007493.1, forward strand.
CTTGTAAATGGCCTCGTCTTTAATTAGAAAATCTTTAATGTCTGCAAGTCACATGTGGGTGCCAGAGTTTGCAGCTCTGTAATGTAAGTTTTGTTGCCTTGCTAGTTTTAGCCATGAAGTTTTAAAAAATAATCTCTCGAGCCTCAGGATAACAGTACCCATTGAACCCTGCTAGCAGATGTTCCACGGGTTAATTCTGGCCAAAAAAAACCCCTCTTATTCATATTTTTCCCCCAGTGAAACACTAAAAAAGGTTTTCAATTCATTTTCTCATCTTTATCCTCTACAGCCAGCTGTATGTGCAGACTCTATTTTTGTTTTCACTGTCTCTGTGCAAGTGCTAATGTTTTTTTTTCTGGTTTTATTTTGTCCTGTAGTCCAGCATCCTGAGCTTGTTTGCTCTGTGTCAAGCATTAGCTTGTTTTTCTATTAATCACATGCTCTTCCTGGCTGTAGCTTTTGCCGTCTGGCTGCTGCCACCAAGTTTCATATATATTGTGTGCTGGGTAGCACTGAGAGACTCCAATCTGCAACCCCTTTCTGATGAGAGGGCTCTATGGGACCATGTAGGCTTCTTGGTGTACACTCCAAATCTCTGTCTTCCACGTCCATCTTGTCTTACAGGAACCAACTTGCTCCAGACCTAGAAGGAGCCATGTCTAAGGGCAGGAACTTGAGCAAGTTCTTCACAAATAAAACCCTTAAACATGTTCCTGACTTTGTAGGAACCAGAAAAGCGTGACCATGATTCAGCTCATGGGGTTGTGGAGGAGATAGTCTTTCCACTGAGATTAACAGGAGCTGCCCTGGAAGAGATGTAGCCCAAGGCTAGATGGGCCACAGGTCACCTGTTTCCTATATCTTTCCTATAAGTTGTTCCTGTATGTTGTAGCATCAGGAAAGGATGCTGCTTCTTTCCAGTGACTAAAAGTCCCAACTCTGAGAAGCACTTTGTGAACAAAGCTTGTTGAGTTGTGCAGAGAAGACTATTAATGAAATAAAACAGCTTCATGAGAAGCAACACTTAGTGCTTTGTCCATGAAGGAATCGGTCTTTCATGAAAGACTTTGTGTTCCCCTGATTTATTTATTTATTTTTCCATTGAATGAGCAAGATTGTTTTAAAAGGGTGGTGGGGAAGGTCACTGGGGAAAAGCCCCCTCCTCTACTCACTCATCAATTCTTCTAACATTAAAAAAATTAATTTAAATTGCCACTTTCCTCAAAATGAAGTGTAAAGCTTTCATAGTTCTGTTGTTTAATTTCCCAACTGGATATGAAATTAAGGAAATTGTAATTGTTTGACCTCTCGCATCAGGGAGCCTAGGTATTTTTTCTTCTGTTTCACAGGAGTACATCTATATGAGAATAATGGCTTCCCAAGGGGCTCCATTTCTTGTAAAATACCATCTAATGAATTAAAATATATCTCCTCTTGGTGCTTTTGCATGTTGCGACCTGCCTTCGGTTTGAGTTCGCGGTGGCTCCCATTGAATTGTCTGAAGGCTCTCAACACACTTCCTCCTGGTGAATTGTTCTTCCTGAAGTTTGTCCATTGATTTCATCCTCTGGATTGGGTTGGTTGTCTTTCTTACACGGTTCACTAATTATTCCTCACTAAGCATTGCTAATGTGCCTTCCATAAACTTGCAGCTTTTTGAGCTTTGATCCAGGAACCTTTCCAAATTCAGCAAAAACAACTAAAGAAGTGGGATTTTTTTTTTCCTTTCCTTTGTGTCCTTTGTTATTGAAGAGGGCTGCAAATATTTAATACCATTTAAAGCTAGACAAAAACCCCTCTCTTTTGGTGATTTCTCCGAAACACCAGTTGATTATTGTTGGCAAGGAGGTCGCACTGGAAAGGACTAGCTGTTCTGCATGGTTTTGAGGCCAGGATACTGCTGGGATTGTCCCTGGTGGCTGGGTGGAGCTCGCTGGGTACCTGCCCGAGAGCTGCAGGGTCCCCACGCAGCAGATGGACCTCTCTTGTGGGTAAAATACGTTGACACCAAAGAACAAAACTCCTCTCCACCAGAAGGTGAAAAAAAAAACCCAAATAACACTATCACCGAGGAAGCAGCAAACATCGGCCTTGAGATCTCTGTGCTTTGTATGTCTGATCAGATGCATATGAGGTTTTTCAGGGTATCTAATATACTGTCTTTTAAAGAATAGCTAGACACGTCAGAGTGTGGGCTAAGGATGCATTCATTTTGAGGGCTCTTGCACAGAAATTTTTGTCCTGAAGTCAGCACTTGAAGGGGTTTGCTGTGTGGTAGGAGTGGAGGCTGAGCTGACTTGCCACCAGAGTAAGGATATTTTCCTCTTAAAGAGAAAAGGAGAGCAAACATCAGCCTCACTGATCTATTTAGCTCTCGGTGATTCTAAGGATGAGTTCAACTGGATCCGTGATCTCTCGCTTGGCCCTTATTTCCCAAATGGGCCACACAAGTGGCCTTACAAACACCCATAGCAGCTGGTAAAACAGCTCCGCTTGCGCAATGGGCAGAATTTGGCAGGAGAGGATTGTCAGGATGGTTTTGCCGGGAGTTCATGGCAGAGAGGTGACTTTGTCAAGGCCACAGGAGAGCTGTGTCCAGACCTGATCAGAAGCCGGGACCCGCTCAGTTGCATTTTAAGTATTAGAAGCTCTGGCTTACGTAGCATACGTACCTGGGTTTTTAATATGTAAATATCCTTGTATGTGTTTCCCTTTCTCCAATCCCCGTTGCTTTGAAAGGAGAGGAACTTTCCAGCGTGCCCCAAATAAGAAAGCGGCGGGAAGCGGAGGGTTGACCACGCCTCAGGGCAACCCCCTCCATCCCAGGCCGGCAGCGGAGACTCTGGAGACGTGGGTGCCCATGGGAGCCGGGTGGGGGAGGCAGGAGCCGGTCCCCACCGCGCTGCCAGAGTGCGTCAGCGTGCGAGCGGCGGGAGCGAACGCTCTGCCTGCGGCGGGCAGGCAGCTGCGGGGCCGGCAGCCACAGCCAGCTCGCCGACAGCACGGCTCTGGCAGCGGGAAGAATCGAGCCCTTTGTATTTAACCATCCAGACCTAACGTACTGACATGGTCGTCATCAGATACAGTTGACACATGTTTAAACGGCGTATCTTGCTGCTTTGAACAAGTGGGAATGTGTTCTTGGACTGCTTTGCTCTCTGCATTTCTACGGAGTTTCCCACTGTCCATTTTCCATAGTTACTTACAGCAATTAACTGGAATCCAGGGCTGCAGCGGCTGCACGCATAGTCTCTCAAACCACACCTGTGGCTTTTTTGTGTCACATATAATTCATTACTGAGTGACACTTCCTGCCTTGTCATCTTTAGTCCTAGATGAATGAATGGTGTAGCTAAATCAGCTTAGCGCCGAACTAAAGCGGCGGTTCATGTTTAGCTGTGGCTCTTGCACAAGTCGTGCAGAAACTTATTTGTGTTGGTATGGCTGGGTGTTCACTGGAGACTCCAGCTCTTTTGATATCGGATCCACTCACAGCTTGCATGTCCTGCCTCAGCTTTATTTTCCCTTCCAGAGGCATAGATACTGCATGAATCACTGTGTCTTTGCAGAGGCTCTAACGGGCGAAGGTATTTGTGCTGAAACCTCACCAGGCCGTAATTAATCTGTAGACGAAAGGAAATGGTTTTGTGACAGCTAAATGAAGACCAAATAATGCAATGTGATGAAAGGTACGCTCAGCAGTCTGATTCGGGATCTAAAGTTTATATGCGTTTAGCTTTACACTGAGCTGAAAAATGCTGGAAATGAGAATTGCCTCAAGTCCCAGTTAGTAGCAGACAAAAGTAGACAGAGGAAAACCTGCACGTAATTATATATTAATATGCAGAAAACTGAACAGAGATTTAAAAAATTACACCCTGTTATTTAATGTATTTGAAGACATTCAGGAAGCTTACATATAAATTGTACGTGAATGCTGTACACAGAGAGGCACGTGCTTTATGCGTTAGATCTGTGAGATCAGGGTACGTTCTAGTGAACAGGCTGTCTCTTCTTCGGGCTTTAGTTGTGCTGAGATAGAAAACATCTGATAACCTTTAAAAAAATACTGCTGACTCTTGTAAATCAGGCTGGGTTTTTTTCCAGATTTGCATTGTTTTGCAGAAGGAAAGAAGCTGCTGATCATCTTGTTTGAAAGCTAAACATTTCTCCAGTGAAATGTGTTGGGGGTTTTGTTTGTTTTGTTTTTAAAGAAGGAAGTAATCTTTTGAATTCATGTTTCAGCTTGTTCATGATCAGTTGTACCTTTGATGCAGGTTCTCTCACATGACTTCATGTGTAGCTGAGAGAGTTTTTAGCACAAGACACGGGGGTAAGCCTGGCAGCTTCCCTGTAGTTTGGTGACAGTGGCCTTTGGAATAGGTACTCTGAAACTGGTTGACACTGAACATTTCCAGCAGCAGCCACAGTGGGTCCTTAGCTAACTGGATGATCTCCCAGAGTGTCGAGACTTCTCAACTTCCCTTGTGTAGAATCACAGTAATCCTAGAAATTCTGGGGGGCAGAGACCGGGGGGGGGGGCTCAAGTCCAGCCCCAGTGGGGTCTGTCATCAATACCAGCTCAAGCTGGCCACGGCTTGTCTAACAGAGTCTTGGAAACCTCCAAGGACGGAGGTGCTGCAGCCTCTCGAGGTGGCCTGTTCCAGCACTACACGGTCCTCCTAGAGAAAAAGCTTTTCTGAATGTCCAGCCTGAACTTCCTAAACTGTAATCTGAGGTCCATGCCCTGTGTGTACCCGAGCCAGGAAGGGTTTGGTTCCATCAATTATAACTGTAGACTCTCACATTAAGTCATGTGTGCATGCCTATTTTCACTTTTAATGTAAGCCTTTGATAACCAAACAGCAGTCAAATTGTCTGTGTTTAAGCTAAAACCAGATCGGGTTTATACTTTTCTTTTAAATGAAATCTCTTCATTTCATTGTAGCTATATCATACCTAGACCTTAGTAGTGTTATAAGACTGTGACAGTACTGTTGTTATTATTACTATTGTTATTATTGTCACCATCTCTAGACTTAATATGAACATACCATTTCAGGTTGTTATCCCTATTTTTGGCAGCAGAAAGCAACATTTTTTTATGACTGGGCAGAGTCACACACTGGTAGGAGAATGAGTTGGATTCTGTTATGACTTTAGCATCATCAACAAAATGATCGAGTACTGTAAATTTACATTATAATTATGATATCAGTCAGAAACAATATAACTTGATTTTTAGGTTGACATAGAATGTGCCCTGGGAATTTGGAGGGAATATATTTGTCTCATTTGGAAGCTGAATAAATCCTAACAGAAGTATTTCAAGAATATATACATAGTTCAATGATGGTTATACTCAACAAGTATTTTCTAATTAGCCTGAGTTTTAGGGCCAGAATGTTTCATTTTTGGTTCCTGTTTTATTTACCTGTCATAAATGAACTTGGGATTCTGCACCTATTTTTTTCAATATAATTTGCATCCCGCACACCTACAGCAATACTCAATTTTTTTTTCTTTTTGTCTGAGAAATTGAAATTTTGTCTGAGATGTGATTTATTCATTCAAGTAAGCAGGTTGCAGATAACTTGAATCTTGAGAAATGAATGATGGAGGAAAAGCTTTGTTTTCAGTACTTTGGTTAAGACATAGGTAAGTATTTTCAGAAGAGTGTAATGAACTGGCTGCTGGACTTCTTAGGGATGCTCTGGAACACCTCATACGTGCAGAGATGGGCTGGGTACGTAATTCCTTCTGGCTGTATAATTTCTTTAAAGCATCTTGTCATGGACATCCAAAATGCTCCAAATGTGAATGATCGTGGTACCTAAGTCACACTTTGCCTCTGTTAGAGAAGATATTCAAAGTCATATAGGACCCCAGCTGCTACTCAAAAGTCACTGGGAGGGGGTTACTCTTCTTCAAAACAAATCTTTGTACCTCAAGTCATTTAAAGCTTCACAAGGACTTTGTCTTCAAGATCTTTCTGGTTCTTCCTTAAGGAAGGACCCTCTTGGTCCTGCTCAGGGTTTTAGGGGTTCTCTGGGATAACTTCAAGGAGGCAGCGAGAGCAAAGGGCACGGTATTGTGGAGAACGATGCTGTCAGTCATACCACAGTGTGTATGTGAGCACATCTACTGCGTTGTGAAGCAACACCTCTTCCAACAGCAGCTGGTTTTACTTCTGTTTGCGCTGGCATCTGATCCCAGTCAGCGGCTTTGTGAACAAACAGCACCCACTGGAGCTGAGCACCCTGACTGTGTAGCAGCACGGTTCTGTGAATTTGCTTTCTTACCTTCCTGCCTCTCTCCTCCCCTTCCCCCTGTTTCTATGACACTTTCTCTTGTAGACGGCAATATAGGATCAGGCTGCTTTTCATTTCCATCAGTTTTCCCTGCTGTGACTGAATCTGTTGCAATTAAATTTTAATTGAGATGCACACTGCTTAAATAGACACAAGACAGCTACAGCTATTGCTAATTAATTTTCTTCCAAAATGACAACATTTAATAATTATACTCCATGTCACTTTCATTATTTATACAAGTTTAACTCTGGGAATTTTTTTAAAGACACGTCAGCTGTGAAAGTGCTTTATGGTGTTAATCTCCTGTAAGGCAATTGTGATTAACTTGAGAAGTGAAAGTATGTTTATGGTGCATTTAGTACAACAGCACGTAGCTCTGCAAGTTGCGAGGAAGATTGAGATGTTTCTATGAAAAGGTAATAGTGTTTCTGGTTACAGCATTCAAATCCAGAGAAACCCTAATAATAATAATAATAATAATAATAATTTGTGCTTCTGTATCATCTTTGATCTAAGGATCTCTAAGTGCTTTCTGCCTACTAACGAACAAGCTCACGCCTTATGACAGAGATTCCTCCCCAGTTTCTCACTTCACCTTGCGTAGCACAAAGGGATCATCTGCTGCCCCAGCTTGCAAAATTACTTGCCCTCTGCTACCTTGTTCTAATACCTGGCAATGAAAATGACCTTTTTGTATTTTAGTCTGAAGAATCCATCACTGGTTGCTGTCAGACAGGGTGTTGGATGAGCAGGACCATTTGTCTGTTGCGGCATGACAGTCCTTAGGCAGCGCTGTGACAATTTGGGGAGTTTGTCTGTGTGAGAATACGTAATTGCTGCATCATGGCATGACTTGGTGTTTGCGGAGAGGTGCATCGTCAACCTCCGAACTTCAAATGTTCACCAAACAGACAGAAACTTCTCGGGACAGCTGTGACTGGAATTTTCCCAGCTTCTCCAGTGGGTGTGCACAACGGTGACGCTCCCTCTGCAGAACAAAGGAGCCGGCTATGGCAGGTGAGATGTATCAGCCTGGGGAATTACTGGCAGATCTGGAAGCTTTGGGAAGGACTGGAGAATCAGAGGGCATTTTTTTTCTCAGCGAGGGTCCTGTCTAAGGTGAAAGTTAAAGCTGGAAGCTACAGCAGAGGGATTTTGTGGGTCAGAGAAATAAATGTGGGAGGGAGGGATGGGTAAGACTTTTTGATCCTTCAGAAGACCCAAGTCCAATAAAAGTCAAAACTAGATGAGAAAAGTGACTGCAAGTACCTGGTTGCACATATTTTTCCTCTGCTAGCGTAGAGTAACTCTTTAGAAACCTCTGCACCTTTCTGGTTGTCACTATCGTATCAGTGCAAAGTTAAGATGATCTGGGAACAGAGGTCCGGAAAAGTGGGTTTGCATTTGTTAAGGATGTTGGGGATTAGCGCTGATATTGCAGAGCAGAATTAGTTGGATGGTGTAACCCCCTTCCAAGAAGGCACAACAGAGAAATTTTCCAAGGATGGCAGGAAAAGCAATTGTGCTGTGTGCTGCTGCGATCAGCAGGAGGTTAAGATGTTGTGGATCTAGAGGACGGATCAACAGGGCAATTGGAGCGTCTCAGCCAAAGGAAATTTGATAAAATGTGTTAAATGCGTGTATAGTGAAACCCTCATGTTGCATATATGGGACTATCATATACTATTCACCTCACATAAATTTCGGTCTCTTCTTGAAGCTAGTCATTTTGGTTCCTTTTATAATGAATATATAGCAAAAAAGTACCTCCAGAACCATTTCACTCTGTGTTAAGATGGATTTGAACGAAAGGCTATCTGACTAGTCATCTGTCTATCCTCATGTACTGTCACAGAAGCAAAATTGCATTAAAAAACCCCACCTTTTCATTGTTACTTCACTTTATTTTCCCCTCAACCTTAACCATAGCAAAACAAACTGGGCGATAATTACTTCTGTTTTGGTGTCTGGTTTCTTGTGTGCTGTTGCACAGTGGCAGGGTTATATACTTCAGGAAACTACATCTTCAGTTTTTTAGAAGTAATGGAAACTTTTTGCGCCTTTATTTTATCACTTCTCTCAGTAGGTTGTAGCTTATTCTACTCTCCTCCTAAGCAGATACTACAATTAATAATACACAGATTTTTGTGCTTATTGGTAATATAGTCACGATTCTTGGCAAAGACTTGTCTTGGTAGCACAGCGGAGTAGGACAATGGTGCATGCACTCCCCTTTCTCCCCAGCAGGCCTGTCCTGGGAGCCGATGGTGCTCCATTGCACCTGAGGAGACAGGAATCATTTATTCCTCTAACAAATAGACCTCTTCCTCTGTGTTTTCCCTGAAGTTATTTACACATGCTGTTGTTTGCTTTGAGGTCTCGCACGCACTGTAATTTGCATATGGTGCTGGAGTTACTGACGGTTTGTTCCTTTGATTGCTGATTCTCACAGTCCCGAAATACGCCTTTAGCTGCCAGTGCGGTTGTGTAGCTGTAGAGGCTGTAACCCCAATGGCCACAGGTCTCGTAAAAGCTGGAAGAGCTTTCTTCAAGACGCACAGTATGAATGGCCGTGTCCAGGTCCCAACCAAAAGACAGGGCAGGAGCCAGGTGGCTTTGGGTCTGTTTTGGATCATTGCAGTGGCCAGGAAAAGGGAAGGGTTAAACAGTAATGAATGTTCACAGCTACCAGTCCTCTGCTCTAAAAACCTCAGCAGGCTGCAGCGATGAACAGCCAACCCTCTGCGTGCTTCAGGTTTGTTTCTCTGAAGGCATTTGCCTGGATAGATTTACATAAGTGAAGACTGATCTTCAGTTACAAGAGTGCTAAGGGGAGACATCTAACGTTTTCTCAGTTTGCCACTAATGATTTGGGGATGGCCAACAATTTTTGTTTTCGAAAGATACATTTTCTCTAACTGTTTTTCTAATAAACATTTTGTAAGTTAGCAATAAATCTGTGAAAATCTGAGTCTGCAATGGAGATACTGGCTCCAAAATAGAAAGTGTGTTGAGCTGTCTCACTTGTAATGTATGAAAGGCTGGGAAAAGCCCAAGGGAACAAAGTGGTACCAAATGTTGGGTAGCCGTGGGCATGATTTGAAGGCAAGAAATTGTGTGGGCATCTATAGCTGGTCACATGTCCCCCATCCCTGTGCCTGCAGTTCTATGAAAGTTCGGGCTTAAATGGATGACTGTAGAGATAACATGTGTTTAATTTCTTCAGTAGAGAAAAACCTAACTTGCTTTTCAGTCAAGTGCTAGGTTATGACAGCAATTAGGATGAGTACTTGAAGAGGTGTTTCAGTATTTCTAGTGTATAATTTTGAATGTCGAGGTGCGCTGACACTGTGTTATGCAGAGCAAGGGGATATAAGAAATATGCTCTTTCTTTTAGTGAGGAATAAGTGAGTTATGAGAAATGAGTTATGCAAATGATTATTCCCTTACTCGAGAAAAAATACAGTGCAAAGACAGTTAACTGAAGAACCCTAGTATTTCTCCTAAAATCAGAACATTGGATCCTAACAGAGATGTTCACTGGTTCCTGATTTTTCCAAGGGGATCTGATTCTCATCTTGGAGACCTGTAATAGAACAGAGGGCACGCCAAGTCCATAGTTTCATTGGTGAAAACTAGTTATGAATGAAACTGGGAGTGGACGGATATCTCTGGTCTGTATGACCAAACCGACTCAAAGAACACATATTTAGGCCCTGATTGAAGAAAGTGCATATGCATTTACTGAAGTCTCCCTGAAGCCAATGAGATTGAAAGCATAGTGTGATACGCTTTGAAGGGCTTTGAAAGAGGAGACAATGGTTGAGGCAAAACAAAAGACCATGCCATCAAAGGATGTAAAGCAAAGTGACAGGAACAAAGTGACAAGCTAGGAAAATGCTCTTTGCTCCCACATTCTGAATGGCTGTGAAATCAGCTTTGTACTCATTAGAGCCAATGTAAAGGAACTTGCTGTAAATGAAAATGAACGGCTTAGAGGCTGGTGTTTTGAGTTCAGATGTGTAGGTGAGTGGCAGGAAGCTCAAGGAAGCGCCAAACTCTGAGACATTGTGCAGAAGGAAGAAGTGGGATTCAAAGGTGGCCTAGAGACAAAATCTTACAGTGAGGTTGGAGGAACCTGAAGACCACCCCAGGTTCCAGACTTGAGTAACAAACAAGATGCTCTCCACCTCTGCAGCATTTGGCATCCTTTGACACCACCTAACCATGGCCAGACTGCTGTGAGAAGATATTTGAGAGGCAGACTGAGGTTTCTATGTGGTTGGAGAGAATCGGGTCTGAACTAGGTAGATCTGTGAGTAAAACGTAGGAAAGATTTAGTGGAGAGAAATCCCAGAGGCAACTGGGTACAGAAGATTGGATGGATACAGCTTAGCTGTGAATGAGGAGGAAGATGGAATGAGAGTTACAGGCACAAGTGGGATTTTGTTTTTAGAGAGAGGCAGACTGGGTGTGTGAGGAAAAAGAGCAGAAAAAAGAGAGGGCAAGGAGAGCAAGAAAAGTGGCTGTGAAGATGGTTGTGGAGGAGTGAGGTGATTAGAGGAGAAGAGCAGATGAAACATTACAAGGAGGGAGTGGAGTTGTAGATGGGAGGTAAAAGGCATCTTGTTTTGACTGCTTTCACTAGGAAGAACTCAACAAGCTTGCGTGCAGAAAAAAAGATACAGAGAGAATATAATTATCACATGCATTAATATACAAAAGAAATAATGTACAATAACTACAAGGTAAATAAATAATAACTATTACTAGCAGTACTAAAAAGTTGTGTATATATATGTGTGTATGCACACATGGCCTTATGAAAGGGTTCTGTTCTGAAAAATTCATTAATCCTTTGCATTTTGTCTTAAATTAGATAGTATCAAGGAACAAAAACAAAAAAGGAGGAAGTATTTATAGGGTCTTCTCATGCTAGCCTTAATGATTTGAGTCTTAAGTAATGAAATAGAAAAAACCATCTTTTTTGTGTGTTTTGGTTAGTGGCCACAGCAGTCACTAGTGCCCCGAAGTCTGGTATGACCTCTGAAGCTGTGGGGACCCAACAAGAGTGAATGCAGTGTCCAGTGCTCAGCCCCTGGCCTGGTTACCAACAAACACAGTTCTTCCGCTTCACTTGCTTCAACTGCCCGGTTGCATGCACACAACGTGGTTCCTAAACCATACCTCTGAGCCATAGCAACCTGCCGACATTTGCTAAAAGTTTACTGCTCGCCTGGGTTTTGTTCCAGTAAGTTTTGCAGGCATGAGATGTGCTGGCAAGTCAGCCCGGCTTGTTTTGTAAGTGAAACAGATACTGCAGGGCAGCAGAGGATCAGACCTCCTCATATTCCCTGTCTTCTGTAGGCTGTGGAGACACCGCTGCTGGGGTTGAGAAGGGAGGTTTTTCCCTTACCTTTTATAACAAGAGAATGAAAGAAATGGCAATGTTATTTCTTTCCTTTTTGATGCTGGCAGCTACTTGCCAGACCAAGAAACCAAGTCAGTTCTTGTAGGCTACCAAGTAAAAACTGTATGATATTCTGTTGGTGAACGGTTTTGTATCTGTCTCAGTCATCAAAATACTTGCAGCACGGTAGACATAACTGCATAGTAAAGGAATGTATACTCGGCAACGTTGCCATTGGCAGGACATAAACACCTTAGAGTTTATCAGTGTTCTGGGAGATGTTTATTACTTGAGTCTTACTAAGTCCTTATCACAAAAGAAAAAAGTAGAGAAGTTGGAAGGTAGAAGTTAGTTTTGCTTATCAGCAGAGACAGGCATGGTAAGATTCAATCATTATAAATGCAGATGTTTTGATCTGTAAAGGTATGGCAAATTTATAACACACTGATATATAGGTGCATAAGATCACAGAGGATCAAGGTGTTGATCTAGTCTGACTTTCTCTATAACACCATCAGAGGACTTTCCTGTACTTAAACCCATCCACGTCCAGTGACGAGTCTTAGACTACAGTAGATCTGGAAAACCATCTGAACAAAATGCCAGCTCTGCAGTGCTAGCGAGTCTGTCACCAGCCTGAATCCAGTGCTCTTCTCTGTTGAAACTGGGAGCTCTTAGTCTTTGTAATTGGTATTAGGTAACTGTAATTGGTTTAGCCATAGGTTCTTGTAATGTCCCTTACCTCTAGGTCAAAAAGCATCTGTTATCAAATGTTTCTTGATTGTATATGTTTTAATATTAGTGATCAAGTAATTCTGCAAGCGCCTCTCTTCTGAGGGCTCTTTCATTTTTCTTATGGATAGCACTGCGGACTTTGCAATTTTTATCTTTCTGCTTGAATTGTGGACACCAGAGCTGGGCGTAGTGTTCCATTAACAGTCAATCCAGGGTTAGACGGAGAGGCATTATAACCTCCCAAATTCTGTGTAGACAGACACATTTTGCTTTAGTTGTTTGGATACCAGCAACCTCCATAGAGCTTGTCAGCCACTGTTTGCCCACCATAAACTTCAAGTTGTCTCTAGTCAGTGCTTCTCAACACAGTCTTCATTTTAATCGATTGTTTTCCAGATGTGTGGCCTTGTACGTGGTTGCTCTAAAATATATAATCTTTGTATCTAGCCCATCTAGGGATAGAGAGCAGGTCACTGGTACAAAGCAATCCTCTTTATTTACCATGTTTGCAGTCATTTGTCACTGACAAACTTCATGACTCTGTATCATTGTTTCCAGTCACCGATACACAAAGTGATCGTAACTCTCCAATCACATGAATGTTTCCACCAGATTCAGTAATACTGGTCAGGACTAATTTGTGTATTAAATGAGCTATTCCACTTCTTGTTTATTACTCAGGCTCGCAGCGTTAGAGTCTACACAATTAAGGAATCTCTTCTGTTTGAGTCCCTTGGTACCTTGATTAATTTTAATCTTGACATCTTGATTTCTGGCTAAATGAGTGCTCATTTTCACCCTTGTCTTTTGTCATTAGCTTAATACCCTCCTGAATACTTTAGCCTGTCTCCTGAAAGACTTATTCCTTTCTGCTGAAATGACAGCCAGCCACGTTGTACAGTCTCTTTTCTCTGTGGAAGATGGACCTGCACTGCTGAAAACTGAGGGGCTCTGCCTTTCACTGCTTACTTAACTGTTAATTTTTGGAATCTTATCTAGCCCTGTGACCTGAGTCGCAGCTCACAGAAATGAGCACTGTTCAGAGTATTTATTTCATTCACCCTCATATAAAGTTCCTTGCAAGGACTCTCGGTCGTTCCTGAATCTTTCTTCACCGGTGTGCTTGTGTTCTTGCAGACCAGGCTGCGTTGTGGTTCATGGGTATGTCCCATACAGCTCTGTCTTCTACTACATCGACTATCGGGTATTTCCACAGTTTGGGGATTTGCAAATGCTCTGTTACTTGTAAGCATGAGGCTGGACTCGATGACCTCCGTAGGTCTCTTTCAACTCCGAATACTCTATGATCCTGTCAGAAACTCTTCTTCCATTCCCATCTGGCTGAATTTTTCTCCATTCTCCGGTTTATGAACTGCCAACCATTTTATGTGGTCTGCATCCTGCCTTCAGCTGGCAACTGTAGTCTTATAAAGACAATATGTGTTTCTACCCAGTGTGGAAAAGCAGCTTGTGTGGTGTATGTGTTCAGCAGAGGAAAATGAGCCAATTGAAGTGTTGCTTTTTTGTTTTTAATTACATTCTTGTTTCCTTCCCAGGCTTCTCTTTTCTACATACTTACACGTGTGCCTCCGGAGGGAGGATTCAATAGGCTGATGAAATGAATTAGAATGTTTAAAAATAATCCAAAATTTTGTAATGAAACATGTTCTGAAAGAACCCAGTTGCTATAGGGATTTTTGCAAGGATGCAGTCCTTCATCTTTCATTGCTCAAAATAAAGGTTTTCCTTCATTGAGCCAAATGAGGGTTTTCTTATCCAAGCTTTGGAGTCTGTTCAATGTCATCTGTATGGACTAGTCACTACACGACAATATTACTCATCCCACCCCTACATAAAGCAAACCCATTAAACTTCACTGCATGTGGTTTGTATTTGGGGTTTCATTCATGAGAGTTGAAAGTGCCCAAACAACTGCAGTACGGAAGTGATGAAACCCTGAGAGGATTCTCCTTCAGTCACCACCAGCCAACAAAACATTCACTTCCACCTTCTCAAAAGCTCCCTCAAATCTGATTCCAAGGCAGCTCTTTTCCTCTTAGCCAAATCTCCTGCATTGACCCTCACCTGCTCTGTGGAACCTGCATAAACATCTCTGTTCAGAATCAGAGTTTCTGCTCCACTTGTAGTACGTCCAATTTACTTTCTCAGTATCTTTTGCTCATAAACCTGCTGAAAAGTCAATAGGTTAATTATTACTGATTTGGAATTAGAGTCTAATTTTCTTGTAAACAGTTTAACTGCTGGTCCTCCACCCTGGTCTTAACACAGTCTGTGTTTAGTTGTTACCCACCCTGGTATATCTGCCAAACACCACAGATGTTTTATCTGACACGTTAGTTATTAACAGTTTCTGCTCTTGTTGGAGCATGAAGACTTGATGAAGGGGTTTTTTTGGTTTCTTCTTTTTTGTTTTTGTTTTGTTTTTCTATTCTGGTGTGCAAAGGTTTCCTAAAAGGAAAACAATACTTTTTCATTAGATACGTGTGAGCACATATAGATAATATTTGTCTTTTTTTTTTTCTTTCTGGAAAAAAACCCAGCAAATTCTATAACAGGAAATTTAAAACTTCTTTGGATTTACATCAAAAAAACAAACCTAGACAATTCTTTTGCCAAAGTTCTCTCTCTCTTACAACAAAACCAACCAAACAAACAAAAACCAAGTGAACATTCATGGACCAGTTGTAATGGTGACGCATCACTTTTGAGCAATTTTTGTTTACCTGGGTGCATCCTCCCATATTTTTGCAGCATGTTAACACAGAGTCTGAATGCAGGAGTGTCTTGATTATCTTATTTGACGGTTTTTAGCATGTTGGAATTCGCATAGTAAAAATTTTCTCGTGATAAGACATGTAGGATTGGCTTTGTAAAAGTACAAGCATGACTTTGTTTTCCTGTTCCACCACAAAAGGCTCTTCCCTCCAGCCCCCACTCCTCTGTCTTCTCAGTTCTTCCAAAGAAAGAAACAAAGATAACTTCTGAGAGAGAGGAGGGAAAGTCATGTACCCCAGCCTGCATGCCTCAGCATGGACCAATGCCGAATCTGTGTCTGGCTTTGGGCTTTTATGTCTGCTCGTATGTTTTGATGACGTATTGTAATTGTTTATAACCCAGCATCTGAAAGATAATTTCTGTTCAAGGCTTTAAGGTTGGCAACTTGAAAATATACTTGAAGTGGGGAAACGATTCAAATTTATCTGATTTTTTTTTTTTTTTAATTAGTATTATTTGTAAGGAAGCAGCAACATTAAAGTGACATTAGTGTTCGTGAAAAATATGAACGGCAGGCTAAACCCAATGAACAGGTGAAATGTTAATTCCTTTCTTCAGTATCATCTCCTTTCCCATAACCACAGCTCAGAAAGTAAACAGCTTTAGAAAGGGAAAAAACATTTATGTTTCAATTCAGTGGCCTCAGTGTTGTTGTCTGGTGCCACGAAGTGTCCCAGGATAGCCTGGCCTCTGGTTGACATTCCTGAAGGGCACGTCTCCCGTAGGTCCTGTGCCACATCCGTCAGCTCTGCCCAGGACCAGTGGTCCCAGGGTGCTGGGTGCCCCTGTGCAGACACTGGCATTGCAACCTTGCTGTCCAGGGCCCGTTAGCATCTGGTCCCTGCTGGAAGGTCTCCAAGGAGCATCCAGCTGGCAAATGCTCGTTCTGGAACAGGTAGCTGAATACTTAATGACCTTCCAGATGGTGACAATTTCTGATCACCACCACCAACTCCACTGGCCTTGTTTGATATAAGCGGATGGCCACTGTGGTCAGTGTAAGGAGGCACAGCAGTTGTGACTCTTTGAGGTGCATCTGACATTGTTTCTTTCATATGCCTGGCACCACATGAAGCACTGGATTGTATCCGTGTCTAGGTACTCCGGGTACAAAGAGTGATACAGCGTGCTGGAGGGCTGCGTTCCTCTGTTTGCAGGGCATATTTCTTCTGTCAGAGACCCTTGTATCTCTCCATTCTGCTTCCCTGCCAGTTCCCTGAATGTTTTCTGTCTCTCTTCCCTCTGTGCCATGTCTCCCTGACGTGTTCCTGCCATGCCATGCCCTTCTCTGCCCCAGCAGGGCTATATATCTCCGTCTCCCATGGTACCAGGTCTGTCTACAGCCTCTTTCTTCCTCTCTCCCATGCTACTCTTTTCTCTCTCTCCACAGGATTTGCCGTTGCCTGCCTTGTGCCTGTACTTCCATTCACTCATATTCTTCAGTAAGGTCTTACCTACTCTAGTCCGTAAGGTCATCCCTCTTTCCCCTTCTTTCAGCTTCCTCTCTGTCTTCCAGGCTCTTCTCCATCTTCAGAACCCCCCCACTTTTTGCACATCCAACCAATCATCCTTGCAAACATCCTTTCTTCCCATCATGCATTTTTCCATGCTTTGCCTCCATTCTTTACCTCCCTGGGCAGAGTTGGGCCTATTAGTGCCTGGAATATCCTTGGATCTTCTGGAGCTGGTTGGAGGTGATGTTCTGAAGTTATCCCATTGCAGAGAAACGCTACCAAGCACCAGGCAGTCCTGGGTGCACTTTGACCTCTCACAGTAAGGCAAGAGTGGCTTCTTCCTCGTGCTTTTGGTTTGCCGTTGCCATATGGAAATGGCAGATGGTGTTGATCAGGAAGTTAACCTAGAAGCGTATCCGTTTCATGCCGTATGCGAAAGATTTGTTCATTAAACTTAGAACTCTAATTTAAAGCCAATTAACAGAGCGATTTGAAGAGACTTGTTGTTTTTGAAGTTCAAAAGAGATGCTAAGTCTCTGATTTCAGCCTTTGTACATTCCAGAACCTGTATAACTATTGCAGTGTTGCCAAATCTTCTGGGGTTTTGTTGTTTTTTCCTTTTTTTTCTTTTCCCCCCGCCTTCATTTTTTTGAGTGATGCAACTTTTGCCATGGGCTGGAACTGTTTGGTGAAGCTTTATGAACACCCAGCTTTCTTAGCAATTCTAGCCTTACATTTGGGGGTGCGTGGGCAGAAGTTGTGTGTCTTTCTGTCCTCTTTGCTGAAAGGCAGTGCAACTCCCTCCTCTCTCCCTTTGGCAGCCCAGTATTGCTCTTCTCAAAACAGGAGTTGGGGAAGGAGGTAGAAAAATGGAGGAAGCCCTGAGCAGCTCTGTGCCCTTCTAACATCACTTCTGTCAGCATGGGGTCATCTCTGCTTCCTTTCCTCCCTTCCCATAACATCTCTCAGAAGTTGGTATGGACCCACTACGGAAGCTTCACAGAAGCTGCTGGAAGGGACAGCAGAGGCCTCCAGACAGACAGCTACTGCTCTACATGTGCATGCCCCAACGTACAACACTAATTTCTGTGTGGAATCAGCCTTGTAGGATTGGCTCAAGCAGATCATTCCTAAGAAATACCACGATGGGAAACCTTGTGCTAGGAAGACCCTTAAGTGATTAGTTCTGAATTAAGATTTATGCTGCTTTTACCTGAGATTGATATTCTCTAAACACTTGTAGATCCTTCAGCAACAGACAGCATGTTTGGATAGTCCCAACATTTAGTAGTAGCATGTGTACAGAAAAAACTAGTAATTTGAAGCTGTTGCTGATATAAAAGAAAATAAAAGGGTCAAGTTTTGCTGTGGTATAAAGCCTATGACTTCACCGGGTTAACTGCTGCTACTTCCGTGTAATTGAGAACATAATTTGGCTCAAACCCTGGGAGACTGAAAAGGATCGTAGCAGCCACTGTATTAAGCCAATGTTCAAAACAGTTAGCTCAGATGGAATTTCATAAGCAGATTGTGTATTCAGAAGACTTTAGCTATATGACACAGTCCACTGCAAAAGAAGACATGGTGGAAGTATCTCTTTGTTTATCTTAACTAAAACAGCATGCCAGGAAATGCTATCAAACATGGTATTGTCCCTACATGGGGGGCGATGTGGCAGAGCGGGTAAAGTATCTCCCTGTGGGTGCATGACTACAAACCTGGCGAGAGCTGTGCGAAGACTGTCCTTGGTTATCCCAGCTCCCGTTGGTCATGCCGGGAGCCGGCAGCAGTGGGGTTTCATCCTGGCCGTGCTGCGGTGGAGGTGGTGTCAGCAGCAAACACACCTCCATCATGTCCCCTCAGGGGTGATGGCACCTCACTGGCACTGTTGGGGCTGTGCGTGAGGAGGTCAGGTAGAGACAGACTTAAAACGAAGGAGGGGACAGACGTCAGTCTGAGAAAGCACAAAATATCCACAAAAGCAGAATGGCTGCTGGAAGCCTCCTTTGGGAACCCCCTCCTGCTGCCCCGCAGGGCTGCCAGGCGTGAAGGTGGCATTCAGTGACTGCAGTGGCTTCTGGAGGATTAGACCTGTTCACAACGTGACCGGCACTGCCTGCCTTCTGCCAGAGAGGCTCACTCCCGCATTGGTACTTAGTCTTTGAGGAGAGGTGGCCAAAATTGGTGTTTCGTGTTTCACAAAAAAGCTTGGGGGGACAGAAACCTATGTTTTCTGCTCTGTCTAGGGTAGGAGAAGGGGGTTTCCTGATGAAAGAAAAATCCCGGAGAAGGAAATAATGCCTTTTCAAGAAAAGGGTGTGGAAGGTGTATCACTGATGGGTATCTGTTTATTCCCAAGTTTGCTGGCAGTCCCTCGCAGGCTGATGTCCTCCAAAAGAGACAGGCATTTGGGGACAGCTCTTTCGACCATTCCTCGAGCACTTAGTGGGAGGGATTGTTTTATTAGGAAAGTTTACGGCTTCTTGTTTTCCCTCAAAGGCAAATGTGACTTTGTTGTTTTTAATTCTGTTGGGATTTCTCCCTTTTAATATACAACGCAGCTGTTAAAATAGCTGGGGTTGTCTAGGGCAAATCATATAGCACTTTCCTTGTTCAGATCTCAGATGGCTGCCTTTTTAGTGTCGCTGCAGAATTATATTACAGGGCATATGAATAGTGCTGGTATTAGTGTCAAAATCAATTACCCAACCCTCCTCCTGCAGAGAAAGCTACAAACCTTAGGAACAATCTGAGTAATCCATTCTGGGTTTCTAATTCTGAGTAATGACGGAGGGCAGAGACTTGTGCTTGAATAAGTGCACAGGGTCTTTCTCCATATAGTCACTCCTAAATGCATGCTCTTTACAGGAAAAAGCAGGCTCCCTGTGAAACCCTTTTTCATGCCAAATGGCTCGCTGCTAAGATTAATCTGTCATTGAATTTATAAATTCTGTGTGGCACAGAGCGGCAGAAAAAGTTTAGCATTGAACAGAAAGCAAACTATGTATTGCTTAAAAAAAAAATGAATGTTATGCTGCTGGATGGTGTGGATTGACTACCTCCATCAATATATCTTCTTATACTGGTAATAAAAATACGTCAATAGCCTTGTGCCTCCGAGGATCTCAAAGCACTTTGCAAATAGGGCACAGTACTGTTTTTTTACGGCTGTGGAAAGCGGCTGCGAGGGAGGTTAAGCTTTTTGCCCAGAGACACAGAGGAGACGGTAGCAGAACCAAGATGGGAAGCTAAATCTCAAGAGCTCCAGCGCTGTGTCCTGGTCACACATTGCACCAAAGCACAGTGAGGGAGTCTGCTGGTCACTGACTCCAGCCATTGTCCACAAAACCTCAGGAGGTGAGATACAAAATCAGTGTTGGTGCTCCTTTGCTCCCTGGTTTCTGTCCCGGTCTGCGCGTAGAGGTGCTGAGCAGGGCAGGATCCGGCCAGGGAGGATGCTTGTGTCCTCCTGGGCTGGGCTGGTCAGCTCTGGTTGTGGGTGGCTGTGAAAGGAGGATGACTTTTGGTCGCTGCTGACTTGGGGAAAAGCTTGGAGCCTTGCATCCAGCCCTGCTCTGCCCCAAGCACCTTTACGAACCAAAAATAATTATAGACTTATTACCCTAAATCCTGTAAGATTACAGTAGTTGCATTCTTTTTTTTTTTCCCCTAATCCAGTATTTGAGAAGGATTTATCTATTTAATACAATCATTTATTAGAAAAACTTGATTATTATTTTTTTAAAATTAATAATTCATCTGAAAAGAGAGCATACAGCTACAAAGGCCACTTTTTCAAATACGAGCCTGATCCCTTCTCAAATTCCAGTTGGATAAATGACACATTTGATAAACTGGGTCCCTACTGAGGTGTCTGTGGCAGGGATTTAGAGATCTCGCTTCAGGCACCTCTCTGGAAAAAAGCATGGCTCTAACCTGCGTATTTCACGGGAGAACAATTTCCATGACTAGTTTCTTCCTTGCTGTGCTCTGCGGCCCCCGAGGCGCCCCGAGGGTCAGGGTAACGGGGAGGGGGCAGGCTGGGAGGGGTGCGAGGGCCAGCGTCTGGTTTCAAACAAAAGTGCAAAGCCTTGAAAGGAAGGACTAAGAAGAAACAGGTGGGGGGCTAGTAATATAGCCTCTGAAGTTTATTTGCTTAATGAACAGAAGCCCAGGCTGTCAGACCTAGGTCAAATACTCCTCCAGTCTGAGTGTATTTATTTCATACGTGGTCTGTAACCCAACCTGATTTCTGGATTAAACCGCTGTAAAGTCCTGGCCCCCAGGAACCCATCCCATGTTTGCCATCAAGCCCAGCACATGCCGGGGCAGGACCTTGGGGGGCCACCTCGGTATTCACTGGAGCCTCGTGTCATCAGTAAAGCCTGTAATTGTGGGTCCTGTCACTTCCAATGCAAGCTTCGCTGTTTACAGCTGCAAATCCTGACCGCAGATGGTCAGGATCATCTCTTAGTGGTCCCATTAATGCGAGCCGAGCCGTGCCTGAAGGCTCCCAGGATAAGCTGCTGGGGCTGCAGCACACAGCCGCTCGGTGGGCCACCATCCTTGTGGAGCCCAAGTGGCGGTAGCAATGCTGGAGGACCACATCCACCATGCACCAGGTCCCTCTGGGGTGCCAGCCAGGGTGGCTTTGTATTTATAGGAAAGTTTTAAAGTAACCATTGAGCGGAGGAGGGAAGGGGTTTAGGACAGCCTGTCTTGAACAGCGTTGCGACATGGAGGGTCTCCAAAGGTGGGTGTGAGGGAGTCTGGGAGCATGGGGCTGTGTGCTAAGTTGTGGTGCTCATCACATAGTGGGGAGAGAGGGGCCTCGCTTTCCTGCTTGTCTGTCCCGAAGTTACAGCACAAAAACTGCTTGAAAACCAGCAAAATAGCAAGAGGACAAAAACAACCACAAAATGAAGTGCTTGTGCCAGGGTAATGGACAACTAAAGGGTAAAAGTTGCAGATCACACACAGGAGTTCCTGAAATCTTTATGCGCTTCAAAGTTTTTAGGAGTGTTAACTTTTTAATCCAGGATGTTCAGGAGTCACTTAATTCTCCAGAGTGAAGGGAGGGAAGTTTGAGCTGGCACAATGGCAGTAAAACTACCTGCAAACAAAAACCAGTTTTCTGGTTTCCCAGACATTTTTTGGCTGATCCCATTAATTCCAGTAAGGTAAACAGCCAATGTGCTCCAGAGTATCTCAGGAGCTGAAAAAATTTGCATCTGAAAATTTGCATGTGAAAAATTGCATATCTGCATTAAAATTAGAAAGGAAAGGAGGAATTAGCAGTGGGTTTTCCCAAGACCAGCCTGAGGCCGGTAGTGCCAGGTAACTGTGTGAGTCCTGTGAAAACAAGAGTCACGTGGAGACGTTTGAAATAAAACAAGTTAAAATGGGGTGAACAAAAGTATTTGCAGTCAGAAATGAAGCATGCTTCCTCAGTTAAGAGAAGCCTCTTCTTTACATTACATTTGGGATACACATTTGTTGGCTTTTGAGAGACAAGATACATTTGAATAGTGCAGAACAAATGATCAAACTAACAAAAAGTTCAGGAGCTGTTATTTTTCATGGACCTAATTTAAAAAAAAAAAAAAAAAGGTTATTTGTGCTTTGGTATCTTCTTGTTTTGTGGAGATTTCACTGGCACTTAATTCACCATTTGTAATGGGAGTAAAGCTGTAACTGATTTTCAGATGTGACCAGTCAGGACAGAGGAACTTGCTTGGGAGAGTCAAGAATTGGTGGATGTTAGTCCTTACCAGTGAGAGCTGGATGGGCTCTGGCAGACCTGCTGTGGCTCATCTGTAGTCACCATTGAAATGTCCTGGTCAGGGCACTGGTTCAGAACCAGCACACAGAATAAGCACCAACTGGGGGGAAAAAAACCCTCACCTTAAATGTATTTTACCTGTATTTTTATTGAAACTTTTTAGCTGACTTAGTTTTTTTTTGTTATGATGGGCTAGGTCACGTATAAGAAGGACAAATGGGTTTTATACATGCTAAATTTTTGTGTCTCACCTGTTCTTTAATCCTGGAAAGCCCTTTGCACCTTTTTATTATACAGCCCAGGTTTAAGTTGGGAAAAAATTTATTTTGGTCCTGATCCTTTTAGGTCTTCAGCTGCCTGAAGCCAGCGGGATGTGAGAATACCCATCCCTTTGCAGGGCTGTGTCCTTTCTGCCTGTACTGGTTGTGCCGCTAGCTTTACAAACCCAGGAAATCTTTGCTGCTCGCCATTTACCTTTGAGCTCTGCCGAGCCATCGGCTGCTTGCTAGTGGAGCTGATTTTGCCTGTTTTATGAGTGGTGACCAGAATCTGGTTTTGTTTTATGTCCTGTAGGGTTGCTGAGCTGGAAGATGCGCGTCTAAGATGGAAACTTCTGCTTCAACTGCTGCTGGGAAAAAAGAAGGGAAAGGTGCAGTTCTGGAGGGGAATGGCTTTACGGAGACGGGGAAGAAACCCACTCCTTTAGCAGCTGCAGGAGCAGCAGTGGCACAAGGAGGTACTTTATGTTTTCCACACTTTGAAAGCAGCAGGGGTGTTTTTCATTAGACTGTAAGAATTTAATAAGTACGGTGGCATCTGTCCTCTTGTGAACACGCTGAGTTTATTGGGGTTCTCGGCCGTTGGAGGTCACAGGAGCGGGAAGCTGTGTCACCACCCGGCATTCGAATGTCACCGTACCCTGGCAAGTCACCGCCGCTCTTAGAGAACTGGACTGGGGTGAGGGAGAGGACGGGTGGTGAGAGGTGGCCATCAGAGAGTTGAGGCATCCTGTCACTGCTTGCCACCGGCCAACCGGTGCTGCGTGGTGTAGGCAGCAAGGTGCCTGCTGCTCCTCCACGGAGGAGTTAAAGGGTGGCTGGCGAGGCTGGCTGGAGCTGGGGGAGCGCCCTGTTGTCGTGGTCGGGGAGGAGTGTCATGTGCCGGCTGTCATCTTGCTAATGAGCTAAACAGGCTGCACCGTCTTTAGCCATTGCTGCTGGGATTTCATGGTTAGGGAGGAATTTGGGATTGTCCAGCCCCAGTGCAAGAAGGTTCACAAAGAAACCGCCCCTGTTTGCGCCGTTCCTATTCCTGTCAGAAATAGCTCAGGTCCCGATTTCTTTTTCTGTCAGTGTTTTTGGCAAGATTTTGGTCCTGCTGGTGTTGCAGTCAATTGGGAAGCTCTCGTGGACACCCATGGACATGGGGTCATTTTTGGCGGGTATAACACCGGTGTGCTGGGGGACGTGCGGGCATGTTGGTCCTCCCTCCTCTCGTCCACTACAGCAGGCAAAATACAGCCCCGGAAAACACATCCGTTGCTGGCACACATGTGCTGGTGGATCTCCAGATTGGTGCCAGGGCCCTTTATGGTGGCTCCAGCTGTGGGTAAAGCTGTGCCCGCCGGGGAGGCACCACACTGCCCTTGCTGGGGACTGGGACTGGGCGTCCTGTCTGGACAGGGCGTCAGGAGACAAACTTAGAAGGGGTTGCACCAGCTCGGATGTGACAAGAGACATCCCAGCTGTGTAAACTTTGCAGGCAGCTTTTTTTTTTCCTCTTTAAAATATACCTTATTGCTAGCCAGAGTCTACCTCAAAACAAACCCTTCCCCTCCCCTTCCTTCACTGCAGGGTGGTTTCTCGTCACCCCAGGAGAGCAGCATGACTCTTCTGCAGGCTCCTCTCTTTCTTACACAGCTCGACTGGAGAGTTTGTGCTTTCTGTTGGCTGAGTTTTGAACATAGTTCTCAGCCCAAATTGCTAAAATCTGCTTTATCCTTCCTTTTCAGCACATTTGTTACCCTGTTTTTGTTTCCACATTGACCTGGGAAGATTGAGATGTACACAATAAGGTAGCAGCTATTCGATTATAACCTATCAGATTAGTTCATGTGTTGATAAACTTTGTTAGCTTTTGATAGCCAAAGGAAAATTTTTCTTAAAAAGAACTAGAAAATCTTTTACACAGAGTTGTTTGGAGAGAAACGCAATTCCATGCTGCTGAATGGGTTGGAGCCACCTTCCTTGCGAACACTATGTAAATAGGCAGAAAGGAAGGCCCATGGGGTGGCAGAAATAGGGGAAAAGGCGGAGACAGCAACATGCAGAAGTTTGCCATCCCCCAGCAGATTTTGATCCCTGCTGGAAGAAGCACAAGTTGTAGGAACCATGGAGGCAGCCTACTCGAGGCATCGTCTCAGTGACTGGCAGATCCAGAGGGCTGATTGGCACCAACAAAGTCCAAGCATGTGCTAAAATTCAAAACCCACAGATGTGCTGTTGCGAATAAACACCGTCTCCCCACTTTTGGCACTTGCCTTGGGATTGCCTACACCGAGGAAGCAGTCACAGCATTTCCAGAGATGAGATGGAACTGAGGATGCCCCCGAGGTGGAGTGTCTGTCTGCCCGTTTGGCACTCCCAGAGACTTGATTGGTTTTTAAGTGTCCAGTATTATATGTCCCGTTGGCAGTGTGCTCTCGCCTTTAGAAAGAATGATTTACGGGCTCAATATTTCTCCTTTTATTAAGAGGAAGCGGAGAAGTAAGTAAAGGATTGTTTGAAGATGTCAGGAGGATCGTGATGAAAGCATTCTGTAATGAAATGTAAAGAGCAAAATCTATGTCATGCTGTGAAGAGAAGTGGTCATAAATGACCTAAAATGGCTAGGAGTGAAGTAGGGTGTGATTGGACACCGGCCCTGGGAACTCTGCAGGTGATGCACGTGCTCTTGCGGTTCAGAGGGCTTGCCTTTGAATTCTGGCTAGACATAATACATGCTCCTGAAAGGGAGCAGCACGGTGCGTGTGCTTATAAGTAGAAAAATTTAATACCAAGTTGTCTTATAACATCAGTTAATTGCAAGGTGTGATTTAGCAGATGATAACAAAAAAGCTGGGTAGCGATGAGACTGTACTTAAGTGGTATTCATGCTAATATAACATATTTGCTTCACTAAAGTAGTGTAATTACTCGTAACAGGCCAGAAATGTACATATTTATGCTCTTATTCTTACAGAAGAAAGGAAACGAGGCACAGAGATTAATTACAATGTTCAGCTTGAGGAGGGGAACAGCATTAAAGGGAGTGCCTCTGAGCTCCCCACCCTGCTTCGGGGCCATACGAACAAGTCTTTATTCTCGTCTAGGACAAACTCTTGATTTTATTTATTGTAGGGGTTTTACTCTTTGTACTAGCATGTGAGAAAGTGGCAGCAAGGCTCAGCTAGTGCTGCAGATCACCAAGCTGCTCTCCAGAGCCGAACAAACATAATTTGCAACACATTTCTCCTTTATTCTACTGAGTCACACAGATGGAGTGCCAACATAGCATGTTTCTCAGATCATAAGGTTTTCTTCTTCCCTTGTAGAAATGAATAGATTCATAAGGTTTTATTTATAATTAAGATAATTGAAGCAATAAACTGAATATTAGTTAAATAATTGAATAATAGCTGTTTTATTATATTATTATTTAGACTATATTATTATAAGGTAATAATATGTGTAGTCTCCATTTCTAGTTCTCTTGCTTTGGATATTTGTCCAAAATGTTTGCAGCCTTGAACAAATGAAGTTATAGATGTAATAAAAGAGATCAGTATCGTTGATGTTGTCTGTGGAGAAGAGTCCTTTCACACTAACAATCTGTGTCTTGTGTTTTTAGTCTTCTGAAGCTGCCATTTTAGAGATCTTCTGTGACTTTTTTGTATAGTAACTCATTGATCAGATATTCAGAAATTGGCCTCACAGAAATGACATCAGGGAAGTCTCTCCTAATTTTGTACTTTTCCATAAATGGTGCCGGCCAAGGAGTCAAAGCTCCTCTCTTCTGTTTCAATAGGTGTGCACGCGTGTGTGTGACAGAGATGGAAGCTGGTTTTAATGACAGTATGTAAGAGCTATAGACGGATCTGCAGGAAAGCCTCTCGCTTTCAGTGCCTCCGCTTCTCAAAGGGCAACTCATAACAATTCTTGTTTAGAAAACCCTTTTGCTGAGTGCAAAAGTGCATGTTGCTGCGTAGGGTAAGAGACTTTGGAGCAGAGCACCACGTGAGTGAGACTGGGTTGGGTCCTCCAGGCTAGCACTGCGACATCCTCCGTATCGGCCCACACAAGCAAGCCCAGGCACGTGGCTGGAGGAGAAATTTAAATGAGCCACTCTTTCAAAGGCAGAGATATTTAGGAAGATGGGTTTCTCATCTTGTAATAAAAATTAAATACAAATTCTCCTAAATGCTAACTGCCTGACTTTAACAAGGCCCAGAATGCACCTTTCCCTCTCCACCCCAGCATGACACAAACACCAAGTTCCCAAATTGATGGTGTTTATGTTTGAAACATTTTTCTGATGTCTGGCTCTGTCAAGACTAATTTTAGCATTTCTAAAGCTGGGTAAAAATACAGCCTCATTACTTTGATGTCAGAGCATAGTTTACTATTAGTATATTCTGGGGTTTATCATTTTAGTCATGTTTAACACGGCTGCAGCAGGCATGCACTATTAAATCTGGCTTATTTTACATTCCTGTCCGAGATTATTTATTTGGAACAATTTCCTCTCTATCAAAAGACACGGCTAATGCTGAGTTTTAATGTGTTATTTACACACAAAATAACCTATTTACAACTCAGTATCTGCCGCAGGGAGAATGAATGGGGCAGTGCTCCCTTCATCCTGTTGTATCTGAGTTTAACAATCTGGATTGCTAATAGAACCATTTATCACGGGGTAGTAATTTATTTTATGTTAGCTGCACAGGTCTCCCTGCCTCTGATCTATGGAAATACTTTGTATATAATGAAGTTCAACAAGTGATTTGGTGTAAACATGGGGAAACCAAGCTGCAGAACCAGTAAGACTCTGGCTACACTCTTTTTCCAGGAGGTAACGACTCTCCTCTGATATTAAGGCTTCAGTTGATGAAATACAGCTATTCGCCCTGCGTGTGCTGTAAGGGCAGAGCGTGGGGCTTTTCTGCAATGGATCAGAGATTGGGATGGAGTCTGGTCACTTGATTTATGGGCTGGTGGGAATGCTCAGTGCTGCAGAAGTAGCACACTCAGCCCTTTCATAGGCAGAGGAGAAGGGCAGGCAGCACCTCCCATCGCTCTCCAGAGGTCTTCTGTAAGCAAGCCCCGAGTGGCGTTGGCAAGGAGTCCTTGTGCAGTTCAGCTTGTCTCAGTGCTGGATTATGGGAAGACCATGTAAATGAGGAGGAGGAAATGCCAGCGTCCCAACAGACCTCAGCACACTGAAAAAATATAGTTTGTGTGGCCTGAGACTCAGACAAATTAGAAGGAGAACAGCCCCTATTAAGTCATCTCTGTCCACCCTGGAGGGGCAGGGATCTTCTCCAAAGAATATTTTTCATTAAGTTGTTCACATTTTCCAGGAAAAAGAATATAACCAGTACAAGCACAATTCTTAGCTTCCCTGCCCTGCGTTGCTTTGCTGTATGCCATTTAAAACTATTAAGATATGTGGTTAACAGAAAAGCCTGGGTTGGCTCTGGCAGGGAAAGGGGGCAAGTGGTTAAAACAGAACGATGGGAAAATCACGTAATTTAGACTGCGACATCCTCCTGACAGCCACTGTCTCTATCATGTGTCTACTGTGTATAGCTCAGTGGTCTCCACCTTGGGTAGGGCTTCAGCATAACACTGCCATAAGAGTGATAGCAATCAAGAATCGTATTTCTTCCCTGAATGTTTTCGTCAGTCTTAAATAAAGGTAATTAATTCTGTTGGGTCTTAAAGCTGGTTTCTTTGCTGCCATAACCCTTCTGGCTTGCCAGATTGCCTACAGGTCTCTCTTGGGTACCCACTCGTGTCCCTTTGGGAAGCCAGAGGTCTCAGATGCTCAGACTGGTGAAATGCTGAGGCTGTTCCTCAGTCGCAGGGTATCAAGGCCGGTGACTAGCCACCAGTTTTGAATCACGCTGGTCACCTGGCACCTGCTCTTTGGCATATTTTAGAAGAATCCATGTAGAGGTAGATGAAGTTAAAGCTATGCTGTGCCGTTTTTATGTCCAATGAGCAGTATCTGGTGTGCAGGCATGGTGGAGAGCACTCTGGAAGCAGCAGGTTTATTTCTTCAGCTACATATAGCAGAATTTTAGTCATTAAAATTGCCACAAACTGTGCCACAAAAAGCACATCTTTTCTTCTGCCTGCCCTCTTTCCTCTATCCATGGCTTGCAATGCTGAGTCTCTCTATTCTCTTCTCTAAAATAGTCAGCAATGCATCTTTGTTGGGTAACCCTTTCCTTTGCTTAATCAAGTGATTGGAGTCCTACTTGACCGCTTGTTTTTTTCCCTCGTGGGGCAATTCTCCTTCCCGAGCCCCTGTACTGGGTTTCTTGTGTGGTAGCCAGCATTGTGCACAAAGCTGCAACCTCAGAGTGGATAACCATTAGTGTTTACAGACTTTTTGGTTCACATTGTATAGCCCCTATAGATGATGCTAGAGTCCATATCACCAAAGCATTTGATGATGCAGTAACTTGATAATATCAGCCAGCATTCACTGATTGTGTACAGCTCCCCCAAATTGTCACACTAAAAGTTCCTACAATTTCAGCCCATTACAGATGCTGAGGCACTTCGAAGGCAGGACAATTTAATCTTATCCCTAACCACATTGCAGGATTGCACGCCAACTTGAAAAGCTTTTATGAGTTTAAAATGAAAAAAGGTATTCTTCACAGGCTGGTTCTGCCGCTGATGATCCCAGCCACTAAGTGCCACCTGAAAGGCCTTTGTATTTTGTGTGTTATTATTATCATTAATAACAGTCATAATAACAGCTTCCACTTTTCTATTATTTTGTAAGATCCAAAAGCTTATTCTGGCAAGTACTGATATGTCTTCTTTGCCATGGATCCAGTTTAGACTTCAGTAAAGTGCCTCTCAGAGGGTATCTAAATACAACCCTTTATCTGATGCTAAAGTTACCTGTCGGTGGGTTGGTCATTTACAGTCAAGTAAGAAAATCCAGTGGTGATAATGGATTATATTTATCATGATGCTTTCCTGGACTGTCTCCTCTGTGCTGCCAGCATGTCCCCATAGATTTTAGTCTCTTTGGCAGCTTTTTGGCTAAGCATCTGAGAATTTGCACAGGTTTTGTAAATTAATTCTCCTGATGCCATCCATTAGCCATGGCATTTGAGCTTCCCATAATCATGGGGGACCAGGAATGGGACTTGTTTTGTCAGAGGTTGGCTGCCTAAATGTTAGGTGTCTAGTTTGGGAGCCCTTTGCATTAGGGTGGAGTAAATCACATTGTGGAGATGCCTGCTTTGTTCCCTTGAGGGCTTCATGCCTGATTTGAGGTGGCTAATGTTATGTGGACAAATCCCAGTCTTCCTGACTTGGCCAAAATTGGAGAGTGGGCTTAAAGCAAGGAACCAAGGTGGGACTAGATTAATGCTTTAAAGCCCTTCATTCACGTTCATCAGTGCGTAGCCTGATGAGCAGTCTGAGAGCCCTGATTGCCAGCTCTGAACTGAAATCTCACCCTGCAGCTTCTCAAGTCGGAGGCAAACTCGACACCCAAGCGTCAACACAGCCAGGGGAGCTGCTTCCCAGAGCTGCTCCACCTTTACACCAGCGCTGACAAAACTAGTGTTTTAATAGCCTATTCAGAGGGATGGGCAATTTAAAATCCCCACTAAAAAGACAAGGAAAAAACCTAGTAAATTCTAAAGGCTACAAGAGACTCCTAAAAATAACCCAAGTGGAGGAAGGCTATTAATGCAAAAGTAAATAATTATGTTAAGGGAAGCAACTAGAGAGGGCAGTTGTGTAAATCACTTTAAGGGGAACAAGCCTTAGATAAAATCCATTCTTTTATCACATAGATTAAGTCTTCCTTTTGACACTAAATAATTGATAGGGTTTGGCAGAGCGTTCCACAGCTGCCTGCATGGAGCAGTGGGACTGCTCCCGGGGTCAGATGAATGGCAGAGAAAAATGTGCATCCAGTACCAGCACCAAGAAATGGGGCTTGTATTCCCAGCACTTCCAAAAGAATTTCTGTGTGGCCTTGAGAAGACAGCCATGCGCCTCGGAGCAAAAGGAGGACTTGGGATTGCTCGTCTCCTCCTTAAACTGTCCCCCATGAAACCAGGTGGTGTGTTTTTATGGTTTCACATGGCAATGAGTGAGGTCCAGAGCCTGTGAGGACACAGCCCATTTCTCTGCACCGTTTGTTTGTTGGTTTTTGGTTGGTTTTTTTGTTGTTTTTTTTTTTTTTTTTTAATTAGACAACACGAATTGTGCTGGTGGCTTCTGTGTGTCCAGGTCCTGTGGGAGTTTCTCTTACCTTGGTCAGCCCCAATAGTACCTGAATACTTCAGCCTCTTGCACTTCTCTGCACACATGAACATCCTGGTAGAACAGGGAGATATTGTTCTCATTCTGCAGACAGGGGACACAGAGGATTTTCCAAGGCCAAAGTGGCTGTAATGCGTTTCGTTGTTTCAGAGAGATGTCAAGAACTGGTTATCTCTCTGGTTTCGGAAGTTCACAGGTGGCGTACATGGGACATACCATGGTGGTACAGAGGACTTAGCCCATGTCCCTTGGGTCACCATATCCACTAGCAAGTCCTTCCTCTCTCAATGATATGCCATGTAATCATAGTCAAACGACTCAAATTCTCATGCCCATTTGCCAAACAGAAAGTTGTTTCTTTCCTTTCAGGAGAGCTGAACACAAGTTGTCACATAGTGCCTTTGAGAACATCATGTTGCAGTAGTCAGTACCATTCCTTTCGGTTGCGTAAGGGTATGAAAATGTTCAGTAGCACTTACAGGATTTTACTGAATTTGAACTAATTTTTGGCAGTGCCTTTGTCCAGTACCTAGCACAGTGGGCTCATAATTAGGAGACTACAATTTTTTTCCAGACCAAGTGGGACATGCGGAAACCTTAAATTTTGAAATAAGTCAATATCCCATGAATTCTGCGTGGGTTCTATGTTTGGCAGCATGAGTTCTTTGATCTTAATGGTAATGACAGAGAATAAACCTCAGCCAAGATTTTAAGTTTAGCTCTTGAAAGAATGAAGTGGATATAGTCTCTTCATGCTAACTAGTTTAGGATTATGTTAAACATGTGTTTGGAAGCGACCTGCACTGGGTGTTCTGAGAGTCCTGTAGTGGTGTTGGGCTGAAATCAGGCAAACCTTGGTGGAGAGAACTGAGCAAAAGTTTGGGCACGTAGGCTATGACTGAGTCCAAAATGAAAATCAAGAAAAAAAAAACATTGAGTGTGATCCCACATGAACACAAATGAAAAAGATTTCACACAAACTTGTCTGAAATTAATTCTGCCTTTTCTATGTTTTGTTAGAGAGCTCCATGGGTTTTTTTCTACTTTCCTTTTTTTATACCTCTTTCCTTCTCCTTGAATAGCAGATATTTTTAAGACTGTATTCCATTAAAAATGCTTCCAATTGTAAGTAAATTGTAAATAAGAACAGGAGTATTGCAAGCAAAATATTTATATTTACTGCCACTAATAGCTGGTTTTTAAAATACAGCAACATTTGCGGGGAATGAAAGGTACTGTTTTGGCCAGAAAGCTGTTCTTTTCTCTTACATGGATCAGTTCCTGACTCTGACAGATTTTCAAAAAAAATCACAGCTTGCAACAGATGCATCCTTAAGTAAACAGTTAAAGTAGATGTTTTGATGACTTCAGTTGTATTGATGTAAAAGATCAGTGTCTGAGCATTCCTGAAAAACGTCCAGTAGAGGAGGTACCTTCCTGTAAGCCCCTGGCCTCATGTGCACTGCTTCAACAATAGTTTAATCGTTTAAACAAAACGAAGATACTTCTGCACCTAACGAGATGCTCCGAGCCTAGAGAGAGTGGTAAGGGCTCAGCACTCCTGACTCTGGGCCCACAGTGTTGGGAAATGTTTAGATTTTCTCCAAGTAATATTTTTTGCTCTGTTTGTGAGGGGGAAAAATGACCTTTCTCTGCTCTATTTTTCTATCTGGGGCTTACCTTGGTTAATGTCTGCTCTTTGTGGGGTAGGGACAGGGGAACCAAGCAGCTGTCGCTTCTGCATGCTGGCTGTTGTGAATACCAGTGTCCTGCAAGAATGCATGGAAGTGCCTTCTTCATAAGGCTTGAGATTAAGCTAAATCTTGTTCAAATCAGTTCACAGGTAGAGCTGGTGATGTTCTTTCTGAGGCATTTACAGCCACACTTTAAAGTAGAAACAGAGAAACACAAAGGTGAGGACTTTAGGCATTGGTTTGCACATCCCATTTTAATGAGAGGAATTATTATGTGTTGTGGGAAGCTGACCCGACTCCCAGAGGCTGCTTGTGTGAAGATACCAGATTTTTTGGTGGCTCCCTACAGTGAGGGCACAGAACTGAGCCTGGAGAAAATTAGTTTCAGTTCCTGATCCAGCCCCAAACTTCCTTCATGATTTTGGGAAAGCTGCTTGACTTCCCTTCGCTCCTCCTTTTATATAATGAACTTGCGTTGTTCTTTGGGCCTCCAGGCCCATCCATCAGCATCTGGTTAGCATGTTTATGGCATTGGTCATACTGAAGCACTTAACAGGTCAAACTGCATAGAGGTTGCCATTCCCCCCTCCCCACCGCCTGCAAGAGGGTGCTGCTGCCCCTGGGCACTGTGTTACAAGGGTGACCTTGTTCATATGTCTGAGGTGTCAACCTGCTGCTCTCAAAGGGGTCCAATAAAACAGATTTGCAGAGTTAGGGAAGATAAGGTTAAGTTCTTATAGCAAGTATCTGTAGTGGGGAGACTGTTTGGGGATGCATTGAGATTGAGTGTATTCCAAGGGGTCACACTGTGCTCTGGAGTAAGAAAGTTTTTCACGTGACCTTACCTGGGAAACTCAGTTGGAGAACACTGTGTTATTAATAGCTGTGCAAATCTTTTGTGTTGAAACAAGAAAAAATGAGTTTTCCCAGTTTAAGAAGGCTCCCTAAATACCTAATCTATGGGTGAAGTTCATCAAGTGGTTTGCTGAGGTTCAAGTACCCAGGCAGAGTTCTGGACAGACCTGGATGAATTTACAGAAACTATGCAGAGCTTCAGTGTTTCACCCTGACCCAAGCAATAGGCAGTGGTTTTAGCAAAGTCTTTTGTAATTAGACTCTTAGGCAAGGTGTTGTTCTGGGGACTGGGTGATGGAAGGAGAAGAAAGTCACTGACGTGGGATGACAGCTTCAGAGGAAACCTTAGTTTCAGCTTTCCTTCCCATTAGCCTTCTGTCACATGTACACTCTTATACTGTAATAAGCTCCAGAGAATCTGGAAACAGTATTGTTTGGTGCAATTTTTTCCCACTTGAAAACTCTGGAGGAACCTTCGTGTGCTGTTATAAAGACGTCCTTAAAACATCTTTACTGCAGGGTCCTGTATTTCAAATGCTGGAGCAGTCACTCTTAAAATAGAAATGAGATGGCTCAATGTGTGAAAAACATTTGCATCTCTTTTTCTGAGCTCTGCGCATGCTGCATCACTTCTGTAAGCAAGCTAAAAGGGTTTGGAGGAAAAAAAGAGTTTTGCAAATTTCTGTGCTTCTTTTAATTCCACTTGAAACAATGTCTTAGCAGCTGAAATAAGATCTGAGTCTATCCTTTGGCCACATAAGAGTCACTGGCACTTGAAACAGGCTGGATTTATATGTAGTTACTAAAAAATATATAGCAAAATGAAAGTCTCAGACACTGAGTTCATGTGCATTGCCCATTGTAAAGATAAGTAACGGCTGTTATAAGATCACTTAAATGGTTACCTTTGGGACATAAAAGGGATCTTTGAAGACAGTAAGTCTTAATACAGAAATGTTTACTCATAAAAAATACATTTGGAATGGGGGAGGGGAACACATTTCCTATTAATGTGGTTTTTGCCTTTTATGGCAGGTTGTAGCAGGTCTTTAACCTCTGTAGCACTTGAGCGGGGCTAGAAATGAGCTTCTCTAAGTATCAGCCCAAAGGGCCTTTCCACACTGCCCGTATCTGCAATGTCTCTTGTAAAGATGGTTTTAGTTTATTCTTCCTTTCTGTGACCCAAATGAAAACTATTCTTTTCGAACTTCAAAACCTTCCAGTAGTTAAGTCCTGAGGGCACAGTAGAAATGTCCTCCTGAATTTGGTTGACTTAACCTTGTGTTTTGTGAGGTATTGGGCTGGTGGCCCAAAACATGCTTAGACACTGGGCATTTGAAGACTATGGCAGCTGATTAAGGCATGAGAACAGAAAAGGGAATTGGCCCTTTCATGCTGTGGTTGTAGACACCACAAAGAAGGGATGATGTTTCTCCAGATGCTCACAAAGGATGCAGATGTTCAAGTCCAGCATTCCTGATGAGCCTCTGGGTGCATGTGAAGTGGGTGGTGGCTCACAGAAGAGCCGCGTAGTTCATAATGCACAGAGGTGGCCAGGTCACTTGTGAGTTTTCTGGTAACGGTTCTGTAGATACCCTTTTCTAGGCAATTGTTATGCCCCTAAGTGAGGCAAAAGGTGTTGTCAGCAGCATTTGTTCAGGGCTGTGTGAACCCATAACAAGGGAGGATGTGATTTCTGCTTCAAAGTTTTGCAAAATTATTAGTAGGTGGGGTAAGACACAAGGTGCCAGCAGCCTCAGAGTGGCAGACAGAAGTTTAGAGTCCTTTGTGGAAACCACAGTGGATTATGGTCAAAAGTCTTTACTCAGATAAGATGATTTACGGAGCAGCAGAGGTGCAGGAGGAAGGCTGAGTTGTGTACAGGGATTGGAAGGCCTTTGTTGTCCGGAGATGTGAGGAGCAAGACTGTAACAGCAGGGTTTGAGCCAAAAGACACCATTTTGTGGGATCTTCGAGAGGAGAACTTGGTAGCAAAGGGAAAAGTTGTGAAGTATTTGAGCAGAAGAGTTAAACGGTCATAGAAGCATAAGAAGGAACTGGCTGGGTGCAGAGAAAGACAAAAGGTAGAGGAGCAACAAAAAAGTCCATGTTTGATGTGAAGATGAGGTTACCAAGCTGAAATGACTGGACTTCTGATGAACTTTTTCCCTAAGTCCATGGCCCAGTGCAAAATTAGCTCTCCAAATGCCAGTGACAGGGCAGGACTATTGGTGGACTTTGTTATTCCAAAACACGATGCTCATCCAGGCAGTAATCCTTTAGGTAAGTAACAGAAATTAGGTTTTGAGTCACATACCGACCTGTCTTTGTAGTTAGTACAGCATGTTCTGGTCATGTAATGAGACAGAGGACAGATTAAACGAAAGACAGGCAAGATTTTCATTCAGGAAATTGGTATGGTAATGACAGATATAGGATCTTGGCATGTTTCAGATAGGCTTCGTCTAACCTCTTCAGGTAGCAGATACAAGCACGGCTCTCGCTTATATTCACCCAGTCAAGCATGAGGAGGTAACAAGTTCTCCAGGGAGGCTGGTATTTAATTTCTGCCAGATGACTGCCAGAGAATACTAATACAGATCCCAGGTTTAATGTGCCCTGGGAATGCAGATGGTTGGTAGCAACATGCCTGGCCCAACAGCCACATCTCCCTTAGCTCCATGGCAGAGCTGTCTGGATTTTCATCCCCTGCTATTTGGATTGTAAAAGCAATGGCTTGGTCAAAGAAACCTTTGCTAACTTTCCTGGAAGATTTTCTGCAGGGTTAGCGAGATGCTGAGGTTGCCATCCAGGGTATCACACCAATGAATAAGGGGAGCAGCAACGTCAATTGCGCCAGACGTCGCTTGGACCATCCTCTCAGGCAGGACAAGCCAAGTGCTGTGAGTCAGTGAGGTCTATGGGGAGGGTTTGTGCTCGAGGAGCACTTTGGCCAGCCCCTGCATTGCATTCATCCCCCTCTGAGACCATGGCGTGGGCAGAGGGAGGGTGGCATCCAAGCCTGCCACAGCCCTTGTAGGAAGGGACAGCTTGTCCTTAGGCTGGAGTGGGGAAAGGACTTCTATGAATCTCACTTTCCTACCAAAAAAAAGGAAAGGGAAAAAAAAAAAAACCCAAACCCTGCAAGGCTCTGTATAAATCAGGGCTATAAAACTGCCTGTGGTCGTGATCAAATTATACGGTCTAAATCTATATAAAAGAACTGGAGCGGGTTCAGTCCAGCACTAATGTCCTCCTTGCTGTAAGCAGTGAACCGGGCGGGGGGGAGGAGGAAGAGGGAGGGCAGGCAGGCGCTGGGCTCCCAGCACCAACGCACCGGGGAAACAATTTGCTGAGGTGGTTGAAGTACATGTTTTCAAAATTTGTTTGGGTCCATAAGGGTTTGAGAAGAGGATGTCGTCTGCTTACTCGGTAACTTGTGTGTGGCCTGCAAGCGGTTTCAGATGCTTGGCCAAAACCAAATAATCTCTCCTTTTAGGAAATTTGAAAAGTATGCATGCATCCCAAAAAAGAACGGAGATTTGCAGTGACGTCCTGTGCTTCTGCCGCGGCGCCTTGTGTAATCGTGGCACCACGTGCTGGCGAGGTGGGGAGAGAGGGATTGCTGAGCCCTCTCTGCTAGGAACAGAGACCAGATATTATGATTTGGGCTTTCACGAGACTCTGAGTTAATAGATTGTTTTTAACAGGAGAAAAGACTACTGAGGTATGTCATATATCTTCAGAATTCAGCTGAATGCTGCAAAAATGTCCAAATTAGGACATGGTACTTACTAGAAGTGAAATAACAGAAGTAGTGAACTTTCACAGTGAGAAGAACTTGCAGATAAAGTTGAAATTTATGATGGTGTAGAAGATTTTTAAACTGAAGGTTTTGGCTTCTTTTCTGAGTACCCTGGCCACGCTGACAAGTTTATAAATCTCTGCGGTGTTTGGCTAATATCCTGAGGATCTGCAGTGTCCTACTCAAAAGTGGTAGCTGCCTTCAGTATTAATTAAGGGCTGTATTCGGGAAGAGCGGTGGGAGCAAGAGGGGTCTTTCAAGTCTGGCAGCCGCCACGTTCAGAGGAAACGAGCGGAGCGGTTACAGATGCGCAGCCCAAGAGCAGGAGGAACGCCCCGTGCCCCACGTCCCGCGTCTGCACAGCAGCTGTGCGGGGCCAGCCAGAAGGTGTGAAAGACTCATCGGCTGTGGGGGCAAACATCAAATCTCCTGGGGAAAAAGGGGGGAAAAAAAAAAAAAAAAA
>VFFE01007493.1:609507-650004 GCA_008921705.1 Burhinus oedicnemus
GTTTTTTTTTTTTTTTTTTTTTTTTTTTTGGCCAGCATATCTATCTGAGCTCAGGACTTCAGGAGGGTAGAGCAGAGTGTGGGGGGAAGGTACCAGGACCCATCCCCCTGCGAGGGAGCTGAGGAAACCCCCAGTGCTTTGCAAATTGGATATTGGGCGGCGTGTCCAGTCTGATCCCATCATCTAGAGGAGAAAAACAGGCAGAGGCTCCTGCACAGAGATTTATGCGTGCCGTGAAATTTTTGGCTTTGCAGGAGAGGGGAACCCCATTCATCCCTTTAGCCAAGGAGGCTTTTGAGAAGCCCGGACCTTCTTCTTCTCCGACTCTTGAGCTGAAATAGGTCCGTACCTTTGGTTAAATGCACTTGTAGGATAAAGGTGCAGATGGTTCAGGTCCTGGTCATGGCGATATGCAGTGAGACTACAGCACAGCTCAGCGCAGATGCCGAGTCCAAGCCAATTATGTGGAAAAGTAACATATGAGCAAATTCAGGGTGAGGCAGAAGAACAGTATGGGATTTAAAAATCTCAGCCCTGTTATTAATTTCTCTGGAAAAGGTGAACTAATGATTCTGCTTTTAATTCATTAGTATTTAGGCTAAAAATATGTTGGCTCAGAAAGAAAAGGATAGAGTAAAGGGGA
Source organism: Burhinus oedicnemus (assembly GCA_008921705.1). Lineage (NCBI taxonomy): Eukaryota > Metazoa > Chordata > Aves > Charadriiformes > Burhinidae > Burhinus > Burhinus oedicnemus. Next base: position 610,151 of record VFFE01007493.1, read on the forward strand.
AGATGTAATAAAATCTCCCTTCTCCTCTTAAAAAAAAAAAGTTTTGCACAAAGCAAAGACAATTCACTGATTAGAAATGAAAGTTGTAGTCCCATGGGGCCCGGCTGGAATTACTGCATACCACTTGTCTTTGAAATCAAGGCCTCCAACCTTCTTAATGTCCAGGTGGGGAATTCCGGTGGCTTTACTCTAATCCAGGCAAATCTGAAATCCAACCCTGTTGGGAGGAAACAATGTGGGAAACAGATTCATCTTGATCTCGGCTTTGTGCCTTGGAAAACGATTAAGACCAACTGTTAAGCAGCTCCCGATAGAGTTCACAAACCTGCCGGCCTCTGTGTGACACAGATTTCTCAGTTCGAGCTTCACCCCTTAAAATAACAGATGGAACTGATCCGGTTAAGCTACAAAGTGGGTTTCTCTTATTCCTCAGTTGTTAAAATATTATTTCTGTAGTTGCAAATGATTTTTAATCTGATTGCTTTGCTGCAATTAATTTTTTTTCACTTTCTATTGTTACTTTAAAAAAATCAAACCTGAGCAATGTCGGGCTGCTGACAGGCAGCCATGCTGACTGCTTTGAGACTGATGCCCTGAGACGCTAAATCCCGTGCAGTACTGTGGAGGTCACACACATGGTCCTATCAAACTCACGCGGTAGGGTTCCTTCTATACTCTTTTTCCTGTCCCGATCTCAGTCAAGATAACTGGTTTTATAGTAGCTTTTGAGGATTTCAAAGTGATTTAGAAAATCAAGTCCTTTGAGGTAGAGAAGTATTCATGTTCTGCCCATAAATAAAAGGGGGAAGCAGAAAAGCTGGTCTTTGTTAAAGCTTATTTTGGCAAATCCATGAAGAAAATGAAGGACTCCCAAGTCCATCTACCGAAACAGTTGTTAGAAAAATTTCCTCAAGGGAACCTGCTTCCATGAGATTTCAGACCTGGTGAATGTTGGAAGGACATCCCGACCTTGCAGAAGCTTCCTGAAAATGAACATTAGAAAGTTTTGAGGTCTTTATGCTCTTACAGCACTGGTTAAGGGAGGGCAGTAAGAAAAGAATAACTAAACATTCATGTAATCTTTGTTATTCTTACTTTTCTTACTTATGTTATTTGCAAATGGTTACAATCACCACCCATGGGTAGCAAAACTTGTTGCTGGTTTGATTCCTGGGTAATTTTGCAAGTGGTTACTAGCAGATTTGTGAAGTTTGGCACGTGACTATGCTATTTAAGGGTGGGATTTCAAAAAGCTTCCAGTGGAATTCAGAGCACAGATTCCTCCATTTCTCCCTTGCAAATAGACATTTTGTTCTTTACAGTGGATTTATCATTATTGCAGTTTTGGCAAGGATGTATCAGCAAATTTTGTTTAACATCATTCCTCAGCATTCCATTACTTAAAAGGCATGGGCAGCTTTGTTCTTCTCCCTTCCTTTTTAGTCAGCACATCCAATAGGTGATTTTTAAAAGTGCAATTAAATACGCAGTGTTGTGTGCACCTTTTGCACTATGTCAAGAATAGAGGGATGGATTCTGCTTTTTTTTGGAGACCATCAATATTTTGCTAAAGCTGTGTGTGTACGTATGCACGTGCACTGGCCACCAGTCCTGCTCCATGCTGTAGGCATAGTTGATGTCTCCTGCTAGGACCAGGAGGAACTAACAAACCTTAAAATGGGGGCAGCAAGTTTTATCAGTTTGTTATGGGCAAATGTTTCTGCAGTTAGTGGGGTTCCTCGAGGTTTGGTTTATTTTCCTCTTTACCAGCCCCATTTTCCCCAAATACTGCCCCGTTTCACCCCTTGGAGGCTGCCCAGACAGTTTGACATGGCACATTTGAGCTGAAACTGGAGCTTTCTGGTTTGCAGGCTGGCTTGAAGAGATGGTGGCAGCCCCGTTCCCAGTGCCCGGCGGGGACGAGGGGCCGGGTGGCAGAGCTGGCACCTCCCGCGGGCAGAATGCCAGTGCAGCCCAGGCAGGACAGGGATGGGGGGTAAAACCTCCCACTGATCTGTTTCAGGGTGGAGGTAGGGCTGTGCTTTGCTGCCTGCAGGTGGTCCCGATTCCCCTTGCTCCTTGTCTGCAGGGCTCCAAGCTTCTTCTCCACCGAATTGCATCCCTACCCCACAAGGATGAGTGCTCTGCTTCCACATGCACTTTGCTGGTGTCTCTTCCGAGTTCAGTGACATTTAAGCATGAATTTGAGCACAAGAGTTGGTATGAATGGGGATGTCAATGTAAAAAAATAAATGCTATAAGGTTATGCCTGTTTTTGCTCTTCACCTTTGCAATTTTGTGGAGTTGCTTGCAGTAAAGTATGGGTGTTTCCTTCTACTTACGCGCTGGGAATGCAGTAAATAAATGGAAAGTGTAAAAGGGGGCTCTGTTAGTACCATGCCAGAAGTCCAGTCAGATAGTTGAGGAGAAGTTGGAAAGAGTTTGAGAGAAATTCACTTCTGTAAATGACTAGGTTTTTATGTAGCAATATACATATTTAATTTATGCTTGCAGCGACAGCAGTTGCCTATGCAAAAGCAGGCGTGCAATTACATGTGCACTTCTGCTCGGGATTCCGGGCCTTAAGAAAGAAGCGATTATTATCATCATAGATGAGTTATACTGTAACGGCTCTTCATGTTGTATAAGGACCATCTGTATGCCATATTATGCACATGTGAAACTATTTTTATTAATTTGATTTCCGTGGGAGATTACATAGTAACCATTTGCATTTAATGGCCGCATAGAAACTTGTTATGCAAAGGGTTCACCATTTATGTACATGGCTCTTGATATGCAGAATGTACCTAGATGGTTGACATTTAGATGAGTACAGTTTTTTTCAATATTATTTTTACAATGAAAAATCCAGTTGGTTTTCCTGAGAGGAGTTGCCTCATGAGATTTTCACTGTAATTACAAACATACAACTTGCCAATTCTTCTATTCAGGTACGTTTCTTAACGAATAACAAATCTGTTTTGATATGCGTTAGTCCTCTGTTCATTAATTATGAGAGGTTGATTGGAGGCGAAGGATGTGAAGGAGCTTTTGCAGTTGCCAGTGTGACATTTCTGCTTTTCTTTCTTTATTTATTTATCTCTTTTGAACAGTGATTTCCTCTTAGGTTTCTCCCCATGATAAAACTCTTCACTTTTCACAGAATGTAATTTCCTCATTTTCCCTGTTCTTCTAAGGCTTAGGAAAGTACGGTTCAGCAGCTCAATCTGCTATATTGAGCTACTTCCTTAAGAAAAGACATGCACAAGACCTTTCCTCAGAAGCAGCGGAGTATTTAAACTTCTCCCTTTCCTAAGCTCATCCTTTAACTTGGTTATTTATTGTTATCCAAGCAGGTGCTCAGGTCTTATGACTTTTGCTGAATTCTTGCCCACACAAATTTCTTATGGCAAAGGGGTCCCCTGAGGAGCCACACGTCAAAATCTCTTACGTTTGCAAGAGGTAGTAAGCAGTGCATTACAGCTGACCATCTTGATTTCCAGTTGAGACTTCATTTGAATGGCTGCTTTTGCTTCTGACTGTGCTTTTTCTGAGGCTTACAGTTTCAAATTTTCAAATTGCCTCTGTCACAGCCAGGAATTTTTTAAAACAATTTAGGAGGAAGAGTGCATGGATGATCAGCTCTTCATGGTTTTCATTCTTTGCAACACAATAGCAGGATAAAGAAATTACATGGGGAGAGATGGATTCTAAATAATTATGTTGATTCAGTACACAGAGATATGCCAAGCCTTGCCACACAGGTACTGCTGCTCTGTTTAATGTGGCTTTTACATAGCACAGAGGCAGCCCTGTGAGCACCACAGCAGGCTTTCAAAGTCTTTCAAGGACTGTTCCAGTAGACTACCAGTCCCCTTCCACAAGAAGTGCTCAGGGGGAAGTGGGGAGGACAGGAGGATGCCAAAGACTGCACAGAAAATTCATGTACGTTAACAGAGTGTGAGAATTTTTGGTACAGAGTTTAAGGTTATTTTTGGCGCTGGTAAAGTAAATGTTCGTCTGTGAGTTTTGTTAACTGAATATTTAAACTGTAGGGATGTATATCTCCTTGGTGGGGCTTTTCCCATTCCTTTTCAGGCTCTGGGTTTAATAATAGTAATGTTCTTGTCATATATTTTAGATAATGGTCATCATATTTTACTGTCTCCATAGGGACACTGTGAAAATTAATTAGCTAGTGTTTATCAAGGAGGACACTCATATCCCCTTACTCTGACTAATTAGTCTCTGAATACCTGTATTGATTTAGCAGGAGTGTTCCCAGTGTGGGATGATGCTTTACAGGGAGAAGACCATCCAAGTTTGGTGAGAAGTGCCTTTGGAATGACACACGCTGCTGCTTTCCCAGCCAGCTCTGAGGAATATATTGACAAATGTCTGATACTTGAATGTATCACTTTCCCTTCTCCAAGGTCTGCAGGATGCATTTATGGCAACCGATTATCACTCTCCATGGTTTGTTAGACCAAATAAAACATGATTTGAGGAGGAAATCCTCAGGTTTCAGGGTCCGAACATTGGGGAAGGCAGTATCTACTGTAGGCTAATATATGTATGAGTGCATGTGTTTGGGTGCATAGATAATGTTTGTACATGTCAGATCAGGAGAAATGTACTCCACTATGTATATTTTTTTCCTGATGTAACAAGTACAAACTTTATCTGGTGGTAAACGCACCAGTTTGTAATTGCATTTAATAAGGGGATGGCCTGGAGCCAAGCACCCAGAGATCCCAACACTGCTGGGTTTGGGAGCGAAGCAGGTCTTGGTCAGGTCTCTGCAGTGCAGACGCATCCCTTCCCCATGCTCCGTCCTGGCGAGGGCTCTGGCACCTGCTATGGGTGACAGATACAACAGCTCCAACTAGATTTTCCAACCAGAGAAACTGGGACTTCAGGCAGAAACGGGGCCAGAAGAACATGAGCTGAAAGGAAAAATCCAATGACTAAGCAACCATCAGGTAATACCGTTCCCCAAGTTCAGTATTTAAAGCCGTTGTTCAGATAGCGGCAGCAGTTGAACCTTGGCAGCCCAGATTGCAAAACCCTCTCCAGCCCTGTGCAGAATTAGGCCAAACTACCACGCTTTCGCTTGCTCCCTGAACCAAAGGCAGCTCGCCCTGGCCACCTCGCAGCTATCGGGACAGATGCACAGCCCCTCTGAGCAAAGGATGACAGTGGTGCGTTTACTCCCAGGGGCTGGAGAGCAAACAGGGATCAGTGGTGTAGAGAGCGGGCCGTTAGCCTGGGACATCCCCCATTTCATGGTTTGAAGTGCTCCGGGACCACGGTGCAGCCCCGAGAGCGTACGGAGCAAGCAGACCAGCTCCTCCACCTGGCTTCAGAAGCCTCGTATCTCATCCTTTGCCTGTCACCAGCCTCTGAACTGAAGGAAGGTTTATCCCAGGCCAGGTACGGAGCGGAGGATACGCATTTCTGCCTGCTGTGACTCAGAGGCAAAGTAGCAGCTTTGGTCTGGCGGAGGCGGAGCTGGGTATATGTTGCAGCCCAAGCATAATAAAGGTCTGGAGGCTATAAGTGGGGAAAACCATTCACAGTCCTGACTTGGCAAAGCTCTGGAAAAAAAAAAAAAAAAGAGCTCTTTGCCCCAAGCCACAGAGCCTCCCAAATCTCAGTTGGTTCCCAGAATTCAGACACCAGTGTTGCTACAAGAAATGAACACACACAGTTCGTTTTAATAAGGATCAAATTGGCAGCTGCATGGAGTATTAGTTACAAGAACATAATAGACGTGGTAGAGGGAATCTTTAAGCTGCTAAAAGTGACTACAGGGATGTCCTGTCACTCCTGGAGTCCTTTTCCTTTGGCTTCTTCCAAACAGTCATACAGCAGAAATGTATCATCTGGGGGAGGTGAAGACGTGAATGTCCTTTCAGGGGGACAGTGTTGCTCTTGAGGCTTCTGCCACTTCCTAGATTGCATTAAAGGTTGCACTTTGCTGCAACTTTTAGAGATAGCTTTGCTTTTGTAGGCCTTTCCCATAACTGCTCCACAAGTCCGAATGTATCCTGAGTGCTGCGACCCAACAGCACAGCACGTATTTTTGGTGTGACTCTTGCGATGTGGTCTCATTTAACAGTAATGCGGCATCATCTCAGCTTTGCAGACTCAAGGGTCAGATGTTGTGATGACTCAGTTGTGGCAGCACAGCGCTGCTCACCATTACCAAAGTTTCTCACTGCAGAAACTCTTAAGTCTCTGTGTGTGTGCATACATACATTTTCATGGTTTATTCTTCTTTAAGTAGCCTGAAATCTCACTGGATCCCTGACTAGATGCAGGGAAAGCGTAGATGTGACTCAATTCTAATTTTCTTTGGGACTTAATAGCTCTGCCTGACAGAGCAAGATGTATGCTGTAGCGGAAAGGCCTTAGATGAGGTAGTATTTCTGTGCAGCTGAGCACAGAAGCTTTACTGAAACCACATAAACCCTGTTTGGGGCATGCTGGTGGTGGTGTACGAAAAGCAAAGTGAAGCTTGGAGAGGTTAAAGTCATGACATCAGAGGAAGAACCTGGAAACTCTGAGTTTCGGCCCTTTTGACAGCATGGAAGAGAAGAAACCAAAGTTGCTGGTTGTCCCTATTTGGCCACTAAGCATGACTGCTGGCATTGTACTGCTGCAGCAAAGTGTCTTCATCAGAGGTGGTCCCCTACGTAGCCTGGATAAACCACTGAGGATTAAACCACAACAAAATATTCTCGTCACTAAGTCTGCAGATCTGGAGGGGAAAGAAATGAGGGATAGAAACAATGGATGTTTTTTGCTGGTTGCCAAGATTTATAATGATGATTACGATGATGATGAGTAGCTGAAGGAATGTTGCTCACATTGTAAACCACTGATCTCCTGACGCTCATCAGCAGAATTTCAGCTCTCAGATGTTTTTAGCGCTGGGGTGTTTTCTATCCTTATCCAAGTGGTTTATTCAATACAGCTGCAACCAAACCCCCAGCATGGTGGCTTCCAGCTGCAGAGCCTGCTAGCCCCCTCCCCAGGCCCCCCCTCAAGCGGCTGCCGCGCTGAGAGCCCAGCACCGGGAGGAGGAGGCGGAGAAGCGGCAGATGTCACCGTGCGACATATCTTGTTTATCTTTTATTTATTGCAGGTATTTATACAGGGCAGGTCTCTCTGCTCCCTGCTCACAGCTCTGCACCAGCGGCGGCTGCCGCTTGCCAGGCAGAGGCAGGAGGAAGGCAAGGGAAAGGGCATGAATAATGCAGCACAACGTATTTATCAACATTGTCAAGTTGAGCCTCAGATCAAGTTTAGTGGGTAAAGAAGGGGCTTTGAATTCCTGCCGTACAACACATTAAGATTCAGGTAACTTGATTTTGTAAAATAAGCAAGTCCGAGAGGCTGAAACCTGGGTAGTCTGTGTACAAAATGCAGCTCTAGTTTTTTTCTTTCTTTTTTTTTTTTTTTTTTTTTTTTTTCTCCTTGTGTAACTAGTGGGGGATTTGAGGTTGGGGGGGGAACTTGTCTGAAAAAGATCAGTTGGCTACGAACACACTTCTCTCCTTCCTCCGCTGCACGTCTCTCCCACACTGCGGGACTGCCGCCCCGTGCATGGAAGGGTTGTTTCTGTGCCTCCCTGTTCCTCGTGGAACTTTTGCCATATCTTTGATGTGTGCCGTCATTTGTAATTGGCAAGGCAAAAGTAATAAATAACTCCAAGTCAGTAAGCCCAGGCAGCCGGATGGATGGTACTTCAACTATTTAAAGCCTCTGTCGGCTTTCGTGAGCCCCAGCCCCGATAGGGCCAGGCAGCGAGCTGTGTGCCACGTCGGTGCTCCCCAGAAACCTCAAAGCTGCATTTGGCGGCATTGGATATGGCTGAGCTCTGTGGCATCCCCCGAACATCGCTCCTACCCCTGCTGGCACCAGGGAGCAGAGCTCAGCAGAGATGAGCCACCTCAGAGGAAGTCCTCCCCAGTTGATCTGCTGTTTTCCTTTTCTCCCCCAGCTTTGTGCGGTCCTTTCCCCATCACAGGCTGCGGTGCAGCCATCATTCCTGGTGTCAGCTTCATGTTAGTGGCTCTCCAACTTCATTGTTGGTATGTGCGGGGTACAGCACAGCTCCAGGGGATGGCCATCATGCTCTGGCAGTGGTGGAGCAGCCCTACCTGCATCCCCATGCTCGCAGCAGCACGGGCTTCCCACGCTGCCCCGCTCAGCTGCGGGAACAGCACAAACTGCTCGGGCTTAGAGAAAAGTGATCGATCGATCTATCTATCTATCTATCTATCTATCTATCTATCTATCTATCTATCTATTTATTAGACCACTGGACTAGGACTTGAGAGATACGGCCTGTCACAAACTACTCCAGTCATTTTGAACAAGGCATTAGGACTGGGATTTTCTTAAAGCACATGGCAATGGCTCGATTCTTCTGCTGTTTGAAAAAAATGACAGTAGATCCCAAATAACATCAAGGGGCGGGGTGGAAAGAAGCGAAGTGCGGGTTAAATTAGCACTGAGGACTTCAGAAATCCCCACCCTTTATGTTCGTATTTTCATCTGTGTGCAATGGGAGTGACGTTTCCTTCCAGTGCAGAGAGCCCTGAAACTTAGGCCACCAATAGCTGCAGTGGCTTGGCAACACTGTGGACATGCATAACTTATTTCAGTATATTTTTATATATAAAAATATGTATATATTTATACAAAAGAGTGTATGTAATATCTTTTAAATGGGAGCTGCTCGTAACCTAGACAGCCTGGGTGGTTTGGGTCCTCGACACCAACATCCCTATGCCCCATCTCTTTGATGTTAAACCTTGGTTTGTCCCCTGGGTTTGGGGAAGGCAGGTGCTGGTCCTGGGCTCTGAGGCTAGGAACTGATCCGCAGCCACTTGCCCACAGGTAGTCATTTGTTAAGACATAATTCAGGGGACATTTATTTTCTGATATCACTTTTCACTGCAAATAGTAATTGCAAATGAAAAAAAATCAGTAAAGCTAGGGAGAAGCCAGGCTGGCCCTTGTGTGGTGTGCGATACTGGTTTATAGCCCCTGGTTTCTAAATGTCTGTGCAAGGACAACCTGTGTGAGTGTGTGTGTGAAATTAAAATGGGATCGTTATTCGGCCTGCATTTTAAGTGCCTAACCTCTCCATTTTGAAGACATCCTTGTGCTTTGTGGGAAAGCTCATACTCCTTAAATCGTTTTTTTTTTTAAGTGGGGGGGAGAAGTCCGCAGGGACTTTCGTGGGCAGTTCACACTGTCAACTCAGCATTTTTGCACACTCGAAAAACATAAGTCTTCACCGTCAAAAAAAAAAAAAAAAGCCCCTGAAGAGATGATCTTAATTCTTAGCAATTTTTTTTATTTAAATGTGAAGGGTCTGGGCTCTTTTTTTTTTTTTTTTTAATTCAAACAAATAAATATTTTCCAGAGAGCAAACATAATTTCACTCTGTCTACAGCACACAAGGGAGAGAAAGAAAAGACTACTTGACCCCAGGACAACATGATGCTCTTTTTTTTCCGTTGTCTGGTTGTGGTGCAGGAATGTGCAATCTGCAATCGGAACTGGCAGACACACAACTTTTGTTTGTAAAACTGACTTCATTATTCCCGCTGTAGGGGTGGGCTGGCCGAAGATGTTTGGGATGCTGACAGTTTCTGGCCTTCCTGTTGAATCATCCGTATATTTGGCCTGGACCGAACGAGCAGTAGCGTCGCTAAACTTGGATCCAGGGTCTTGGGAATGAGGGAGCAGCTGGCACGTTTTGACCATAGCTTTTTAGCATTAGTTCTCATTATCTCAGTGTTGTCATCATTTTACTCCACCCCGTCCCCCGGTTTTATTTTGTCATCTGCTGAGACTACGAACTCTTTGGACCGGGGTCGTCTCCTCACATTGCATGCAAAGAGTGGGGCAGAGACAGTTTTTACTGGAGCTTTAGATAGCACTATCACATTACAAATAACTATGATCTAATGTTATATATCACCCTAGAGCTAAAAATCCCAGCCGCCCACCAGTACTTAGCTATATTTTACTCCTGATGGCTTGTGCGGCGCTGCACCTCCTGCTTGTATCACTCTAATGACTGTCTTCCCTTATTTACCTTCTCGGATGTCTGCCCTAGTCTGAAGCGATTCCCTTAAGGTTAAGGCAAAGGCTCTGGGGACAAAAATGATGTGTGATTTTATAATTAAAGCCTGTATTAATATAGGCGAGAGAGTCTGAGCAGCCCAAACTTTTGCACTTCTTTTGGAGCTCTTGAATCGATCTTCTCGTTTGTCTAGTAAGACAAGACATTTTTTTTCCTCATTTTCCAAAGTGAAAATTCATTGTTTTCTTAACAGAAAACCCCAGTTCCACTATGCCCAAATATGATATTTCTGTTTCCTTTGCAACCACTCGTGGGGTTTGAACCACAGACCTACAGCACAGTAACAGAGGTCTCCATCGTGTGTGAATTAAAGGGATTAAAACCAAAGTTAGACAGAAGGGGAAAACAGCAGCTCGGGGCTGGGTGTTGGAAATGGGGGGTTGATGCAGGGACACATAACATCTCCTCCACGACAATCCCTGGCTGATCATGCCGTGTCTTGCATCCCCCCATTGCTGGTCAGACCGCCAACATTCCCCGTTTGTCACCTGTCCCCTTCTACGTCTCAGCTGGAAACTTTCCCTTCCCAATGCTGTGGGACTGGCTCTCTCCTCCTCTCTCCCTCTCTGCTGTTATTTATCCCTCTAATTGTGTAAAACGTTTTGGGCTGTAGTTTCTATGAAGGATGCTATGCAGAATAAAGTTGGTGCTGTATATATGAAATTGTGATCTGTAATTTGTATTTCCTCCACTGTATAACTCAAGGTTATTAAATAAGGATGTGGCTGGATGCAGTTATTAATATCAAGTAGACAATGCAATTTGTTTTTACCGCTTCCTTTTGTTGATCCCTCTTATTACTTCTCATCTTGCTTGGAAACACAGAACGTTTGATTCGTGGCTTTGTGAGCGTTGTAGCAGTGGGTCAGAGAGGCAGGAGATGGAGAGGAGATTAGGAGTCATGGTTCGAGTGTCTGTGACTCAAACTGACCAGCAAACTCCCTGGGGAGAGTTCGGTGTCTGCAAATCTCATTAGGTTGTTTATTTTACCTTACCTTCCTAGTATTTGATTTTTGCTAACACTTAGAAATCTTGCACTTCTGAATCGCCTTGGCTTGGGATCTGAAGCACCGAACAGCTCATTACTATGGCAAAGCTCAACTCTTTTGTGTCTCCTGACACTCCTGCAACTCGATGACCTGGGTGGTGGCCCTACCAAGGCCTCTGATCCTACCTTTTTGTTAGTATAGAGAGAAAAAAAAAAGAAAAGGCATTAAAATTAAAGTCTCATGACTGTAATGAAAGGTTATTTCCCCTTCTCTCGCAAGTTATATTCTGTGCAATTGCAGCTCACTTTGTCCTGTCCATCTCGTAGTCTCATTAGCTGCTGGGCCACAGAGGAATTGAGGAGAGAGAGTCGGGGGTTTTATCTGCATGCCGTTCCAGCATGGAGGATTCAGTGAGACGATGGCTTGTCATTTTTTATTAATGAGTTGGAGCCTGATTTATTATAGATGTGTAGAATGAGCTCGGTGTGGCTGCAGGGGGAGGGGAGGGACTCTGCCAATGAAGAGGTACCTTCACCATGGGTCTTCTCCTGCTTAGTCTTAAGCAAATTGGCTCACCAGCACTGCTTGCCAGTGTGCTACAGGGCAGCTGAGTTAGCGTGCGGCTCCAGTTTCCCGCTGCCCGAGCCCACGTGTTTCAATGCATGACAAATAGCCCCAGAGGAGAAACAAGTATTTAGCGGTGCTCAACAATTAGACATTACAAAGAGGTTTCTAAGGGACCATCCCCTAGAGTCTGGCTGGCTGACAGGTTGGTGGCTGAGAAAAAGGTTTCCAAATTTTCTGTTTGAACGGGTAGATTGGCGTGGTGGAGAAAATTATGTTCTCGCCAACAGAAGCAAACAGCTGTGTGTCTTTCAGTCCTTCCTTACATGCTGGTGGCATGAATCATACATATGTATGACGTGTATATATGGATACACACATATATACACACACGTATATGTAAAAAAATTAATTTTTAAAATATATATATATATTTATAAAAAACCATGGGATCAGAAAAACCCGTTTGTGTTCAGAAGGAGGTGTGTCAGGCACTGGGGAGGTTGAGGACAGGTGACTCTTGCCCTTGGCAAATCCAAACGCCCTCAAGCAGACGTGGATGCTGACACTTCGAGGACTCCCCAGCCATACCACCACAGGAATGCCCTCTTGGCAGGTGTGGGCAGAGGCAACGTTATCTGCTGTGGCCGCTGCCCCTTGGCCAGCAGCTCCCAGCTCCGGTGGCCCGAATGGCAGGCTGTGCCCACTGCGTGCCTCTCCCTCGCTGACCACACGTGCCTCCATGAGGTGCTTCCTCAGGGGGAGGAGGAATTTGGATAGTAAGAGCTGTTGAATGTTGCAAAACAGGATTAAATACTTCACGAGTATTTAAAACCCATTTAAAGAGTATTTAAGCCACCTTAAAAAGCCCAGCCCAGGCTCTTCTCCTTGCACAAACAACGAATTCTGGTTTTGGTGCTTCTGTGTTTCTGCCTATCGCTCGAAATAGCCCTGAAAAGCTGTGAGAGGGGATCCTCTCTCACACTTTTTGTGCTATTTCTATGGGCCAAAGAAGTGCAAGTAAATATCCCAGCTTTTGGAAGTGTCTGTGACAATAATCTGGCCTTTTGGAGAGTCACCAAGTTGCAGCTAGAGGCAGAATGGGCCTCATTTAGCTTGCCTGTTGTATTGTGTTTATTATGTGTTTAAATTTGTAAGCTCTTTACCAAGATAGGTAACCATTCAGCATTAATCTCGGTGCAGACTGTCAGAAAGAGATATGCACTTGGAGTTTTCTCTCGTGTTCTTCTTAATCTAAAGCGAAGGTCACTCAGATTGAAGTTATCTGGCTGTTCTTTGTACACAGAAAAGCGTAAATTCTGCATGTTTAGTGGTGGTCTCCCACTGGGAAGATGTGGTATGTACCCATGTGCCATGCTGGTGCACCGACCAGTGCACAAGTTTCTTCTCTGCATCAAACCACCAACTGAGAGTGATTAAGGAAATATTCGTGAGCGTCTTAGAGAATCATTAATCTAATAGCTCTTGTTGAATAAGGGAAATTTTTCCTGCTTTGCATTTACACTTGACCTTAGATAAATTCTGGCTGAGGTTATGTTCTGGTGATCTGCAGAGGGACAGAACACGCTGTTTTCCAGTATTGTTATTTATAATCATGCAGTGTGGTTCAAATGTTTTAAAGGTAGCTGCAGAACTAGGTACATACAGAAATAAAGATAAGCTGCTCCTGTCTTCGGTGAAAGCTTTCTTTTCCAACATTTTTTCAGGCCCTCAAGTCTTTCCAGCTGGTTGGGTGTACTATGTAGAAACTTAAATAAAAACTCAGGGTGCTGTTTGTTATTCTCTGTTTGCAAGGAAAATAAAAGATCAAACTGTCCTTGCAGTAAAAGTGCAGGCTTGAAAGGGTTAATGCAACAAACAGACCTAAAGGAATCTTTTCCCCTTGTAAAATATGCAGCCGGCATGACAGCAGTATTCCCAGAGTCAAGTTATCTTTTACATTAGTGAATGTTGTTCCTAAAGCTTTAGCTGGGGTAATAAATGATTCATGGTAACCACACCTTTGTGCACAGCCGTCCACTTGATGTTCAGTCCATACGCAACTTCAAGAAGCCTTGTGCAGGAGCTCTACGGCTCCAGTTCAGCAGCTTTCTCCCAGTAACTGTGACAGGGTGAAAGGCATTTGAGTAACAAATGGTAAGTCGAAGGGAAAGGTTTCTCTTCTGCCTCTTAAAGTGTAAATTAGCAGTGTTTGTTTGTGATTTCTGTGCAACCCAAGTTTGATGCACGCTCCTGAGAGCCTGGATGAGGAGAGGAGACTAAGGAGGAGGCGGCTGAGTCTATTCTCTTCGGAAAAGAAGAAAATAGGAAGGGAACTTTAAAAGTTGTGTGTGTCAGTTCTCCAAGCGCTTCCCCAATGTGCAGCTAATGAGACCTCCCAGTACATCTGTACTGCAAGGGAGCAAGAGAGACCCCCTTGCAGAGGAGCTCCAAGTCGGATGACATTCGGAGTTGGACTGGAGAACAAGGTCTTCCTCTCCCTGACCTTCTGCTCCACCAAGAGACCATGCTCCTCCCAGACCCTTCTGCACCCAAATGCAGCTGTGGACCCAGGCTCCTCCTTCTCAGAGAAGGCAGCTGGCCCAGGTGGGAGCTCAGCTCTGGATTTTGGAAGGCCAAGGCTCAGTTCCTGCCGCCTCCGCAGTTTGTCCTGCTGAGTTAGTCATTTGACAGTATGTCACTTGATATGACACGTTAGATATGTTAACTTGACCTGACCTAAAGCACAATACGTGGCCTGTGCTAAACTGCTTAAGCCACTGGCATAATTAGAGGTGCACATCCAGAGGGTTCTTCATCTGATCTGGAGGACAGATTGTAAAATGGTTGGGAAAATTGCTTTTGGAAGACTCTTTCCACAGATGGCAGGGAACTAACAAAAAGTTGCACATACGAGAGCTGAAGCCTATCTTTACTCTCTCTGGTTGCATTTGCACAGCTCAAGAATCAGGGCAGGACATATTCTCTGGCCCTGCAGGCCAGTTTCACAGTACGGCGCATGTCCACACGGCTGCACTGCCTGCCTCCCCAAAGCAAAGCGGTCTTATCCACACCACATACAGGGAACAGCCCTGGTCCAGTGCTCTCCTTCCAGCTGTGCCCACTGCTTCCTGGGTACAGCACAGGAGAGAGGCTGCTCTCAGTCGAAGATAGCACCCCGACAGTTCCCTGGTGGGACTCGCAGCCCTGCTGATACTTCTCCAATGGAGATGACTGAGAGATAACTGCTAGAATTTGAGACCCTGTAATTACTAAAGATAGATTTGCCCAAGCAGCAGGACTCATGCAAGATTAAAAAAATCTGGAAAAGTCTTCCATTTGGGACAAAAAAGCTAGGCACAAGGTTTGACCCAATTAGAGAGTGGACGTTGCTAACAGGCCGTTATGTCAGGATGCTGGACGGTGATTTATAACACTCACCGAGTTCTGAGAAGTGAGTGGAGAGAGGAGGTATCTTAAAGTAGGCTTGGACTAGCCTGAGAAGTTTCTCAGGAGTTGAGAGAGGAGCCCAGAACTCAGTAGGACAGCAGACATCCAGGAATGACAAATACTAATGAGAAAATTTGGCCCAGTTCATTCAGTTTTCTCCACAAAATCACATGGGGGAGGTTTTTGGTTTTGATCTTGAGTCGACTTCCAAACGGATAGTCCTTATGTCATCCCCCTTATGACTATCCCCTGTGCTAATGTGAAACATTACGCCAAGCGTTCAGCTGACTTTCCCAGAGTCTGGTTTCAGAGTGCCACAGCTCTCTGGAGCTGCAAGCGTAATGTATTGGAGACCTGCCTTTTATGTATCTCTCTCTCCAGCAGTTCATGAATAGTAAGCACAGTGGGTTTTACAAGGACAGATATGGAATAGTCTCCATTGCATTTGAGTAGAAAGTGCAGCATGCAATTGACATAGCTCAGTCTTGGGCATTTGCTGGTTTAAAAGAAAAAAACATTTCCAACAATTGAGGGTTTTTTCTTACCAGACCAATCACAAACTTTTGAAGCATGAAATGAATTTCACTGGTCCTTGCCAATAAGCTTCTTTCTCTTATATTGGTTTTTATGAAATGGCTATAATCTTTGCAGGTAATGAATGAAAGCTACACTATGAAGTCCCACCTAACATTCTTCTTCTTGATTTATGGTGTATTGGTTAAAATAGTAAACTGATAATGATCGCAAAATAGCGATAAATCACTATGGGCTGATGTATCAGAAACAATAGAAAATGTTCTGGAGGAAGAAACTTGGAGCCAGTTGGGGAACAGCTGGGTGTTCTGCAGATATGAAAGATACCAGGGAGTCCACAAAAATACAAATTAAAAGACTCTGTCCCTTTGTTTCTGTCAAGATTGGGCTGTTCTTGCTTCTGTATGAAATAAACTCAAGACATTTATGATGAATTAAGGTTCCCACACCCCCCAGTGTATCAAATCTAATTATAAAAGTGCTGGTGAAAATCCATTCAGGCCAAAGTCCTGGCTGGATCTGAAGTTTAGATCTGGACATGATCATTCCATTTTGTACAGTTCTGCAGAAGACTGGTATTTAGATCTCACTCCTGCCAAAATATTACCCTTGTGGATAAATTTATGCATATGAGTAGTTTTCTAAAGGTGAAGCAAAGTAATGTCGTTATCTTGTATTGCCTCCGCTTCTAGGTAATGCACCTTTTCTCTTCTCTTTGCTGTCCATCAGCTGTGTTTTCACTGTCCATATGTTTTTTGTTGGGATCATATAATTGTAATGCATTCTGGCTCAGATGTGCTTTGGGTAATGATATGTCAATAGATAAAAGAAAAGATGGAGCAGAATCACCCCTGCCTAAATGTAGTTTGAAGAGACCATGATGTCTCCTAAAGTCTCCTGAGAACCAAAAAGTTACCTGATCTTCTGGGGGCTTGACCAATCCCAAACTGATCTTCCTGGAAAGGTTTTGGGTTAAATTCTCCCTCTTGTCTTGTCTCGCAATGGAAACTTTCTTTGGACTTGGTGCTAATCATACCAATGAGCCAGCTCTGATTGGTACTAGCTTGCAAAAGGCCTCTTTTGTTCTTGTTAGAGTATCTAACCTCTAAATCTATTTAATACCCTTTCCCTGGTTGTCCATCATTATGACACATGATTTTCCAAAGGATTTACTATTAGTTAGCAGCACAGGGCTTTCTCCCTGGGGTAGCAGCTACTTGCAGTGAAGAAAATGCATGTTCAATGTAGCAATTTGTCTTTTTTTATATATTTATTATAAGAGTAAATGAGTTATTGTGGGGGACTTCAATATTATTGCAAATTAGGTGCTACAAGCCAAGCCGTGCACATTTGTTATGTTTCCAGGCATACACAGCATGCATAGCAGTTCAAAAATCAGCACTCATATTATATCTAGGCCTTTTCCTGGGCAGCTGCTACTTTGCAGGTATTTTTGTAGTGCGACTGTTCCATAACTCTGCTTACTTGAAATGAAGGGAGGGGGGAATCTGTCACAAAAGTGATTGCTATAAAAAAGGTTTTGATGAGCATGAAGGCATGAATTATAAAATCTCTCAAGATTTAGTTTCCAAAGTAGGCATGAGCTAATGAATATACAGAGAGCATTGCTTGTCGTATATTCCTTCTATAATAGTAATTTATGAACTGGGGTTTTTTTTCATTGCACCTTTCTGGATGTACTTGCAGGTTGGAAACTTATTGAAATTATATATTGCTCCTTTATTCAGAAAAGTGTACAGAATCAAGCAAAGCACACAGAACTGAATCCTACCCGACCTCTGCTTCAACAAGAGGCTTAAATTAACTGCTGAACTTTAAGTCAGCAGATTTAGTCAAGTGTTTTGGTTTCGGCAGCTCACCAAAGCTGGGGTCTCCGTGCTGGGGAGGGAGAGGAGGGAGTTCTGCCCCAGGTCAAGCTTCTGAGTTTCTGGTTTAGGGAAAACCAGACTCTCACCAGAAAAATCTCTTTTCACGTAATTTCGTCTCACAAGGATGCCGAAATGGACAACTAGGCAAGAGACCCTTGCTTGGATGCTCTGCTTCCCGAATCGAGCTCTTTTCTCTAGCTTAGCCATCAGCCTAATCCTGGATTTAGAGACGAATCTGGATTCAAACTCTATTTCTTTTGATGTTCCTGCAGGACAGGTGGTGTCTGGTGGGAGGGAGAGCATACTGTGTAAACACCAGTAAGGAAAAAAATTCTGAAAAGTCTCCTTGGCTCCATCAGCTTTCAGAAAAGAGGAACAGATAAGAAGTTGGAACCCTCCTGCATCTCTTCTCTTCTACTTTTCCTTTTTTTTTTTTCCAAGAGAGAGCCCATGTGTCATGTTTCATGTAACACTGGTTATATTCATCATAGGTGACCTGGATCACTTGTACTTGTGGTTTATAGTCTCTTGACATGCATTGTTTCCTCTAGCTTGAAATATAGCACATTAATGAGGTATGTATCTGTTCAGATATATGCAGTCAGCTTGTGAAAGATGCTTTGGTAGCACTTCGACTAGTTTGTCAACAGCTAGCATTTTGGCAGCTGCAGAGAAAAAAACATCCCAAATTCACACAAAGAACTAAAAAAAATCTGACATTAAACTTTTGGGAGCCATGTTTACACATGCTGGAGCTCACTGTAACCTCCCTAATCCAAGCTCCAGTGAAGTAGCTATCGCTTTACGATTAATGCACACCCACTCTGATGGGGCTATATCAATACTTCTATTCCTTCTTTGCCGGGAGTGGACTGCAGCTGGTGAAGTTAACAGCCTGAGAAGGTACGGCAGTGCTGGAAAATAACACCATGCTCACAGCGGTTCACATTGAAGAGTCAGGATGGGCATATTTGGTGAGAGGTTCCAGGGATTCTGAAGGCATGGTGGGACAAGCTGGGAAGCTGGTGCCTGGGCTGCTGCTGCAGCTGGATCAGGTTGTGACCTCCAGCATGGGAGATTCACCCTAACCTTCGGTCTGCGTGGGATGGCCCACGCAAGCAGTCTGCTCCTCTTGCTCTGTGGAAACCCCCCATTTCACCTGTGCTTTCCTGTTGGGTATGAGCAGCTGGTGCTCAGCAGTGCCCACCTGGGCGCTTTGCTGCAGCAGCTCCCTGCATGCCGGTTGCTCCCTGTTCCTGTTATTCATGATCTGCTGTAGTGGCATCTTTGCCCATTCTTATTACAAAAAGGGGATACTTTTTACTATTTTCCTATATAAGATCTGGAGTTGCTTGATGGTGAGAACCAAGTGACTGGGAAGTGGTGGGAGTCCTAACTTTAGCTCCTTGTTTGGCCACGGGTTACAGCTTTGTGCATACATGCTTCAGCAGTGCCTTGGAAAGCTGTTAGTATATGGGTTTATAGCTGTTGACTTCAGTAAGCATTGGACTAGGACCTATTTGCAACATGATATTAGATCTACAGGAGCATTAGGAACAATTTGGATTGTGTTCCCAGTTACCAAGGCAAGCTGGAAAGACCTTTCAGACAAATCTAGGGAGGAAAAAAAACATTATTGCTATTTCTCCACCAGACAAAGAGAAGAAAAAGAATTTTCTTACCAAGAATTTGTGAGGTTTAAGCATTTGTGGAGTACAGTCCTATCACTGCAGATGAATGCAACTTTTTATTATTAATATACAATCATCTAGAAAGCTGTCTCAGTTTGGCAGAAATAATTTTATTTGCATGTTAGTGCCTTCTGTATCAATGGATTACGGGTACCGATCTGGAGTGGCATACTAAGGACAAAGAACATGAAAAACTACATCTTGAAATCCATCTAAACTTGAATAGTTCAAGTCTCAAGGGGCAAAACTGTGTTATAAGTATTCCTGTTGAGTAGTAACAAGTAGTCCCATTAAGCAGTAGCTAGAAATCAGCATGCCTCCGAGACAACCCAGCAACATTTATTCAGAGACCGGTTTGTGGGTGAGATGAGCGGCGGTGTCTTTGTACTTTCCTCTGAAATACTTATCCCCTGAACATCCCTCTGAGCTCCTGGGTTTCCAGAGGCCAGGCCTGCCTCTTAATCTTTGTTTGCATTCACCTCTCGGAGATCAGTATTTTCTCGTGACAAATTGTTGTGCTTTTTAAATGACAATAAAGGTAACTTTTAGCCCAGAGACTGAGCCAGTTGTTTCGTTTAACTGAACTGGTGGTGTATATTTAGGGGCTTTCTGATTCACAGGAGTTTGTGCGCATACGTTCTTAGGAGACTCTGTGCTGTCAGGGACTTTTTTTTCCGTGTATAGAGACTCTTTATCAGAGCTCATGCAGTAGGCTTTGTAGGAGCTGAGACCATAAGAAGTTTCTTCCAGCTGTACAGAAATCTTTATTGCCTTTAATCATTTACTATTCCACAGAAATAGTATTGTCGTCATCTTTTTTTTTTTCCATGCGCCACTCTGATATAAATGCATCTTTTATGTTCGCAGATTTGGCCAAACCAGTGTGTTATTTCAGCTACTTTTCATTAACAACTTGGGGTATTTTAGCTGCGCAGTAGCTTTTTCATTGTGTTTCTATGCTACTTTACTATTGAATGAAATTTAATACATTGCTTATAATTAGCAGTGAGCAATGTTACCCTATCATCAGCTCACTGCTATGAGGTTTGCTTAAAGATTTTAACAAAGAAAATATTCTTTACTCTTGAAATGCTTTGCAGTTCCGCCCAGGCTGCTCAAAATAAACATTGTTTTTGAACCGAACTCTTCCCCCCTACCCCCCTTTCCAAAACAAACAAAATATTTTCAGTGGCCATCAGATAGAAATTTGACCCTAATTACATGCTTTGTCTATTCATGCCATGTAGTAGGGGTCCAGAGAGTGATAGTTTGAAACTGAATGCACTTTAACATAGCATCAGGTGCTGGCAGAAATACACAGCGTGTGTGTTGAAAGCTATAATGAGGGTTATGTGCTCTTGTAAGCTACAATTTGCATACGTGAAGTGAGGTGGGATTTTTTTCTGTAGTCATTAGCGATTCTGGGACAAGCCCAGAAATCCTTACTCAGCTGTAACTCCTGATGCTCGGTCATTGTTCGTATATTCATAATATAAATGGGACTTCTGCATTAGTTGAGTTTCCAAAGATCATCCCATTTCTTGCACCGCTATGGGTTTCAGTAGTCTCTGGGGCAAATCTCTAGTGCCCAACACCGCAGTTTTACTCATCACCTCTTGCTCCAGAACCAGGATGCAGAGTTTCGGGGAGGTGGGGGCCCTTGGAGGTGCTGCCCAGCTCTGCTTGTTAGGTCACCATCCCATCGCTCACACTCCTGGGCATTTCTCTGGGGAGCCCAGGAAGGCAGATGGCTTCTGCCTCTCATAGCAAAGCCCCTGTTGGTGGCTGGGTACCTTCAGCCCCTAAAGCCCCAACAAAGCACTCAGAAAGGGGGCTGCCCCTTCCAGGCTCTGCTCAGAGATGGTAAAGCATCAAGTGGTGGTTCCCTTGGGGTGCTGGTGTGGAAGTGCCTGCACGGAGAGCTGAATCACTCAGCAGAAGGACTTTTTACTCTTCCCTGGGTTGTTATGGCCTTATTGCACTGTCTTAGCTCTCATGCCCCAGCTTCTTTTACTAAACTCAGTATGCCATGCTAAGGTCCTGTCTTTCTCAAACTCAGTGCCTCTTCTGATACCCAAATTAAAAATAATAACACTAAAGTTTTTTCATTTCCCTTTGGTGGTTCTTTTTTGTTTGTTTATTTCCTTGTTTTGAATTCAGTTTATGACTCTGGTTTCTCTGATGTATAGGAAAATTTTGTGGTACTTCTGCACAAACATCACTTCTAGGCAGCAACCTAAAACAAAACAAGAGGGAGAGAGAAAAAGGAGGAGATTGTCTCTTAGTTACAGAACAGCTAGTTTGTTTGTATTGAAAAAGAGACTAACTCTTAAAGAATGCACTGTAATTTGTATTGTAGATCTAATTTGTGTGAGTCTTAAGTGCAGCCATGCGTTAGAATGTTTGCAAAAATTAAAACTTTGAGATGTGGGAAGAGATTGAATTTAATTTGTAATTTGTACAAACATTTTAATCTCCCTCACAGAAGACTTCTGAAATCTCTTCAAGCTCAGAATGTTTAATTGTTCAGGCAGAGCTTTTCCAAGGGGCCCAAGGTAAGCAGGGACAAACTCTGAAATGTAAGTCACATCCTTGGCCTCTGTCCCTATTTTGATCAAACCTGCACTTTCCACCTCCAACACATGAGCTACCAAAGAAAAGTACTGTGGTGGGTCCTGCATGGTCCATGAGCAATGTCAGCTGTGGCTTCTGAAGGAGGCATGAGCATGCATCTAGATACAGATATCCCTGCCTGTCTCAGCTCTACATGGCATTTAATAAAGTGAAGATATCATAAGTACAGTCAGTGAGACAGCATTACCATTGGATACTAAAACGAGAAGGAATGAATTTGTTCAGCAGCCATGTTAGAGATTCAGTTTTGACCTGCTTTGATGGTTCTGTGACTACTTCAGTCAAAAAAAGAAATGAAAATGAAGTACCAGTTTGTGGGATATCTCCTAGTCCAAAATGTCTGTGCCAGGCTGGGGCTATGATGGGTGCCCGCGGCAGTTCTACAATAGAGGCTTTGCAGTGAAAAACATTGACAAAATGAACAGAACTGTTCCTTTTATACATTCTTATTGTTACCCTTGAGTGGTGTACCTCAGGTGTCCCTACTGGGCCAAATACTATTTAATATCTTCATCAGTGACGTAGACAGTGGGATTGAGCACATCCTCAGCAAGTTTGCAGGCGACACCAAGTTGAGTGGTGGGGTTGACACGCCTGAGGGTGTCATGCAGGGGGACCTGGACAGGCTTAAGAAGTGGGCCCCATGTGAACCTCATGAAGTTCAACAAGGTGAAGTGCAAGGCCCTGCACCTGGGTCGGGGCAAGCCCTGGTATCAGTACAGGCTGGGAGGTGAAGGGGTTGAGAGTAGCCCTGCCGAGAAGGACTTGGGGCTATTGGTGGATGAAAAGCTGGACGTGAGCTGGCAATGTGTGCTCGCAGCCCAGCAAGCCAACTGTATGCTGGTCTGCAAAACAAGAGGAGTGGCCATCAGGTCAAGGGAGGTGATTCTGCCTCTTTACTCTGCTCTCGTGAGACGCCACCTGGAGTACTGCATCTAGGTCTGGGGTCCCCAGCACAAGAGAGCACAGAAGAGGGCCACGAAAGTGACCAGAGATCTGGAACACCTCTCCTATGAAGAAAGGCTGAGAGAGTTGGGGTTGTTCAGCCTGGAGAAAAGAAGGCTCTGGGAAGACCTCATTGAGGCTGTTCAATACTTAAAGGAGACTTATAAGAAAGTTGGAAAAAGACTTTTTACCAAGGACAAGGTGCAGTGGTTTTAAACTGAAAGAGGGTAGGTTGGACATTAGATTGGACATTTGGAAGAAATTTTTTAAGCTAAGAGTGGCGAAACACTGGAACAGGTTGCCCAGAGAAGTTGTGGAGGCCCCATCCCTGGAGGTGTTCAAGGCCAGGTTGGATGGGGCTTTGAGCAACCTGGTCTAGTGGAAGGTGTCCCTGCCCATGGCATAGGGTTTGGAACTAGATGATCTTTGAAGGTCCCTTCCAATACAAACCATTCTACGATTCTGTGATTATAGGTTGTCAGGGCTGAATGTTTCAACAGTGTGAGGCACAAGCTGCCTGAAAACAGCAGAGTCTCAAACTGGACTTTCAAAATCTCTTAAAATGCTCTTGAAATATTTCCGTGAGTGTGGTGAGGCTCATTTACACCCTCTTCAACCTGCTCTGAAGAAGGTACAGATTTGGAGCGTGGCTTGCCTCAAAGGCACTCTCCCAGAAAATCTGGATGCTCTGCTCCTAATAATACCGAATGGTGTGCCATAAACAGGCTATTTTGTATTTTGCACACAGCCAGTCATCAATGGCTTCCTGCCTGGGAACTGTGGTACTCAGACACAGCAGCAGCAGCGACATGTAAACACATTTATACCTGTTAAGTCAAAGCCAGAAAAATGTTGGCCCATTCACACTAAGAAGATAGTAACTTGCTCACTAGCGCAGGTCCAGCTCACGTGCTGGGGTGGTTTCTGGAGCAGCCCAGACTGGTGGCTGCATCCCAAGGAAGCTCCACGATGCTGAGGTTGACTGAAGTATGGGCCAATTGCAAGGCCGTTGCTGTTCTCTGCTCTGTTGTGTGCTTGAAGGATGATGGCCATTTTGGTCATAGTTTATTCCTGGCATAATGTTTGTTTCTCAAAGTCACCAACGGGTTGCCAGTTTCACTATTCATGATGGAAAGATGAGCAGAAATGATGTTGAAACCTACCATCAGGATCTGCTTGGGCAAAGCCCTGTTATTTCATAATTAGCTCTGATGCTTTTGGCCCACCTGCTTAGGAATCAGCTCTAATCGTCCTACAAAGCCAAATTCTGTTTTTTTTCTTGGCTCTGACAGTGCTCCTGCAGTAACGTTATGATGTCTGGCTCCAGTGATGCTTACAGTGAGTTTGTATGACCGAGTGATCAGGATGGAGCAATCATATCTAGGCTGTCCTTAAACACAGGCTTCAGTGGAGTACGGTGTCGTGTTTTTGTCTGACACCGCAGGCTGACAGTTCTGTGGCTGCAGTGAATCAGTCTTGCTCTGTATCAGAGTCGGTATTTTTGTACCTTCATGTGTGTAGGTGCCAGCAGGCACCACTTTCCAGGCAACTGAAAGTACTGTAGTATCAGTGCTCACTACTGAAGATTTCCAAAGTGCTCCAGAATAAGCTCCAAATGGCTGAGAATAAGGAGAGTGAAACCAGACTCTGATGTACCTGTTTGCTTATTAATTGAGCTACTGATTGATTTTCAATGTATTTTGGGGGGATATGTGGTTTTTCTTACAAGAGGTGACTTGCTATTGCAGCTTCAGCCTCAGTAACCTTAGAGGACTTCTACACACATTTTGCAATGGGTCTTTGAAGGCAATGACTCATGTGTAGGTTTGGCCTGACTCCATGGAAAAGAGATTTTGATCCCCTCCAACAAGGGGCACTACTGCCAGTCTGTGTCAGCCAGCACACACTCTGTTCTCCTCCTGTGTATTCACATTTCCCGTGAACCCATGACAAATCTGAGCATGTGTGTGGCAGTGTTTTTCTTTTCTAAGCTAAAAAATGCAGTAGCCATGGTCCAAGTCAAGCCAAACCTAAGCACTCAGATACTTTGGGAATGTTCCCTTTATAACAGATAGGAAAACTTTCATTGCACAGAAGGGATTTTGCAAATCCAAGTGAAAAGCAATGAATGGAAAGCTCATTAGAATATAGTTGTTAATTCCTGAGCTAAATTAACAAGGTTAAATATAATTTAATGAGTTTCTCAATGTAGGTCTGCCCAATCCATTAACAGGAGTTTAAAACAAACACTCTGTGATAACCGCATTTCTTAAGAGCTGCATCAAAAGTGCTTTCGCAGAAGGTCAGCCCTGGATCTGTGATATTTTGGGCTACCTCATGCTCTCGGGACCACTTTCAGTGTTTAACGTGCAATGAATAAATAAGCACTCCAGAGCTCTTTTTCTTTTTTTCCTTTTTTTTTTTTCCCCCCCTCTTCCCCTGAGTGTGAAAGGCTCTGAGAACCAATATCGGCAGCGGGAACACCTTGTGTAGATCAGAAGAAAAACCTCTCCTCTGACTTGAGCTGACTCCTGCTAATTACATGGCTGGAGATGGACCTTTAGGGAAGCTGCCCCATGGCATTGTCCTGGACAATCCCCACCAAATTAGGGCCGGTCAGGCCGAATGCAAAGAGAGCAGCGTTACTGAGATTATTTTCTTTTTAAACATGCTCCTTAGCTCTACTTTGCTGGGTGTTGGTTTTCAAAAGGGACTTATAATAAACGTGGGCCACCTATATATAGCCCAACTTTTGTTCGTTTGCACAGTTCAGAAAGCCTACTGTTTGAGGTTAGCCTTGAGTAAACTTGTACCATTTACTTTGGAGCATTTCAAAGGGAACAAAAACACAAATCATGATGAGGCTAATAAGAAGTTTGGGTGTTTAGTTTAAATGTGTACACAGCAATCATTGTAGAGGAAGTCCTTCTCTTTGGGAGTACATTATTATTAAGCAGCATTGCTGTTTGCCTGGTTTTGTCTGGTCCGCAATTTGCATTCACTTGATGGATTGCCAGGGTCGGAGGTGCACTACTTGGGAAACACTGAAGTGCCGTCTCAGCAAACTCTTAAGAGGAAGGGAACACTAATACAAGCATTTGCCCAAACTCCTTGAGTCTTCTTAGGCTTCCTTAGGCTGTGCTAGATCAATATGACAGTTTGCTAAGAAGCTTTGGACATGCATTCACAAACTCTCTCTATTGGCTTTCTTGGCGTGTTATTCAGGAGGTAGCTGCTAGTGAAACATGTCTGCTACCGGCACAGAAGATTTATACATGCATTTTCTTCTCCTGCTAAGTGATTTATTTACTAGCAATAATGCCTTGCAGAGCTGCTTGGTCCAGTTTGCAGAACTCATTATGTCGACCCTCAACAATCTATAGATGAATGGGATCGCTCTCGCGCTCTCTCTCTTGGTGGTTTTTTTTTTTTTCCTCTCTCTATCCTCTTTTTTTAAGAGTGGTCACATGGCTCCAATCCTCCTGTTCGGTGGAGTGAGATGATCCCAAGCTGGTGAACATTTCTTTCCATACTGTGCACAGAGGTAAGTTCTCTTGTGCCACCCGTCTCCGAGCAATGAAGGGGTTTGCTTGCTTGCTTGCTTTAATTGTAATTATTTGCTTTCTGACTGCTTACTCTCAGTTGCTTGCAAACGGACAGGCTTATATAGGAGACAAGTTGTACAGCTTATTTCCCATGATCTACAAGCCCTGCAAAATAGAACAAAAATGTAACATTGTGAAAGTTATTAATGGCAAAAACTCTGTACTGGCCTTTACTCACAGAGCATTCAAATCTCTTCTGTTCTCGTGCCGCCAGTGTCTCACGCTGGTGCCTCTCAGCCCTCCCGCTCGCTGGCTGGCTTTAATTCCTGCCTCTCCCGAGCACTTGGTGAGATTCAGCCTTTTCGCTTCCCGCTGGCAGAGGATGGGAAATTGGCTGCTCCGACAGCTCTGGCTGTTGATCCTTCAGCCAGCGAGGTTATGCAAAGGTGAAAGGTGACCAGATTATTCACATTTTTATCTGTGAAGCACTAGTGGTGCTCTTCGTGTCCCTTGCAGGAGGGATGGAGGCAGTCTAGGCTTAGATGCACCGGGGTTTTCGTGTTCCCTGAAAGCCCTGTGGCCCCATGTGTTGGGGAGGTGCTGGCCTGGCCGTGGCAGGACAGAGGTCCTTGCTCCCTCCTTGGCTGCAGGCAGGCTGCCTGCAGAACGGGCAGCGGGACCTCTCCATCCGCCACGCACCGAGTTTTCACTTAGGGGTGGGAAGGCCAGTTCAAGATTTGGGTCTCACCATCCTTTTGAGGAGTTGGGAGCCCTGTCCTGGTCTTCCCACTTCACTCAAGTCTTTGTTTAAGGAGCTCCTCAGCACATTTGGCGTCGTCCCCTTCCCCAAATGCCGGAACAGATATACGATTCCTCGGACATGTGATTTAAAAATGTTCCAGGGCATCTTAAACTGTTTCGCATTTTATTACCTCTGCCAAGTTCTAAGCACACCTTGAATAAATTCATAGTTGGTGGTTGTGGCGTATGTACCTTGGCTATCGTGGGTGGATAAAAAATGTTTTATACCCCCGAGGAGCAGCAAAAGAGCGAGTGAGCTCCATGCAGCGAGAGGAGTGAAAAAGTTGGATTAAATCATGTCTGTCTGCCTGTGGTTGAACTAGCAATGAGGCATTTTCAATCAGAGGTCAGGGCTGTGGTCAAATTTCTGCTTCAGTTTTTGCTTGCCGTAATTTTCCCTCATACCAGATTCTCTGTGAAACTCCAGAAGGACCGAGACACTCTCTGTGTCTGACCTTTCGGGGCAGGATTTTTCAGACAGTCCTGTTTCAATTGAACTCGCTGCCAGAGCATGCAGGAAGGAAGCGACATGTGTTAGTCATACGCCCCGGTGTGTGTTTAGCATCCAATTTGTGTACAGTCCAGGAATAACCCGGCATAATTCTGCAAAGCTGGATGCACGCTTAGATGTTTTGATGTTTGGGCTAGGAGGGGATTTCTTCATACATGAAACAGGCTTTCAGGGCTCGGGAAGGATCAATACCTTCCCCCAGGGAGTTCAGGCAATGAAAATATTTTTGCAATAGATGCCGGAGTTCAACCTGTGCACGGGTGTCTCGAGCTGAGCGACTGCATTTCAAAGCTGGAGTTTACCTGCCTTTACCCACCCGAGCCCGACCCACCACGGGTGCACGTGGGCATCGCTGCCCCGGCCTCAGGGGCAGCATCGCGCCCCGGGGATGGCTGATGTACGCCGGTTTGGGGGGAGCCTGTGCCACAAAAGGCAGATTATGAGAGGTGTGGGAAGAGCCTGAGCGTGCTCGCCTTACTCACCAGCCTTCGGAAACGGCGCTGGGGGCGGCTGCGCCAGGCTTGACATCTTGAAACAACATTAATTAAAAGTAACTTTTTAATCCTCGAGGGAAGAGAAACCAGAAGTGACAGTCTCCTGGCTACAGCCCTTCGGTTTTAATCTCAGTTTTGACTTTTTGCCTGGGATCGACAAGCCACAGAGAACAAAAACATATTTTAAAAAGTTTCTTTCAAGGCAGATGAATGTTAATCATGAGGGTGGGATTTTTTTTTTTTATTTTTTTTTTTGACTGCTGCCAGTCTGGAGGAACTGGAACAGCAGACAGCCTCGCTTTAAATAGGTACCATTCTGCTCCTATACCTAGGACAGTATTTCTGTTCTTCAGCAATCACGGTCGTACATTGTGTCTGGCTGTTTTTGGGATGGCAGGCTGCCGTGCAGGATGGCCAGTCCTTCGGATTGCATGAGTGTGGTGCTGGGACGGTCTCTTGTGAAGGGTCCTTGACAGTGGTGCTTTGTGGTGGGAGGGACTGGAATGAGCCAGTATTTGGATCTATGCAGTTGGATATCCTTGCAAACGGGCTCTTTGAAACCAAACTGGCAGTAAAGTGATGCAAGGGAGGCAGGAGATGCTGTTTCTCTTCTTGCTGCAAAGTCCCAGCCTGTTTTCCCTCTGACACAACATACTAGTTAGCACATCCGCTCCCTCACAAGGACCTTGGCCTGTTAGCGACTGGGAACACTTCACCCGACCTTCTCTTCTCAGCTACCTGTTAGAGCAGCAAGCTCAGGATTCCCAAATTACCCATTGATCCAAAAATGTGTGTGTGCAGTACCGCAATTAACATTCCTTCTGAGTGCCTTGCATTAAGAATCTCTATATGTGTCTTGAAGGAAACCTCTGAGAGATTGTCTTTTATGGAGGAGTTATAAGAGATTTCTTATGGCTGAGTTCACCTATAGAAAATACAGAATTGTAAGTCTATGTAGTTCAAGAAAGAAACTGAATTAGCCAGACCCAGACAAGAATAAGTTAACAGTACTCACTAAGGAGCCTTGAGTGGAATTAGAAAAGAGAAAAATGGCCTGCTGATAAAAACAAAAGCCTAAAAACTCTAAGAAATCCTTCCTTCCCCCATCCTCATCTAATCAGTCCAGGACAGAGCGGGAGCGGGGGTAGGAGGGAACGAGGGATCTACTTGATGCCGGTGGTGTATCTCCTCCTTCCCTTCTTTATTTGACCCTCTTTTAGAGGAATGTTTAGCAAAGCTGTTTATTTTGCATAAACCCAAGTAATAACGTGGCCCCGGGTGACGGGACCTGAATGAAGATGACAGCAGTTTGATTTAACGATTAGCCACCTGACCCGATAGCACCTCTGGAATCTCAACTGCAGAATAAATTCCCATTCTTCCCGCATGGGCTGCATGTTAATCACGGGAAGAAAAGCAAAGGGTGGTTGCAATAGGGCCATTGTTCCTGGGGGCGAAGGCTTGAAAAGAAACTGCCCGTCCCTGCCTGCTTTGTGCTGGCTTCACGCTGAGTCTTGGCCACTCAAGTTTCTTTTACTGCTTCTGTATCCCCCCCCTCCGACAAAATACTGGTTTCCAATGGGGCAGATTCGGTCGGGTTCATTCACCGAGGGA
Organism: Burhinus oedicnemus; assembly: GCA_008921705.1. NCBI lineage: Eukaryota > Metazoa > Chordata > Aves > Charadriiformes > Burhinidae > Burhinus > Burhinus oedicnemus. The sequence continues at coordinate 639,983 of VFFE01007493.1, forward strand.
CTTGCCGTCTCCCTGAATTATCACTGTAGAGTTTCTAATATTTGTTTCAGCTGAAAGTCGGCGCTCGCAGCGCGGGAGTCTCTCTATTTGCAGAGTTAGCGGAGCAAGTCGCTGAGGGATCCCTGCTTTTTCCAAACGTTCCCTAAAGCAGCTTAGCAAAGTGGCAGGGCTTTGTTTTGAGGGAAACCAATTTGGGGAAAATCTTGCTGTGCTTTTTGTTTCCTCCCTCCCCTCCCCCTGCCCTCCCAGCTCTTTCAAAGCCCCTGCATTAAGCGCAGTTGTAATGGTACAACCCTCGCCTTAGCGGGCTAATATTCACTTACAGTTCAGCCTTCCAGCTTGGTAGCACAGGGAGAGATGTGGCAAAGGGGAATTAAAAAATGATTGCAAAGTCAATGGTTTAAAGAGTAATTACAGAGTCATTAAAGGTTATTACGGGGAAATGTTCAGCTGAGCAGCGATTAGCGTTCCTGATACCTCAAGTTCACCGTGGTTTGAGGGCACAAGTGAGACGAGTTGTAGAGGTCTCTGCCACGTGGGGATGAAAACAGCTCCCAGCCCTTCACTCGCTGCCCGGCTCCTGCATCCCCCAGGGCCACCGGCTGGGCCGTCAGCTGCACCTCGGGATCGTAACCAGCTCCAAACTACACAGGGCCGCCCTCTGCCCAGAGCAACACTCGCTCAGGTTGGCTTGTGGCTGGTGATCCCAGCCAACCATTCAGAGCTGCCTCAGTCCTGCCCCGCTTCCTACCCATGTGAAAACCTTCAGGTGCCGTCAGGATTCAGGTCTCTCACGACATGGGTGGTAGAGGGCTGCGTGCTGCCGTTTGCACCTGCAAATAATTTTGGAGGTTAAAGCTCCCAGCAGGCAAATTCTTAAAACCAGCACCTCAGCATCGCCCTTGCAGGGTCACCGCGACGCACTTGCGTGGCCGTGTCACCCCAGCGCCCAGAGCTGCTGGGTCTGGGGTGCTGTCCTTGCACGGATGGACCTTGCTCCTCCCCGGTGGGGAAGCCCGGTGTCCCTCCATAACATAATTGTGAAAGTCTTGAAGAGCAGCAGGAGCAAACAGTGTTGTCTCTTGTGTGTTTGTGTTTGCCCGTATGCGGTGAAAAAAGCCCACAGATCAAAGTCAGGTCTGTTGTGTCAGTGCAAGAGTGAAACACTGGCCAGAGTCCCTGATGTTTTGTAGTGGTGAAGGCCAGGTAAGTATTTAAACAGATAAAACACATAGGTAAAATAAAACTAAGTATTAATGACAGTGTTAGCAAGTTATAAATATTTAGGTACAAAGCAGGTACCGCTCTCATTGCTCAGGCAGTTGGCTTCTGGTCTGTGCTGCTGTTTGGATTTTCTTCTGAGCATTGAAAAGGGCATTAATATGTTGCCAGGAAATATTATTTCCAAGGTAAATTAAAAAAAAAAAAAAGAAAAGAAACAGGCGCAGCAAGCCAGCAGGAGCCCTGGGATATACAGAGGCAGACCCCGCCGGAGCCCGGCATCGGGGCAGGAATGCGCTTGTGCTCGAAGGGGAGAGATGGACGGGCGCATCCGAGGCAGGTTTCTGGGCCAGTGAGGACGACTCAGCCCTCCTTCTTGGGTAAAATAAAATGGGATTTGTTTTCAGGTTAAAAAGAAGGTTTTTTTAAAAAAAAATCAGGGAGGATAAAAAGCTACTTTTTTTCCCCCTCTGAGGGCAGAAAGCACTTAGTTTGCTTACAGACTGACACCTCGGGAAGAAAACACTGCTGCCTTTTCACCGCGCCGCTCCCCACATGTCTCCCCCAGACGGACAGACAACGCACGTCCCGCCAGCCCGGCCGGCTTCCCCGGGGATCGCAGCCTGTCCAAGGAAGGGAGGCTGCGCTCTGAGTCTGTCCGGGCAGCTGGTATTCATTTATGTTTTACAAGAAAGCCTCTCACTGCAAATAGCTTTTGCAGATCTCTAAGATGTCGGAGGAGCAGAGGGAGGGAGGCCGCGCTCTCGGCTGCACAGGGCTCGCTTCCGCGGCGCTGCTGGACACCAGCCTCCGATTTTCCCCCCCATCAGATCCCTGCCAGTCTGCTGCTGGCGGGGGGATTTTCACGCTGAGGTGACCAAAGCTCATCCGAACACATTCAGTGAATTCAGTTGATTTAATTATTCTTGTAGGCTGCTTCCACCCTCTCTTCATCAATCCTGTGACATCTGAGACGGGGAGCGGTGGAGGTGAGACTTTGAACCCCGAGCTTTCGAGGCCCAGCAGTGGCAGAGAGATAACCAGGCGTCATAGCCGGAGTGTGGTGCACGGTAACTGCTTTACATCTGACCTAGGGGCGCTTCTGAGGCCGTCAGCTTTGCCAAACTATCAAGGATCGAAGCAGAGCCTCTTGCTGCTGGTGCAAAAGAGCCAGATCCCGCACCAAGAGCTGGTTTGGGGCCAGGAGTTGAGGGTTTGCAACAAGCTGAGTGAGCAAGAGGTTACCCTTCAGCCAGCAAAATAGCAAAAAAGAAGGACCCCCAGCAGCTGCAGGTATCTGGGAATATTTCTCAACTGGTTTTTTTCCACCTACTGATGGAAAGAAGGGCAGCAGGGGGGTAGCTGTTATGTTTAGCTGAACAAAAGACATTGGAGGTGAGAAAGACCTAACTCAAGCAGGCATTGCCATCAGCCCCGCTGGCCGCTTCCCAGCCTCCCTACCGCAGCCGTGCCGGGCCGGGGAAGGGGGGCTCCACGAAATGTCAACACGGGAGCAGCAGCATCAGCTTAGGTCGAGGCTAAGGTCTGTCTACCCCTGGCTCCGTCTTCGGACAGAGGCGAGCGCCTGGTTGCAGGACGGGTGTGCAAGAAGAGAGCGAGCACACCGCACCGCTTCCCGGGGCTATCCTCACAGCCTTGCACATTTTCCAGTTCAAGGACTGTCTGAATTGCAGGTGGCATTGCTGGATTCTTCTTCCATGAATTTGCAGACCTTTCCTGAAACGGCGTATCTTTTTAGTGCAAGCACCATCCTGCAGCGAGGAGTGCCACAGCTTAGTTTTGCTCTGCACAAGGGAACGTCTTTCATTGTCGTAGCCTGCGCCCTCTCAGTGTTATTTGGTGGCTTGCAGGTCTTGCATAGGAAGAGACTGTGAACTAGCAACCTATAGCGCTGTCCTCGTCCCAGCCACAACTTGCTGAACCCCCTCCGGCTGTTTTTTTGCAAAGTGATGAGTGTAGATGTGCTTGCTCTCTGCATTGAGCCTCACTGCAGGAGCAGAGCTCAGTCTGCCGGACCCGAGGCTTTTTGCTTTTAAGTGCCTGAAGTAGGAAACGTGTCTCTCCAGGCCTCCTCAATAGTCAAAGGAGAGAAAAAGCCTCTCTCCAGCAGGAGAGCTGGGCCACCCAGTCTGATCCTCTCATCTTTCCTCTTTCTTTCTGCATTCTCTTTATAGGCAGAACCTTTATGTAGAGACCCACAAGGTTCAGGTGGTGTGAGTCTCGTCCTGTAAGGCAAACAGCTCCTATCCGTGACCTTCAAAAGGACCGACTGACTGGGTGCCGCTTGGTTTTTGGTGGGTTCCTACCAGCTAAGATAGGGTGCTGTTGGGTTTTTTGGGTTGTTTGTTTGTTTGTGGTTTTTTTGTTTTGTTTTTGGATTTTTTCCCCCAAGGAATGGATAGAGGACACATCTGCGAAAATGGACCTCTCTGGTTACATACTGGTGATTGCTCATCTGCTCTGAGAATTCAGGCTATACTGTTTTTTTCTGTGGGCTGCTAATGGTATGTAGTCCTGTATTCATAGCGAGCCAAATATATAGCTTCATGCTGGGAGTCCTTTCTGCACGACTTGCCCTTTCTGTTTGTATTTTGGTTGCGGGGGACTTGCAGTCCCTCCCTCAGACGTATCCTCCGAGGAGCAGTATGTTTTACCTTAGAAACAAGATGCAAACACAGAGACGTGTTCCCTGCGTAGTTAGTAACACCGATGACGCTCAGCGCACTGTGCAAAATGCCTGGGGCCGTACAGAGGTGCTTTGTGCGGACCCACATCCTGCCGGCTACCTGCTTTTTCCCTGAAAATATTTTGCGTGCGTGACGGTGCATGGGGAAAATGGAGGAGTCGGAGGAAGGGCAGGAGCCAGGGGTATTTGGGCAGGCACATGTCTACCAGCTCAGCCCTGACCTCTGCCTTCTCTCGCCTGTGCCTGTCCTGTCTACCTGGTGGTGGCGGCGGGGCTGGGAATGCAGACGGGCGCCAGTGGGAATCTGTAGCCCCTCTTTGAGTTCGACCCACCCGGGCTCTGAACGCGGGTCTCCATGGGTGAATGATCAGCGCCTTAAACAATCGCGCTGTGCTCTCCCGGCATCTAATTACCAGGACAAAGCGGTCCATAATAATGGATATTGCAGAATAGCTTATTCTCCTGGAGGATTTGATCCAAACCCCAATGAAGTCAGTGGAAAGACTCCCATTGATTTCAATAGACTTTACATCAGGCTGCTAGCGTGCTGTTGGTTGCTTTGCTGTTAACTGCGATACGCTTTTTCAAAACTTTTTCATTTAAGAGAAGATCTCAAAATCATAAATGATTTACTCAGAGCAAGGAAGTGCCATCCTTTTCAGAACGACTGTCCCTCTATCTTGTATTGCGATGTTGATTGCTAGGAAAATAGTATCACTTTTGAATATTGCCTAATTTAGCTTTAGTAATGACAATTGGTAATTGCTAGCATTTTTTAATTTTCCAGTAAGCAAAGCTGTGCAGGAGTTTGTCCTAACATCATACCATTTCAGGAGCCTGGCAAAATATTTTATTTGCTTCCTCTGCTGAAAACATACATGAGAGCTGACATATACACTAAAACACTGTTCTCCTTGTGGGTACAGTCTCATTAACTTTGCTGCATGTAAAAAACTCCTAAAACTTTGTTTTTTTGGTAAACTAAAAGTTTCCCCATCTGATATTTTCAGGAGGCTCAGGAAAATATTTTGATATAAACTGATGGAGGAAAAATGAAAATTTTTATCATTTGTATTACATATATATTTAAAAAAACATGTAATGCTTTAAAATTCTTACAGTCCCATGGGTTTCCCTATCACCACACACTACTCTGGGAAAAAATGCTTGTGTTCAGCTAACACAACCATGTCCCTTTAAATGGATCATTTTCTTTAGGAAACTAAAATTTTAAAAGTTGATGACATTCATTTACCTCTTCCTGTTTTGACCCTGGTTAGCAGGAGGATGTGAGATGACCATGCCTTGATGAGGACTTTGGCTGGAGGTTCAAAACCCAGGGGGTGAGCATGAGAAATGCTGGGGGAGGTGCAGCCTTGACCCGCAGGGGGAAGGTGTTGGGAGGGATGGTGCACATCTGGGAAGGGGAATGCTTTGGGGTGCCTGAGGGTGGTGGAGACATGCCCAAAAGCAGTGGTGATGTGCCGGAGAGGTGGAGAAGGGGCTCGATGCGGGGACTGGCAAGTGCAGACACCCTCAGAGCTGGGAATCGCCTAAGAAAGGAGCTGGAGAGGGGCCCAGAGGTGGAAAAATGGGACACCCGTTGTCATGTTTAGGGAGATGGCTGAGAGGTCAGCAATGAAGCAAAAGGAGAAGACTGAGAGCAGGACATTCAGAGCTGCCCCAGAGAAAGATGCCTGGGAGAGGACAGCCGGTAAGTGGCTTCCAGCCAGGCGCCACCAGTGCAGTTCACGCAGCTGCTGAGCACAATCTCGTGCCAAACCCAGAGTATCATGAGCTACCAAAAACAGAGGAAGAAAGCCCGTACCAGGAGGGAAGGTTTCACTGCCTCTTTGTTACCTGCTGGGCCAAGGATAGGGGGTATCGGCACAAGAAGAAATCGTCGTTGATCCCTGCACAGGAGCTCATCCCAGTTCAACGGGCAATGTCAGGCTCTGTGTAAACTTTAAACTACAACCATGCTTGCAGGTGAGCGTACCAGTACCCGGGCGGTGCGTTCTGTCTGCCGGGCAGACAGAGGGATGAGCCACACCGAGTGCCGCGTTCAGCCTGGCGTGATGAATATAAGAAAAGCAGCGCGCTTTGCTGCCAAGAAAACGACAGCAAAATTTGTCTTCAAACTACAATGATTTGGAGCAGGATCCCTGCAAGGGGAAGCTGGTTCGTCACGGTTCAGAAGATTATTCAAAATGCATGAAATTTGCGTGGAATTTCCTTAATCTGCCTTTACAGGAAAATTCCTTTCCCACTTCCTGAGGGCAGGCCCATATTGTTGAAGGCAGCATTCTTTAACTGGGGGATATCATTTATTATAAAGGATCACGGGTCAAAGTATCTTAACCCAGATCAAGGGCAAGGTCTGTGGGGACAGCCTGGAGCCTTTCGTGGTAACTCACAATTAAGGACCAATTATAGAGCGAGCGGCTGACACCAAACCCATGCCACGGCTGCAGATGGAGAATGCACCTACTTGGGTTGTGCGTCTTGTAAAGGGAGAAATTAACGTAGGTTCAAATTCTTGAAATGGGTGACCACAGCTAGCGGGCTAATTAAGCCTTTCCAAAGTGAAATCCATGTTGCTTAACAGTCCCTGTATTTTTCTTAGTAGTTTAACCTTGATATCTTTCCTGGGATTAGAGAGTGATGAAAGGTTGAATTATTTGTCTCTGAACTCCCACCGCGAGCGGTCTGACTGCATCTGTTCAAGTTCCTGGTTTCTCAACATTGGTGTTGCATGCGATGCTCTGAGGGTGTTAGGCACTAAGATTGCATCACTCTAAACTACTGTTATTCACTTGGGATGCAGTTTACTGGTTTGAAAGAGGCAGCAGTTCCAGGAAGAAAAAAAAAAGGCAGATAGTGAAGCCTGTGTAATTAAAAGAAAATTTAAAAATTAAGGGTTTTACATACATATGCATGCATTTCTGTCCAAACTCCTTTGAAACAGTTTGCAAGTAGTGTTACAGTTGCTAAAATATTTTTGTAAAACTACAGGCAGGTTGTTCTCTGTTTTGCTGCTGAGGAAACTGAGGCACAGCTTGGCAGGGAAACCTGTCAAAAGTTATTAAATACAAAGGCACATCTCTGGCTCAGGACCCGAGGCGGGTAATTGTCTGGGGGGAGTATGCTGGAGGATTGTGGCGTGTGTCTTCTGGCCTTGGGGTCTTCTCTGGGAGATGGCTGCTACTGGAGATGGGACACCATGGGCTTTGTCTGACCTGGTGGGGCGCTTGGATGTCCTTGGGTATTGCTGGGTATTGCAACTGCTGGTCAGGAGGCTGGGAGAAGGAGGAGGAGGAGGAGGAGGACGCCAAGAGTACCATTCACTTCTAAGTAGTAAAAAATCTGCTTATTGCGCTGCTTTGGAATGCCAAACAAAACTGCAGACCCATGTTTCATTCCTGTTTTGCGTGTACGCTTTCAACATGTCCAGCTAACTGGCCAAGCCAGGTGTCTGTAAATGCAGCCCTGATGCACGGAGAGCTCTGCAGAGGAGTGGCGGCCCAGGGAGGTTCGCAATGCGTGGGATATCTGTAGCTGCTTTAAGTGCCAGGCTGTGCTAGGAGGTACTGTAACCTCTCCCTATGTCGTTAAGGCTTATCGTTGCCACAGACAGTGATTGGAAAAGGCTTTTTGCAAGGCTGAACTGTAAGCAATAAAACTTGCATTCTGATACAGGCATAGTGCACTTAGCTAATAAAAATAGCCTTGGTGTCAAAAGGTTTCCATAAATGTGGCTAAAGATATTAGCGGTCGCTGTGTTCGCCTTTCACTTCTCTATAGACCCGGGATGAGGTGAGGTGATAAAAATGGGCTTTTTGTTTCCACTGGGGGCCAAAGCCACAGAACTTTACTTAGGATGCTGAGGGAGCGCTCCTGATGTTTCCCAGTGCAGATCATCTCCCTACTCTCTTCCCCTCTTGGCAGCCCAAATATACTCCCAGCCATGATGGGCTCAGTCTCGGTGTGGGCAGCAGAATTCCCTTTCCTCCTGACCCTGGGTGGAGGGCTGGAGCGGGTGGATGGAGACCTGGCCCTGCCTTTGTCGCTGCCTGTGCGTGACTGGGACTGGGACACTTACATTGCGTCACTTGGAAGTTCAGGCTATGAAAAGAGAAAGAAAACTGCACTGTGATGGACACGAGGACGTGCACCATCACTTTCCTGAATTGAGAGCTGTTTTCCAAAGCCCAAATCTGCCATGCAGCCCCAGCTGGAGCTCCCTTAATTCAGTGGAACTGCTTGGAAACTATGGTATTACCGGACATAAATAAGTGTAGCAAAACTGGACTTACAGCTAATAATTTAAGGGTTTCTTGGGACCACGTGTTGATAAAAAAAGAAACATCATGTAGTTGAAGGTGAATGGTGATTTGACAACAAAACATTATTTGACAACAGAGCAATTAATGTCCCTTATTTGCCCAATGATGAACAGATTTCTTTCATATGATCACATAGTTGTTTGAGTCAGAGGAAGGTGTATTAACCAGTCTGCCTGCATTTCCCAGCTGTATGTCAACCCCACAGTGCTTGCCAGGAGGTGACAGGGGTGCCTGTGAATTAGATTATACTGCAGAGGTCCCTCCTCGGATGGGAGCTGTGGTCACAACAGTTTAGTAATAATAATTAGCACCTATATGTACTGGTAAAGCTGGTTTTGGCAACTCTTTTGGGCTATGGATGTGGCTTGTGTTGATACTAGATGGAGCAAAGTCAAGAGACGATAAGACAAGAATGTACCCTGAGAAATGGAGAAAACACAGTAATCCAGAAAATCGTTGTGCCCATAAACTCATTTGCTGGCCAACTGAATAACTGAAACTCTCGTAGCGAAGCGTGTGAATAATTAAACAAAGCCATAGCCATTTGTGGCCATTGTAGTTCAATTAATAATTTAGAAAGGTATCCACAATAGCCTGGCTTCCCCTTCCTTCACATCACGGCTTCCCCAGCCCTATTTCTTCCTTCTCTTCTCCCCTATCTTTTAGTACAGCAGAATCTGTGGGGCTGGCTGATTCCTGGAGAAATGCGATAGGGTCCTGTGAACCCACCAATGTGGTTAGATGTGCTGTCACCTCCCTCAGTCGTGGCTTTGACAACCAGCACGGTTCATCCAGGCCCTTTCTTTCCTTCCTCTTCCTCAGCAGCCCCAGCGATGTTTCAAGGTGCTGATGCCTATCTGATGTTCTTGGTCCCTGGGGATCAAAGTCACTCTTCTTGCAATGTGATTTCTTTGTCTCTTTGGTCCCTGACCCAGATCCCTTCTCCTTTTAAGCGTACACAGGTGTGTTTGCCTACAAGTGAAGAGTTGTGAAATCAGGGCTGGTAATGGGAAAATGCTCATTCACGTGTTCAAAGGCATCTGCTGCTGGAGCTTTGCTGCTCAGCTGAGGATGCTGATGGCGCTCGCTGGCAGTGGGTTCCCCTTCCTAGGGACATGTCCGGTGTATAGTGATACCTGCCCTTGTGGAGCTGGGTGAAGGAAATAATCCTCAGACTGGGAGCTGGGAAAGTGAGCCTCCATGAGAGCACCGACCGCTGCCGGCGAGGTGGTGCGGGTGATGTGACACATGACGACGTGAGTGCGGAGATTAAGGCACCGCGGCTTCCTCAGCTGTCAATATGGCCTCATTCACACGCATTAGAAATTCACTTGTAATTTTCAGGAGGATGTGAGGAAAAGTTCCTCTGAAACAACTCTCAATGAGAGTGTCACTGGCTCAGAGGATGAGCTCTCATGTAGGCCATATTTGAGTTATCAAACCCAACAGCCAGCGGCAAATGTCAGCTTATCATAACTGCTCTGTAAACAGAAATCATCACATAATCTTTTGTCTCACCCATCACATCCAGGCGACAGCCCAGGAAGCCTATTAGCAAATGCCAACACGCCTACCGCACCGGGGCGAGTTACATGCCTGGGTTAAACACCGCAAGGGGAGTACAGGAGCCTCAGCAGGGTAACAGCAATGAGTCACCTGAAGTCAGAGAAGTGCTAAGTGATTTTCTCATGGGAAAAACTGAGTTCTAACATCACTGTGATTTAAAATCTTTTTTTTTTTTTTTTTTT
>VFFE01007493.1:653842-743526 GCA_008921705.1 Burhinus oedicnemus
CAGGCACAAGCTGAACTACCATCTGGTCTGCCCCCACCGCCCTGCCTGCCCCTTGCACGCCGGGATTTCTTCCTCGCTAGTTGGGAATTTTTTTTTTTTTTAATTTTTTTTTTTCTCCTTTTTCTTCTTTCCATTCTCTGGCAGCAGCTGTTGGGAGAACAAGCCCCAAGATCCATCTGGCCCTTCGAGCTTATCGGGCTGTGTCTTTTCTTGACAAAGCGGCAGTGGCTGCGCTTTCATACAAGAGTTACATTTTATAACAGCAACTTGCTCGAAAAGCAAACTGCCTTTTATTCACTTGTGCTGCCTTTCTCCCTTTAGAATTGCAGCCACGGCCGAACCACAATGTAGCCTTAGATCTGAGTCAGTCTAGAGGGCTGCTTTTCTCTTTTTCTTTTTTTCTAACACCCCCCCCCCCTTTTTTTTCCCCTTTCCCTCTTCTGCGTTCTGCAGGAGTTGGCACAATCCTGTGTTATTAGGACATAAGCCAGCTTGTTCTAGTGGAATTTCCTGTCTGATTTTAATTTCCCCCTCATTTTTTTTTCCCCCCTCAAAGTGAGACAGAAAAGCTTTTTAATTGCACTGCCGTAGGTTGGCCTTTCGGGATATTATTATTCTTATTAAGTACTTCCTGTTGGGAGGCGGCACATGAGTAGAAGTAACAAGGATCTTGGTGCAGTCAGGGCTTGTGGCCTCTTTGTTTGTTAATAACTGTCAGATTGGCAGCGTCCTCAAAATACATCTTAGCCTGACAGCCTGGCAATTAAGTGATTTTTCAAGACTCTCAACATTTGCAGCTCAAGACCTGCGGAATTACAAAGCTGCATTAGGCCTTTTGGGTTTGTTTTCTGCCATTCGGTAGTCACAGCTCCTCATCCGTCTCATAAAAAGCCGGCACCGATGGGAAGGTCTCACTTTGGAAATCCTCAGCATGGAAGTAGAAACTCCTGATCAGGTGCAGTCCCAGATGGGATTTGCACCCTGTTGTCCATCTCCATCTCGCAAGGGGATGTTTAGACTGGATACTAGGAAAAATTTCTTCACCTAAAGGGTTGTCAAGCATTGGAACAGGCTGCCCAGGGAAGTGGTTGAGTCGCCATCCTGTAAGTATTTAAAAGATGTGTAGATGTGGTGCTTAAGGACATGGTTTAGTGGTGGACTTGGCAGTGTTAGGTTAACGGTTGGACTTGATGATATTAAAGGTCTTTTCCAACCTACACAATTCTATGATTCTATGATTCTCCATCCCAGCCTCGATGGCTTACATTTCAGCAGGCTCACCATGCCTGTGCAGGGTCTAGCGATGAGCACGTTCCCCTGGGGTGCTTCTGGCCATCAAAGAAGAGGGGCCTCGACAGCAGCCCTCTGTGGTGCAGCTCAGAGACCAAAGCTTGGGTGACTTCTCCAGCAGCAACATGTGAGTGGAACGGGTTGCTATGTGCAAATTTCATTGTGTCCCACAGAAGAATTCGACGCTTACTTAGCAGAAAAAGGCAGGTTTTTAATTTTTTTTTTTTTAATTTCTCGGTAGGCAAAAATTCTCAGTAGTCTCTTTCAGAAACTTCCCACATTGGCATATATTGTTGTAATAAAGTCAAAGCGTTTCGAGTTCACCACTTCCACATTCTTCTTGTAGTCTAAAATATAATAGAACATAAACCATCTTGATCTCTTCTGCGCTGCCTTTGACAGCAGTTGCAGGTTCCTGGAAAATGTTTTCTGACGGAAAACTGTTCTGCCTTAAACCTTCCACCAACTCAGGCTATTTAGGACTGAAGATGATGGCTGGTGACAGGAAGGCTGATCAAGAGACTTTTCTAATTACTGCTCTTTGGAAAGCCATCAGAGCTTCAGTGTTTGGGCACCCCACTGCAGGACTTTCTCGTGCTTGTGGGGTTCCCCTGGCTGCAGGAGAGTTGTGCTTTCATGTTATTTACTCTTCCCAGAGATTTAAAAAATAATTACTTGTCCCCTTAAGGCTACCACACGGCAGTAACCTGAAGACCCCAGGAATTCTTATAGAATAATAAGTAATGCACCACCTTCATTCACAAATGCCCACCTGCGTATCTGAAAATACCTTTATAGATGTGAATATGTTCATCCTCCCAACAGCATTTTGAAGTTTTTGAAAGTTTCGGGTACAACCTGTTTTAGAAGAGCAAAGCCAGAACTTTCCATGCAGGTTGTCTGCAGGCTTCAGAAGATTCCTGTTTTCTCACCAAGAAGCAAAGTGCCCCATTTTTGGTCACACTTGAGGCATGCTGCAAAGCCAGCTCTTGTGTGGGAGTGTATCGCAGGGTTTTCTGGTGTCCTCACGTCCCTGCTGGCAGCAGCTGGGCTGTCCCCACTGGGAATGGCCATCCTCAACCCTTCGGTGGCCGAGGCAGAAAGCCCCTCATGCAGCGTTTCGGAGATGGTATTTCAGGATTTGATTTCTTAACAACAATTCTACCTTCTTGTAGGAAATGTCAATGAACTCTTACATTTTTAATCTTAATTTTCTGTGTAGAGGGAAAGGCCAATTTTAGACTCACTGTAATTGTTCCAGCTCCTCTGCCCAGGAAGAGACTGACAGGTTTAATGCCCTTAATGAAGGTCAGGCAGTGCACGGGAGCGAGCTGAGGAGAGCTGCCAGGAGCTTCAGGACTGGTTAGATATCGAGATGAACAAGAATATTCTACTTCCATTAGGGCCTGAGTTCATTTAAGCGTGCCGCCTCCTTCTTGGGGTGGGGAGGAAATTTATGGGCAAATTCCTTCGGTGTTGCCTCGAGTTGGCCGTGGGACCGCGGGGGGAGCTCGCTGATCTAATCTCACCCCGTCCCAGCTGCAAGAGCCAGCTCGCTCCACAGACGCCTACCTGCCTGCCCCGCTTTTGGACACGGCCTGCGGCTCAGCAGCGATGCCCGAATGCAAAAACGGTGGCCGGGCTGAAACGTGTTCCCTGGCTGGTTGACCACCAGGACCCATGTTTCTGCCTGCTGTGTGCCAGCAGTGCCTGTGTCCTAGGTGGGGGCTGTGTAATGGCAGCCATTGGCATCTTCAGACTTTCTTTGTTCTTCCACTTGAGCTGAAGCAGCAGAATAAACTTTATAGAAGGATAAACTCCTCTGGGCTGTCCCCAGGAGGGCGAATGGGTGTTCTGATGGCTCCCAAGGAGGTTTCCTCCAGGATGCTGGAGAGGGGTAGCTTTGCATTTGCAGCGTCTGATGGAGCGGTTTGCTGTGACCCATGGCTTTTATGACAGCTCTTGTTATGAAACCCAGGAATGGGGTTTATTCTGCATAAAGTAAGCACCACATCCACGTAGCCATCCAAAGTCTGTGTCCCGGCAGGGAGCTGAGCGGTCACGTGTGTGTCTCGCTGGCTGGCAGGGAAACAGATGACTCCCAGGTCTTTCCATGGTGGTGGGTTGTGTGCAGGGGGCTGCAGCCATACTGCTGGAGAAGAGGCAAGTGTTGTTGATGTTGTCCTCTGCTCCTCACCGTGTCTCAGTTTCTGCGAGTGTAAAGTCGCACTGACTGTGTCCTGGAGGTGCTTTGAGGTCTCAGTACTATAATGCTTGTTTTGAGGCTTTTTTTGTGATTTTATAGCTGAAGAAGGACAATGTATTTTTTATTATTTCTTGTTTACTTTTCACATATCTGCACCCCAGCCGGGCCCCTTCTCCTTCCAATGCTCCTACAAGGTATTTACCATTACCTGAGCCATTTGTCCAACAGAAGTTAGTTGTGTGCTCTTAATTGCTTACCTGAATGGAAAGCTTGGCTTGCTGTACTCAGCCCATGGTTAAACTAAGCACATTGGCTTCTCTAGCATCCTGACACATGTTGTCTGCAAAAAGTAGTTTTGTAAATCAGGCTACCACCATCTTTCTTCATTAGGTATGTTAGAAGAAGACAAAACTGGTTCTGCGTCCCTCTGGATGGAAACCGCTGCCTGGATGTGTTTCAAAATGGCCTGTAATACTTGGGGCGGGAGATGGGTCTCCCATAGGTGAGCTGGTGGGATTCTGCCTCCCATTTATCCTTGCTATAATGTTCATAGCGGGCTAGAAGGAGTATTTACTATTATTTTACCTGTGTAATTCCTCTTTTATTTTTGTCAAAGCCACTGAGCAGGTAATAAAACAACATAATAATTAACCAATAATAATTGAAGTATGCTGTATGAAAACCAAACCAAATGCTAACAAACCAAACAAAAGAAAAGCATGCACGGTGCAGCCCTGTTTATAGTGCTGTCTGCTGGAATCATTATACACGTTGATATAATAATACTGAGCACTTAATTACCACATCATTTTTAAAGTGCTGTATAAACATTAACCAAACCTCTGAGGTAGGGAGGTATTATTATCTCCATTTTAAAGAGGGGAAATTCTGACAAAGCGAGGTTAGTCAGTAATTTAGTGTCGTGAAGTCAAGCGGCTGGCGGGGCAGGAGGTGGAGATTGCAGCTTCACGGCCGGCCCACCGCAATTTTGGCGAGAGAAAAGCACCCGAGATGGCTTTTTGTGAGATGCACGGCGCTGCCGTTCGGGGAGGGCAGATAGTCCCTTAGACACCTCTCTCTGCTTAGAAAATATGCAGATTGGTGTAATTAGCAACCACGTAATTATCCCTTTTTGAGGTAGGTGCGCAGTTGGTGTATTTTGCAACGTATCTAGACAACATTAAAGTTGAGTTCTTAAGCAGGGGCTTCTGGGGGCTAAGAGAGGGCTACTCTAGGCTTGTGTGTCTGCTCCCCTCCTCCCCGTATCGATCCGAGCGGTGGTTCTGAGAATGGCTTTCCCTGCAAAGCCCTTAATATTCTGCGTGGTGGTACATGACTTCATCTGAGGAGAATCCCACAGGCGCACCAGCGTGATCTGCTCTGTCATGTTTCTGTGACCCAATTTTCCCCGTTCTTTGTCTCAGACCTTCCCTGACCCCAGGCCTATTATCTTTTCCAATAATTCACCCCGGCCATTATTAATGGTGCATTAACTTTGGTTGTGCTTTCAGCGAAGATGTTTTTCTTGTGCTCATTCATTCGCTCAACTCACTTAAACAGCGAGATCATTATTCTGGGGACGTCACACAAACACAAAAACATCTCCCTTGCCGACACCTACAGCCCCGCAGCACTTTGCCGGAGGGGCGGCCATCCAAATACAACACTGAAACACCCAGGAGGGACTATCAAAGGCAGTCAAGTAGCCACACACACACTCAGTCGGCTGGGGCCAGTTTGCCTCCCCTGCTCACGTGCCGAGAACGCCTGGCTGTCCAGGGATGCTCTGGAGCCCTCCGAGCCCAGGGGAGCTCTAACGTGAGGAAAATTGCTGCAGGAGGACTGAGGAGCAAAGCACGAGCCCCTCTTTGCTGTTTCAAAACAAATCTGATGTTTGCCACCATAGCCGTCAGGTGCCAAAATGCGTCCCTTTAAAATGTACGCTGTGGATGAGTAAAATTAGGACTTTACAAAGCCTAACAAGAAAATGAATGCTGCCTCCAATTTCATTCTCAGTTGATGCTTTGGGCTTCTTTGGGTGATGATTGAGTGAAGGACACGTCGTGTTTGTTGTGTCTTTAACTTTGCCTTTGAGAAGAGAGTGAGATTTGGACATTCAGGAGAAAATGTGGGCAGCAAGAAGGGCCTTTGCTCTGGACATGGACAAAACTAGCAAATGCCTGCTCTCATGTCTTAGAGGTTTCCATCCAGTGTCTAGTGCAGGCAGCAGTTATTTTCCTATTATCCTTTTCAAAGAAGCTGGACCTGGAAAAAAAAAAAAAGGCAGAAGCTGTTGTGAGCTGCCTTGTTGCACCAAGCAGCGTCCCACCACCCCCAGTGACAGGGATGTGGCCCGTGACAGCACAGCAACTGCTGCTGCGAAGGCACATGTGGACACTCACCAGCACCTTCTGGGTTGTCCCTTTCCCATTTTTTTTTCTGTGACAGCTGCTTTTGCACAGCTGTTAATGCCACCGCGGTGACAGGAGAGCATGAGCTGTTGTCTGGAGAAGTTTTTCTCCCACTAATCCAAATCAATCCAATACCCTGGGGCTCCGAAGCCTTTTAGAGATACAGTTGCATTTTCTGCCTGCTGTGGTTGAGGTTCGCTGGGCAACCTGCTCTTGTTTGTCTGCATAGACTTGTGCAAGTTATTTTACGTTACCCTGTTTAAGCTCCCCTTGAGTCAAAAAAGGGACGTGTTCCAAATGTCTGTATTTGCTTCTCTTGCTAAGGAGAGGTGAAGATTTCTTAGTCTTTGCCAAGGTAGCTTGTGATCCCTTTATGAAAGCTGTGTCCCGTGCATCATTAAAACCATAGGAAATCAAGCCCAAAAGGGATCTCAAGAAGTCAACATTTGTTTTTCTTCTTTTATAATTTTTTTTTAATGGACATTTTTTGCAAATTTATTGGAAAAAAGCACTACAGGTACTGCATTATCGGGACAGCAATCTTTTAATTTTTCCTCGACAAACGACTTTCCCTGTTGATTGCAAAATGGTTGTGCTCTATTTCTGATGGCAAAGAAGCCCACTCACAGCCTGGACTGCTTGTTCTCACAGAAGACTATTGGACAACTATAGGAAAACCACATTTTTTTTAGCCCATCCAGTGGCCTGCACAGCTCATGTGTGTTTCAGATAAAGCAGTGGGAGCTCTGTGCATATTGGATGGTACAGAGGGTGTGTGGGGGGCTTCTCAGGGTGTCTCCCCAGCTGGTCTTGCTGTGGTACCCCAGTTGCAAGTGGGAACAGAAGACGTGTGCTCTAAGTGCTTTCTGAATTATTTTTGTCAAAGTGGACTGCAAATGAAACCTGATTCAGTGGCATGGGGTTTGATTTCTTTTCTTCTGCTGCCTTTTTTTTTTAAGCGATCACGTGTGTAGGCTGAAGTATTTGGAATAGAAAAAGCTTATTTGACCCTTCCTAATTCTCCTTTTTGGGCTCAGAAAGAGCTGCTGCTGTGAGTTATGTCAAAACGGCTCCTTTGCTCGCTATATAAACCCATACGTGCAGTGTGTGTTTCTCTTGAAGCACAAGTTTATCTGTGGAGATAATCAAAAGCCTGCATCATCCTCAAAAAACGCCTGTTTCTGATGCCTCCCTCCCTGATTCCTGGGATTTTCGGCAAAGGGACATCCCCTTTAAACCCACGTTTCTGCTTCATATCTTTTCTCTTTGAAGCCAGGGGGTTGGCTGGCCTTTGAATAGACAAGGATGAGAATATAGCAGTGGGAGGTCCGTGTCTCGCTCATAAACCTTGGCCAGAAAATCAGCTCTGACAAGTGGGGACAGGTAGCAGCGTCTTTCCCCTTATCAAACGGCGCGGCGGAGCAGACGCATTCCTGCAGGAGCAGCGGCTGGGTGGAAGGTGGGGCCTCCCAAACGCGCCTTGCTGCTCTGCCGCCGTGCTTCACCCTGGGTGCTGCGTGCCATGGGCTTCATGAAGAGCCGTGTTACTTCTGTACGAAACACCCTGTTTTCCCATCGTCCCTGCCCCTTGGGTGCTGCTCTGATTTGTTCTTTGGTTTTGTCTTCTGTCTGCGGGACCCAGAGAAAATGTTTATCTGTTGTCCCAGTGCTAGGGGACTTTTGGATGTGCCATGGCGTGCCTTCGTGTCCCAGCGTATCGTACCACATGGCCTGGCGTGGCCCAACTTTTTCCTGGGGGAAAGCTTTCCCCAGGCCTCCTGCTAAAATCTCCCTCCCTCTGTGTAAAACAATCATCATTAGCGCTAATTGGGCAGGTTTGGGGTTAAATCTGCAAAGATTGCTTGGGTTTGGTAAATCCTCTGCCACCGCAAAGCAGATAATGTTAAACAAAAGATTGCCTTGATTAGATTAAACTTGGCAAATTCATTGCCCTAATCATCATATTGCCCTTCCCGTGGCTATTCAGGGATACATCACCGTGACTTACTTGAAGTAATTGAATATAATTGTCTTTTTAACTCGTATGTGTAAAACATCTATCTTTGTTAACGGCGTGTGTTGCTGTCCTGCTGCCAGCTCGCCATCCTCTTTGGGAGGGGTGGGAACAAGAAGCAGAGCCGGGCTGACGTTTATGAATTGGTAGTTGATTGCCTATAAAACCATTCATTATTTCTGACCAAGCACCTGGAAGAGAATAAAAGGGAACAGCACCAGCCACCAGAGCCCATAGGCTTGGCTGGTGTTCCCAGGCAGGGGAGCAGACGTGGGATGCTGTGAAGGGACGTCACCAAAACCAACCCTTTCCTTCACCCTCAGCGGCAGCAAAGCACAGAGCACGTGGCGGGGTTGGAAATAAGTGTGGCAGAGTGAAACAGGCACCCAAGGCAGGGGCATTGCTGACCTCGCGGTCCAAATAGGTTGAAATACTAAAAACAAACCAACGGTGCCAGTGGGAGGGAGGAAGATCATGGAAATTTTTCTCCCATTAATAATCAGAGGTGTGAGGAAGGAGAAATTCTCTTCAGATGTCATTTTTATACCAACAGACAGCTGGGAAAGGAGGCCAGGCAGCAAACACCCTGTGTTTTCTTTTCCCCAGCTCTCCTGAGTGACAGGGAAAGACTCTTTTAGCACAAAATTTCCAATATTGCCTCAGCAATCAATCATTTAAAAATGCACAGTTGCAAAACAAAACATAACTGGCCTGGGTTTTAAGAGATTCAAATTGACTTGTTCTTAATGGCTTTATCATCATTAGTGAATTAAACTGGTCCAGGGAACAGGCCCAAGGATGAGGATATGACTCTCCGTATTATTAAAACATTACCACGATGCCCAGCACAGTTTCAGCCCACGCCAGCTCGCACTTCCCTGCAGTTTAGGGGTTCACCCAGCCCCGGACCTGCCCGTTACAGGCAGAGTGGCCACCCTGTTTTGGGAGGTTGCAAAATGTCACCTACAGGGATGCCAGCTGGGCTGCGCGGTTTGGCCCCAGGGACGGCGGAAGAGTTGGGTTTATTTGCGTGGCGTAAACGCGGGCTGAGCACTGCAGGAAGCCCAGCCGCGGGGCTCAGGCTGGAAGAGATGTTTGTGCCGTCCGGCATCAGACGTCTGTGCAGGGATAGTTGATTTTGTGACGGTGCTTGGTGCGTGGTGATGTAAAAACTCCTTGCCCCACTCCCTCTGGTCTCCACGGCAGCCGTGGGTTGTGGCCGTAGCAGCGTCCGCAGGGAGGAGGGCAGCAGCTCTAGGTGCCTGCCAGAGATCTGGGGAGACCACAGGCTGTATGGTGCTGCGCGAGCAGGGGACGGCGTGTGACGGCTGGGCTCTGCTGCATTTCTGACCTGGAAAAACACTGGCTGCCTCTTAAAATGAAGACTCCTTACAAGTGTCCTTATGTAACAGACCCATCCCTACCCAGGACGCTTAAAGGGTGAATCTTCCTCCTGCCAAAGCAAATCCTAAAGGATGCGAGTTTATTCTCTCCCTTGGCTGCTTTTGGGAGAGGAGGGGAGGGGAGCAGAAGCAGGGAAGGTGGTTAACAGTTACCCTACTGTGTCCTGACATCAGCCGAGCTGCAAAAATGCTCCCAGTGTATCAGGTTGTGTGCGGTGCCAGCCCTTCGCTGGAGCACGGAGAGCAAGTCTGCTGCGGAGCCTTAAATACTTTCCACCCCGACTACCTTAGCTTAACGCCTTTCAGCAGAGTTGGCAGGAGGGTTGTTTTTGTGTAGTCTCTCACCTCTCCCGGCAGCCCGGCTGACGCGCCTGTGCCGCGCTGTGCTCAGGGATTGTACGTTGCAATGGGAGTAGGAGCCTCAGATCCTCTTGCTGATATGCCGGGAAAGACGTATACGGGGATTTCACGCAGGCTTTGCGCGACGGACCCAAAAGGAGCACAGCCTCGCCGGACGGAGTCGGCGTAGCTCTGTTGCAGCTGGAGTCACAGATGCGAAAGGCTGAATTTTAAGTCTTTCGCAGAAAAAGAGTTTGGCGTTTACTGAAGTTTGCTTAGCATCAGCGAGGGACTTGGCCCAAGCTTTGACGCTTTGGGTTTGGATGGTGCTTCCCGACTCTACAGAGAGATGCTACCTGTCGCGGAGGCAAGTCACAGTGAAATACTGAGTGCAGACTGGGTTTTGAGATGCTCACTTAGGAGGTTGGTTTTGTTTTGCTTTTAGTCTCCAGTTAGACAGAAAGGCCAAGAAGCCAGAGAGGGAATGGGAAGACCTGTGACAATATTAAGTGATCTTTAATGAAGAGCTTCTGACTGTTTGTAAAGGCAGAGCAAGACCAGCCTTTTATCTTTAAGCCGATCGCTGGTACAAATCTAGAAAGCGGCATCTTTACAGATGTGATGAGCCCTATCAGAGGGTGATTGTACGGTATCGTTATCGAGGCTCTGCTAATTGTATTTCTTTAGCTTCTGTAATTTTAGCAGGAAAGGCCCAGGTGGCCAAGCAGCATTGTTGGGGGTGGCGTGGAGGAATAACCTGATGAATTTTCCATCAGTTCGACTCACTCAAATGTTCTCACCGTTAACTTTTGGGGTCAACAATAAATATTAAAACCTGTAGATTTAATAAGTCAATGTAGGTGTTCTCTGCCTTTTGAGACCACTTTATCTTTCCATCAAAGATGAAACAAGCTTCTCAAATGAATAAAAAATAGGGCCTCAAGTGATTACAAGTGAGAGCAATTTGGGCTCCTCTCTCAGAACCTGGCAGTAGGCACTTTTGAGCCTTTTCTGACTGCCTAGACGGTCTGCATTAGCGCTGCTCTCACTGTTACATTTTTAGGTAAATATTTCCAAGCTGTGTGTACAGACCTTCAGGAAAGGTGTTTGCTGCCACTCCAGGCATGAGGGACGACGCAGGTCTGGATCCCGCCAGGCTCTGTTGAGTCTGATTTGCGTTGCAAGTCTAGTTTTCCTTGGTGCTTCCTATAATCTCCTCAAGTTCAAAGAGCGCTTAGCTGCTTGTCTTTGTCAAAAACCCTGTTGGAGATCTTTTATGTCGAAGATGTAGGATTTCTCCGCATGACTTTGATTATTTATTCATTCCACTTCTCTGGTGTATGATAGCGCTGATATCATGAAGACCCCTTGTCTTGCACTGCTCTTGCTCTGAAATTCATGGAGATTTAGTGCCTTTGAAATTGTTTTAAAAGGAAAGGAAAAGTTTTTGAAGTCCCTTTTTTTTTTTCTTCTTCTATTCCCCTCAACAGTGCCGCAGCACATTTTTCCGGCCTTCCACGCTCCTTTGCCAATTGACATGCGCCACCAGGAAGGACGATACCATTACGAACCTCACTCTATCCACGCTATCCACGGGTAAGTCTTGCACCTCCGCTCCCATGCCTTGCTAAAACATTGGCTGCCCACGGTATGCTGAATCCCACTGCTAAGGTCTCGGGGACTCGCTGCCCTGCTGGCAGGCTGGCCCCGCTGGCAACCCCCTGCCCCGCTGTCCCCGTCCGGTGGCAATACTGACCTGCCTGGCAGGAACGCTCCACAGCTCCATTAAACCTATCGAAGTGCCGTGTAGCAGCGGGATGGGAGTGCAGGGCTTCTGTGTCGTTATCCGGCTGAGGTCCCGGGGACAGGCTTGACTTGCGTTTTTGTGCCTGTGGTGTTTTCTCACATCACACCGTGCCTGGATCATTTCTGGCACCATCTTGGTGAAGACCCAGCGCTGTTTCCTGTGTTTTGAGACCTCGCGTACCGTTCCTCCCTGCCCGCCGGTTGCGGGGACGGTGGGGAAAGGCGGCCGGGAGTTCTGTAACTCACTTTGATTCCACCAGTCAATGGCCTGGACAGGCTGGATGGTGTTTTCTAAAATGCAGTAAAGAGGCAGGTCCTCACGTGGGTGTCCCATGTCTGCTCTGGAGGGGCAGGACCCTGGGTTTTGGTGGTGACCTCCTTGTGAGAGTCCCCCCTCCGCCGGGCAGCTGATGACTAGCGAGCACAGGTGCCAGTCGGGGGCTGTACCTTGACAGGGGGGATCGTGGTTAATCTCCCCATTCAGGACATGACAACTCAATAGTCCTTGACACCTTGGAGGACGTATTTATGTATTTATAGAGAAATCTGGGTTCACCTCCTGTAAGCTTTGACCAGGACATGGAAAAAGGAGCCAGCAGAGATGAGCCGAG
Organism: Burhinus oedicnemus; assembly: GCA_008921705.1. NCBI lineage: Eukaryota > Metazoa > Chordata > Aves > Charadriiformes > Burhinidae > Burhinus > Burhinus oedicnemus. The sequence continues at coordinate 665,923 of VFFE01007493.1, forward strand.
GCTGTAGTGACTGTGTGGCCGGGAGAGTTTCTTGTCTTCCCCGAAACACACCATTCCTGTGGGAGGTGAGGAGCAGCCTGATGGGGTTGGTGGTCATACGGCGGCCCCAAAATCCCTCAACCCATGGCTGTAACAGAGAGCTCAGCCATCAGCTGAGGGACAGGTCCCACGACACTCAGTGTAGGGAAACCCGTAAGTGCTGGGAACGTTTTTCAGGAATAGCAAGGGAAGAACAAATAGGGCTCATCACTTTAAAAATTCTTATTTCATCCCTCTGTTGATTCTGCAACCCCGCTGTGGCCTCGCCGTCCGTCCGGGGCCAGCACTCACCCAGCTTTGCAGGGGCTGTTTGTAGAGCTGTGCTTTTTCTGGATAGGTGTGAGTGGGGGAACAGTCCCCGGGAGGCAAGCAGCGCAGACGGCGGCAGCCAGGAGATCTGTGGAGTCCCACAGCTACCAGGGCTTTATTCCGCTTCCAAAATGCTGCGGGAAAAAATGATAGGGCATTCCCCTGGATCCCACCAGAAGACAAGTCGTTGTCTTTTTGGCTGGCAGTCAGTTTGACTGGATGTTTAAAGGGGCAGAGCAGCTCCTTCCACACTGTGCGCAAATGGGAAAAGACAGAGCAGGTTGCTGACATGGAAATGGCGGGGGTCGGGGGGCGCTGAATGAAATAGTTCTGGTCTTGCATGCAAGTACATGCAAAAATTGTAGAAAAAAGATTAATAAAAAACCATACTGGGACATAGTAAGTCAGAGCTCTGGCTAATAAAGTACGTGCTGACTTCTGAAAGGGGCAATATTCAAAACAGTGGTTAGAAGACAGGATGGCAGATGATCGGATATTTGGCACCAGGCTATTTCTGTGCCCCACTCGATGCTCCCCTTCACTCCTTCTGGGCAGGATATAGCGTGCTGCCTCTGCAGCACCTTCTTCAGTGGCATCATGGAGCACTGACTTCTCCAGAACGCAACCGAGAGCTCGCCAGCTGGTGCCGTGTACCTGTGAATCATAATGCCCAGTGACAAGAGACAGTATTTTATCATATTGGGGTTGTCCAACTGGTCAAGGCTGGCCAAGTGTACAGTGCTGGCAGATCAGGTTTCAGTTCATCTGCACCAATATTAATAATCCATTGTCTTAGCAGTGACCACATTTGTCTGTCAGGGGACCTAGAGTGTCCTGCTTAGTATTTGGGTAGAGTTGTTGATAAATACCTCTTGCCTTTCTTCTTTGGGATCCTTCACCTTCCCAGCAGCACCTCTCATAAAAATGACTTGTGAGGTGCTGGAGAGAAAACTCGGTTGTTGGTCTTAGAAGACAAAACATAGTTTTCTTTGAAATGTTTGATAAGATCAGTCTTATTACCTGGGCATTGCACCGAAGGTTTGCCTCTGTGGCTGGTGAAGCACCAAAGCTGAGCAGCCAACTGCTTCTTGTCTGTGGAGATTTTTTAGGGTCAAGGGAATGCCACTTCTGTTCAGCTCTTTTCCAAGTGCCCTGGACTATGGCACAACTACACTGGGAAAATTCTCACCAGCTGTGGAGTTAGTCTCGCGACCATTTTTTCTGTTTCAATTTTATCTGCAAACATCTTAACCTCATCTCCTGCCCTTTCCTCCTCTAGCTTTTGTTCACTTCTCTTTTGTCTTCCTCTTCTCTCCTCCAGTCTGTGCTCTGGAGATCATAACATGCTGCTCACCCTCCTTGCTGGAGGATGTCCAGCGTGAAATCCTCCAGAACATGGTGGTGGAGCTGGGCCAGGGCATGCATAGAGGTTGCGTGGCTTTTGTTCGATAGGCTGGGTGGACTCTGCGGGCACAGTCAAGCCTGTAGAAATTTGAACTCCGTCCTGGTGGTGCAGAAATCCATCCTTCTGTTTAAACTAAACAACTCAAAAAAAAAAAAAAAAAAAAAAAAAAGCGTGTGCATATTTTCACTCTAGACAATTATGGTAAATGTTCGGAAGAAAAATTGTGTCACTGAATTTTGGTTTTATGATTAATGTGATAGGTGCCTGACAGAGAGCCCCCAATTCATCAAGCCCATATTCTAGCTGTCTGCTGTCTTGCCGGTACCAAATTTATCTAATTATATGAACATTGCACAGCAAATTAAGTGTAGTCTCATTTGTTGCTAACTATGGGGTCTTATTATCTGCCTGCGGCATTATGTCAAAGGTTTGTTTCCCGATTGCTCAATGTGACATGGCAGTGCATTCCCCTTCATCGCTGTTTGCATTTGGCCTAATGAGAACATACGTTATTTTATCCTAACTGGAAGGAACTCATCTGCAAGGCTGTCTTGAGCAGGACCACCTGTGGGAAGCTTTTCCTGAGAATATGGTTGGGAATATGAAAAACTTGAGTAATAAAAGACCCACATGCCAAGACGGGGGCCTGAAAGATTTGCTGCATTGCTGCTCTGTGTTGTCAGTCTTTATCTCTCAGTCATTTCCTTCTTAAACAGCATGACAAATAATTTTCAGGGCTTGAGTCTTCTTCCAAGTCACTGAGCATTTATTGTATGAGTCCAGAAGCAGGTCATGTTCGTATTGCCTTGAAATATACTTCTAGAGATTTTTTGGGGGACGTAAAATAGTGTTTCTCCAGTTACTAGGACAACTCACTTTTCTGTGCAACCTCCGCTGGTTTTACTTATTTGGTGATAAACCACCCTTTCCTTTCTTGACATCTTTTGTTGGCTTTAAGAACAGTTTGGCAGAATCATGGTGCTTGCTTGACTAGAAAAATAAAGTCTAGAATAAAGTCTAGAAAAATAAAGTATCTCGTTCGTCTCTCTGCAGTGCAAACCAACAGCAATATTGTGGATTCAAGTCTTTGTCCTGGATTCTGATATTTCTGAACTTGAGGTCATATGGAGGATGAGGGGAGAGGGAGGATTGGAGCCCAGTGGACACTGAGAAAGGATGTAATGCAGAATGAAGTAAAACTGAGTATGAGATGAAATGCCTTCCAGGACTGTAGAGTTAGAGCAGAATGAACAAAGGAAATTGTATTGGTACATATAAATTTTATGAGGTACCGCTTCCACAAAGCAACATTGTTTAATCTTAAGATTGCAAAATACGGCACTCAAAGGCTAAGAAATGGCAGAAAAATAAATTTGCAAATTCTGACTCATTTTGTATGCCATCGCGATAATGCATTAAATTACACAGTCACATACTGTTTTTCCCTGGGATCCTCACCTCTCCCGCAGCACAGGATGGCCCAGGCTCTGTGGAAGAGCAATGGTGGGTGTTATACGCATTTCCTGCACGCAGCTTTTATTGATTTGTCGGAATTTCACTCTGCGCCGTAGGTTGTAGGCAGAACATAGATCAGGGTTACCGGAGCAGAAGTCATCAGCCAGGGTGTTTCAGCAGGTTCAGAGCTGAACCAAATTCACTTCATAAGTTAGAGCAGGTCCTTTTCTAACAAAGGGGATATTTCACATTTTAGTGAGCTGCTTCATAAAAGCTCGCTCCACTGGGGCCCAGTCTCTGCAATAACTCCCTCCGCTTTAAGCCAAGGGGACTCGTAGCATCAGCTTTGCAAGATCAAGCCCCTGACTACAGAGGAAAGCTGCTGGCAGAGGCAGCAGGTGATTACTGATAGCTCCCTTCCACTCCCCACTTTTAGGTGTGCTTAGCTACTCTCAACTTTTTTCTTTTTTTTTTAAAGCACAACAAAAATAACTAAAAACTCCTTAGCTCAGCTTAAAAGTTCCTGCCAATGAAAGAGCCTTCAGGGCTAACCCTTGTAAACAGCATGCCTAGGCTTGACTCAGCAAGAAGCTTTTTAACAGTAGCTCCTAAACTGTGGTTAAAACCCATCAGGCATTACGCAGTGTAACAAACAAAAGCAGCCTTGTTTTTCTACCGACATCCTGGTGGTGTTTCAGGATGCAGTTCTGACATTATTTATTAACAAAATATTATTGTTGCTCTTCTGTCCGCACATAAAAATAGTAAAAAAACCCTGAGCTGATAGTCACAAATTCCATGGCTTTCATGAAGACCGACTTGTCCCAAAGACCTAAACGTAGAGGAGACTCCATCTACATGATAATGTGGACTTGCCCTTAATTTCCCTCTGGTAGGGATTTTATCTGGTTTAATCATGGATCTTCCTCTGTTTCCCTGAGATCTTAATATATTATAGATTTTCCCTGATATTCAGCCTACACTTTTTTTCTTTATCTGATCCTATTACCTCTCCTTGTTGAAGTTTGTTTTCTTTTTACTATGTTAAAAATTACAGAATACCTTTTCAGGATCAGTTCCAATGTTCCCGAGCTGTTTAGGCAGGGTAATTCACAGGCAGGCAAGGTGACTGTTAAACTTCTCATCATAAAAAGGCTGTGTTTCAAGTGTTTACAAATTTGCGAAATTTAATGTCGAACCCAAGATTTTCTGTGTTGGATATCTGTTTCAGCCTGGTTTTCTCTTTCCTTTGTTGTTTTTGTGAGATCCAAGCCAAAGGAGGCCAAGTGGGGTTAAGGGAAAATATGTTGTTTAGCCATACAAAAAATAATCATCATCATTTTATAACTGTGCTTTGAGAAATGCCAGTGTCCCTTGCTTCAGAGGTGGAATTTACTATTGTCACAGATGTGCCTTTTGCTATTCCTATTTTAAGAAAACACATACAAAACTCCCCTCAATTTTGCTGGATAGAAATCCATTAAAAAATCTCACTTCCAACACACTCAGCGAAGGGGTGTCGGAGTTTTGCAGCGAAATTTTCCAAGCGCCCCCGTGGCCCTGATGGTGCTCCAGCCAAGACCTGCCAGGGCTTTCCTGCCAGCGCTCCCCGTTTTCTGCCGGGGGCTCTCAGTTGTCCTCTCTGCCCGGGGGGATTCATGACCACAGCTGTTGGCGGAGGGGAGCCGGTCGAGTCGCGAGCTCGCGGAGCTGCCTTTGTGTGTTATCGGGAGTTAACCTCCACGGGACACAGCTCCCACGAGGCTGCAGCTTGGATCCCATCAGGCGGTTTAGGATGGGACCCCAGGTAATGGTTGTTCCTGCAGCAAGGACGCCGCTCGGTTGAGCCACAGAACGTACCCGCCAATAAGACCTGCGTGTTTTCATATTTACTCTGCTACCAGAGTAGAAAATCTTTGGCAGGTCATGATTGATGGTACTGTGCTGCTTTGGAGATAGAGCGAGCTCCCTCCGGAGTCAAAGCAAACAGCTGCTCAGAGAGGCCTTCTTATGTGTTTTGCAAAGTTTTACGACTTTCACCAAATAGATACATTGCTCATTTGGGAAACAGGTTTGGGGGCTCCCACATCCAATTTATTCTGTCCCCTTCTTTCCCACATGCTTCTTTTATTTATTTAGGAAAATAAGAATGTGTGAGTAAGCAATGGTTTGCAGAGGCTGGTCCCCTCCAGAAGGCTGGTTCAAACCTCTCCCTGGTCTGTAATTAGCAGGAGCGTGTTGCTTTTAGGTGGCTCTTTGGTAACCTACAGGAGGTGATTTAGGGGACTATCAATACCGATCTCACTGTAAAACTAACAGGATTAATACTTGATGGTCACTTGATCCGTCTCCAGGAGACCACAGATTAAGTACTGGGCTGCTGCTGTCCTGTTTTGAGAGCTGGAAAAATTACTTTAATTCCATCTGTGCTTTAGTTTTCCCATCTCTAAAATGCCATTACAGTAATACTCGCCCTCCTGGTGTTTTGAGAGCTAAGAAAAGTAAGGTGGTCTGTGACTCGTTCAGCTCCCCAGAAGGGGCTTGTGGCATGTTTTCAGGTGTCAGGAAAGGAGTACGCACTGCTACCTACCTGTGCGGGATCTGAGAAAGTACACACTTACCATCTTCTGACCTCAGTGGGAGGACAGGCTGATCAAGTCTTCTAAAAACGGGGCAAACGTAATTCAAAACACTTATTGGAGCTAGAATGTTTCTATAGGTTTTTCCAATCTGATAAACTATTCTACAGGAAAAAAAAAACCCAGCCAGCCAAACACAAAATGCCACAGCTTTCTCTTTTGGATCTTGATAACAGTTTTCAAGCATTTTCTGTTATGAGAGAGATTTGCACATCTATGCAGTTCCTCAAATTGAGGATAGTTTCATCACGTGTGTTTAGTTAAATAGCCTTCAGAATACTTTAAAAAACTCAAACCTGAAGTCCAGAGGGACCTGAAGGTGCCTGGTTTCAGAGTCACTAAACTGTGCAGTAAGACACAAATTGGACTTGGAAACATTTGGGTTGGATCTTCAGTTGCTGAACACTGGCCGCATCACACTGGAGTGAGGGGCCTCGGTGAGCTCAGATGGAGTCGTGCCCATTAGCACTTAGTGAAGATCTGGGCCACCGAGTTGCTGATGCTGTGACACCACAACTTACTGAATGAAAAACTGCAGCTCTAATTTAGCCTAATCACTGCCAGAAGTGTAAAAACGGCTAGGAGGTTTTAGTATTGAGAACAAGAGCCTGATCTCTGAGGTCTTTTATGTAAACCTCTGGCATGTGTTCGTTTAATATGATGTCACTCTGTAATCCACCATTGCTTTTAAATGTCATTCTCAGAGCTCCATGTCAGCAAGTCTGAAGTGATAATCCCTTTGCTTACCTCACTTTATAGTAGATTAAAAGTGACTTCATGCTTCCACCTTATCCGCTCTTAAGCTTGTGCTTTAGGAAAAATTTATTTGAACTCTATTCTCCTGCTGCTTTCTGAAGAGTTTCTAAACAGAAAGCGCAGGTCTTTCAGAAGCTATCTCAATGGTATTGCCCATTCTCCATTGCTTTCAGCATCCTGTGAAAGCGGATAAATGTTCAGTGCCAGTCTCCTGCCCTTTTAAACTCCAGTGTCATTCGTTTCTCAAGTTTTCTCTTGGCTAAATGTGGAGCACTGCCCCTCTTGGCCTCTCCTTTTTCTTAATCCTAAATAAATCCCCTCTCTAAATGGTGTTTCACCTCTCACCAGCTTCTTACAGTTGTGAGGACAAGAGACGATGAGACCTGTTGCGGTGTTTTGCTCCCGTGTAGCACTTTCTCCTGTAGGGCACAGGGGTGCGCGGGTTCCCCCTTTCTGGTCCTGTGTCTCCCGGTAGAGCTTTCACTCTATCCTGTGGCAAAGCCTTTCTCAGTATAAAAAGCTCTCTATGCAGTTCACCTTCCTAGTCCACCCTCCTTTTTTCTCTTTCCCTGAATTTCACTCTTCTGCTCCTAGCACACCTCCTTGTGTAACACGTCCCTCCAGATACTTGCTGCATGTTGTCATATCCTTCCTCCCCACACTAATGAACTGGCCAGGCTGCAGCCTGCAGCATATACTCAAATATCAATCTGCTCAGCTTCCTCATTTTCACTGCGTTTCTCTGAAATCCTTCCAGTGTGTATGGAGATAAATGGACAAAACTCATCCATCCCATTGGCTTGTGAAATGAAGCCTGCGGCACGTCGCTTTTCAGGTGCTGGTTAATCTGGGTTCCCAGCTACCAGTGGCCATGGGAAGCAAGTAACACAAGGTACCGAGAGATAAAAACTAATGTCAGGAATGCTGGCTTGTGATACTGGAAGAAAAATGTAGGATTTTTAATGTCCATACAGAGCGGAAATTTTAAAATCTCATCCAAAAGTTCCCCCCACGCAATAAAGAGCAAAGAAGTCAATTTACCCTGGAAGGATGAAGGACTGAGTCAACTCTGCTGGGATTAGAACATGTGGTTCGAGGGATCCTAGGTATTTCGGGTCTGATTCTCGGACCACCCAGATGGCTAAGGGGAACGGAAAAAATAAAAAAATAAAAAAAAGGACCCTATTTGGCAGAACTGTGGATCTGGATACCCTGCCTGCAGCTGACGCCGTGCACACACATCTGTATAAACCAAAGGGCAGAACTGGGTGCTGTTACTCTGGCAAATTTCAGATCTGCAGAGTGCTCCTGCGGGAACGCGTGCGTTTAAGTGGGCTTTCTACATCCCTGGCTTTGGCACTAAACCACGTATGTATGTTTTTCTTCTGTGTGCCAGACCATTTTGAGAATTTGGGATTTTACAGTTTTCTGCCTTGGAGGCTTTTCATGCCTGTTCTTTTATGTTTCATCGTTGATATTAAATAGACAACTAACAGAGCTAAAGTTTAGAGCATTACTCCAGGGTCAAATTCTAAAAAGTGTCTGTATGATTTCAGATCATAAATCCCACTGTATTGGGTCTGGCTAACAACACTGTTTTGAAAGTGGGTGTTGTGGGTTTAAAAATAGCGTTGAACCTCATGGCCAGCCCGTCAAAGGCTGGTCAGGCGAAGGCATAGTGGGTTTTTCAAACATGCTGGATCCCAGTTAATGTCTAACTCCCCCAAACTTCATTGAAACTCAGGACCCCAAAGCCAGCCCTAGTAAAGGAGTTAAGTACCTAAAAATTAAGAAAATGGCTGGAATGGAGTTAAGAAGCACAAACATGTTAATGAGGTGGCTCGTGCATGCTTGGACTCCAGCGTACACATCCAGGTCATACAGCTCCTGGGGATGTTTTCTGTCCTGTCTCCTTCCCCTCTGTTGGCAGAGCAGGTACATGGCAAACCTCGTGAGAGGATGTGCTATGGAAAAACCATATTCAAGGTTCAGTTGATACCAGTTGGCCAGACTCCACTTCAAGAGCAAGTTTACTGCATTCCCTGTGCTCACTTTATTGGCATATATGGGGTTGGGTTTTGATGTAATTGATTGTGGTAGCTGATAGTGAAATCAGGAGATTGTGAGCCTTTTGATGATTTTTTTAAGCTGATACTTGGGGGAGGGGAACACCTTACAGCATGGGAGGACCCTGGGAGGTAGGAGATCTCCTTTTCCACCCCCTGAGCAGCAGAAGGACCTGTACCATGGTCTCCCCACTGCTGAGCGCCTGCTGTTAGACGAAATGTGAGAGTTAGGCTCCACCACCGCCTCCTGGCCATTCTATAAGAGCAGCCGTGCATCAGTGTTTCTTTAGTACAGGTGGAGCCTCCTCTCAGCAGAGGTATTTCTTCCTGCCGCAGCTCATTTTCTCTCTCTTACCCCTCTCCCTGCTCCGTACACACGTACCCAAGTTACTTAAAACAACACCTGGGTGCAGTCAGGCATGCCTGAAAAAACATGTTAGGGCTATATGAAACGCAGTTACATTGAGCTTTTTGAGTTTAAGTCTCTCTGAGAAATAAAGGTATGTTCCTAAATCCTGTAAGGGCCTTGGAAGTATTTTCCTTTTGATGCTGTAAAGCATCCTGGAGAAGAATTTGACTCCTTCCTTCTCTTGCCCCTTCATGAGAGGCTTTCCTAGGTTGGTTTTGGAGCTACTTATATGGCTTTTGATTTGCAAACCAGCTGCAGGACATGTTACCTGCTGATTGAATGCTTCATCTGAAAGCCTCTTAAGATCCCACAGAGCAACCACACATCCCAAATTACCACTGGTAGAGGAAAGACTACCAGAGTGTGGTTAATACACTAAAAATAGGAAAGTTTCAAGCTTACAGCTGCATTAGGGCGATGTTCTTACATGCATATTCTTGTTTGAGAGTATTTGTCTTCACTCTGAGATAAAACACTTGATTTCATATGCTGTTTTTCATTCCAACTCAAGTGCAGTACGATATTTTACAAGAGAAAAATGCATTGTAGCTGACAAAAAGCAGGGTGTAGAAAGATAGGGTGATGAAGGAATTAACGCGTTCAGTCATCAAATCAGTAAATGAAAGGAAGATCAATCTAATGGGGATTAGCAGAGAAGGAGAAGAGATGTTTGTAGAAGAGATTTGAAAAGAAATGATGAGCTGATGAAGCAGAGGGACATACAGAAAGTGATCGAGGCTACAGAACTGTTTTTAAGTCTCTACCTATTCAGGAAAAAAACTAAGTATATGCTTTATTAGAAATACCTGCTTAGGTTTATTGACTTCAGAGGAACTTAAATGCATGTCACATACTGTCCTGGAGAGAGGTGTTCTTCTGATGATGCCATAAAACAGAAATGTTTACTGAATTCCACTTGTGTATTCCTGCTATAAAAATAGTTTATATTAGAGATTTTTCATGTGACAATATGGACTTGGCAGTTGACTTCAGACCTGTTACAGTAATGGAGTATTTGTTGGTATTTTCATGAAGGGTTTCACAGTAATGTTTCTTTAGATAATTTTGACAAAGTAGAAGTCAAAGCCTAATGAAGAGGGACTACAGCTCTCTGGTTGCTTCCACACAACATTGCTGTGAGTCCAGCATCATCACAGAGATCCTGTGGCTGATGTCAAACAGGCCAACTTGGAGCAGCCTGGTCGTAACAGTACCATGTAGACAAAACGTCCTGGTATTTGCTGCCTAGAAACAGCAAATTTTCAAGGAATTAACAGTGTTCGAGGTGCTGCTTCGAGTAACTGATCACCACTTAGGTCAGACAGGTGTGGTGGTCCTGCTTGTTTGAAAAGACCCTCAAAAAGCCAACAATGTTCTCTATTCCTTGGAAGGAACCAAAATGAGATTTTTGCTGCCATTTTACCCTGATCATGAGGCATGCATTTTGTGGTGGCATCTTGTGGGGGTCAGGGTATGGAAGTTGGTGTATGCATAGGAACTGGGTCAGGGTATGGAAGTTGGTGTATGCACAGGAACTAGGTCAGGGTGCATAACTCCATTATCTCTAGACCAGTGGGAAGGATTTTGCAGTTGGTTCCCAGGGGAGAAATCATATAAAAGTTATTTCTAGCTTTTTTCCTTTTCTTCCTAGTCCTCCAGCCCAACTGTTTCTCTGTAAGAAGTAATGCCAAGAACTGATGAAAAGTGAGGTATCTGCAAAGTTTTATCTAGTACATTTGAACTCTTAAATAGTTATTACCTGTTTGTATATTATTTCCAGTAGAAGTCTCCAAAGAGAGAAATGTTCATAGTGAAATCATTGTCAGCAGACCCCAAACCACTTTATTCACTTGAAAAAAAATAGAAGACTTCCAAACTCCAAATAAATTTCCAGCCATCTTTGAAAAAGAACTCATACATGCACGCATAAACAAACCAATTTTCAGGTTCAGTCAGGAAAGTTCAAACCCTCCCTCAGGGCATGCAACAATGAGATGACCAGAATGTAAGAGACTAAAATGGAATTGAGCCAGGTTAGATATTTTACAACCCATGTCTTTTTAAGAGTCCCACAGGACCTTAAATGAGGACGAATGCACTGGACTTTTGGGCTTTAGCGGATGGGAATCACGGCTGCTCCGTATTCCTCACCAAAGCATCATCACGTGGCGTTGCCTAATAAGTCCGAGGGAGAGGCACTCTCCCACCAATACCACTTCCTCCGTGTCCTGGGATTTTCTTTGCAAACCATCTATTCAAGACTTGGCTAGGTCTTGACCTCTCTTGGCATGCGAGACCTAAACCTGGTATGACTCCAGGCTTCCCTTGACTATGTCTGGTTTGAATCCTGTCAAAGCCGAGACGAGTGTTACCACAAGAATAAGAAACTCTTCAAAGAGTTGTTTGTTTGTTTTTTTAAGAGCTGGCTTCTGCCAAATGTGAAGAAGGTAGGAGTGCTGTGAGCTGTAGCTTCTTTCCCTTCAGTTCCTGAAGTGCTGACGGTCCTTAGGACCCTATCAGCCTGGTTTCTCCATGCCTGATCTCTGTGGAGCAGGGTTTGCATTTCTGGTGAGTTATGTGACAGTTTCTGATAAGGACAGATGGTGAGCAGAGGCTCGGGCTTGGTTTGCACGTGGATATCGCATTGTTTCAGGTATGTCACACTGGTGCAGCGTATTGGGTAAGTGACCTTTCCCAGGGGTACTCAGTGAGTAAATGGCACAAACTGAGGGATAGAAAATTCCTTGAGGTACCTTGGGCTGTAGAGCAGATCATGCTTCCTCATGAAATTTTGCACTAGATGCAGTGGTTTCCTATCCCTTCATTTGTTTTTTGACTACCTTGCCAAACTGGCCTTCATCCAGACTCTGGTTGCTGTGATTGATTTCATTGCTTTGCCGTTTGTAAACCCAACCCCAACCCTACCAACTCTGTGTTCATTGGTGGCTTTTCTCCCAGGCATGGCAATTTTGTGGGTCACACATTCACCAGCAACACTGCTGTGATCTATGAACTTCCAGTGCAGTAAGGATTTGTGTGTATGTGTGTTTGTGTGTGTGCAGTCTCCCTTAACTTACCAGTGCAAGGTCTCAATCGAATCTCCTCCTCCCGTTATCATCCCTAGTGGGAGAAAACTAGGCTGAAAGATAATCTCCTTGCCTACAGTGCATCGTGGTCTGCACTCCCTCTGACTGCATTTGAGTTTCAAATGAAAGAGCCTCTGGAGTCCAGGAGCAAATCTTCGATTAAAATGAAACTGGAGACTTTTAGAAGCTGTGCTTGAAGGCTGAAGGTACAAGATAGAGATGGTGTAGCCAGGGAATTCGGCATCATTGGGTATGTCACAGGAGCTTGACAAATATGCCAGTGAAAATCCATGGGTACAATAGCATGAGCTACATTTGTTCATTTTTGGCTCATCAAACTTTTGTCCTGCTTTGTTGAACAGCAGAATGAGAGCTTTCAAGTGGGACTTGTGTAATTAAAAGTTTATCTCCTACCCATATGTACTTACAACTCTTCTTGCTCTTGCTCTGTCCCTCAGATACTCTATGACTGAGCTTAGAAAATGGCCTGTGCCTTCTTGTACTGTTTTTTATTAGCTAGAAGCTCTTTTATAGCAGGTGTGGTGAATGGTTGTATGAATCCTTACAGAATTCATGAGTACCAAATGCGTACTGCAGTGCTGGGTAAGAGTAATTATTTTGCCATTACATTATGAACAGCTTTAAAACTTGCACTGTAATGTGACGCATATAAAGGGAATTGTTAATAGTAGAAGTTCAGTTCTGGATAGTTGAATTTCCTTCGTTACTAATAACACTATAGATTATTTAAAACATAAAATATTTTAAAAATCTGCTTATGCCCTTTGCTTCTTTTAGCAAATCAAGCAGCAGATACAGCTAAAAAAACTCCAAACCATGCCAAGTGTAGGGCCTTAAGTCCTATTTTCAAAGTAAACTTCGAGCCAGAAGTATTTAGACTTCTTTAGACATCAAAATCCCACCAGCAGCCTGCTCCCACAATGAATGCATGTAGGAGCTTACACCCCACTGAAATCAACTTGGGCCGCAAAAGATATTTGAAGATGCAAAAAATGACTGATGGGACTTTCAAAAGTTGCTACCACACGGAAAACCTCGCTGCTGGGATTTCAGCTTTGATTTCCAGGGTTGGTTTTTTTGTCACTGTGTTGTCTAAACAGGTGAAATAATCCACTGCACCTGACCAGTTCTGTTTTCTCATTCCCAGACCACAGTACAATGGTCTTGTGTTTGCCTTTTCCAAAACTGGAGGGAAATGATTAAATAAAATTTTGTGCTGAATTATTAAAGCCACTGCAAATGTTTTCATTAAAATTTGAGTATGTTTAATATCCCTTCTCTTGAATTTTAAATAGAACCAATACTTGGTGACTTAATTACCCAGCAATATCTCTTTTTTATATTTTTACCTTATATTAATAAAATGAGTGTATTTACATAGTTCCAACCTAAGCACATCTCGTTTTACTGACTAAATGCATCATTTAAAGGGCACACAATGTTAACACCTTTTGGCTCACGTGAGACTTTACATCACGCTGCACACTGAATCCCATAGTGAACTTTATCCTATGCAAAAAATAAATCATTTCCTCTACTCTTCCTGATAAAATATTTTGAAAAAAACCCTCACAACTCTCTGGTCATTTTAAACTGTCCCCAAAACATGCCTGCTTTCATTGAGGTTATATTCAGACTACCCAGAGTATCATCTCAGACAGACTTTGGCTGCTGTTGTGGAAAGCGATGGCTGTAACGTGTGAGTTGAGCACCTGCAGTTGGGCATGCAAAGACAGCAGATGCCTCTTCCTTGGCTCTGCATAGTTTGAGAGCTTGGCAGAGTGTGTAGAGACGGGACTGGAGGTCTCATCCCTCTCTTCACTTTGGTGCCATAACAGCAGCATAAGCTGCTGTTTGGTGAGATGCAAGAAAGGAGGTTTGTGGAGTGATGAGGAACCTCTGGCTTCTGCTCCCGGTCCAGCACGATGGACCATCACCAGAACTGTTAGGGTGAGGAAGATGTCTGGGGGCCTTTGCCAGCACCGATGTTGTAAAAAAAACCCTGTTTTTTAGGCAGCACCCCAAACCCAGCTGTGATTCCCTGGAAAGGCAAGGGTAAAGAGTAACCGTGTCTCTGCCACTGCACGTAGGACAGAAACAGCTTCAGCGACTTGGCGTCAACCTGGCGCTTTTGGGAATTAGATGCGACATCTAAGGTTGGGTTGGGGTCATTTAAGGCTCAGCTGAGGATTGGAGATACTGAATGTCCTATCTTTACCCAGCTGAGCTCAGTGCCCTGCTTTTACCTGAGCTGAAGGAAGGTTTTGGGCATCTAAAATTGGTATGGGGCACCCGGTAGGCAGAAAGGCAGGTGAGAGCAGTGGCCTGGGGAAGCGAGGCCATGGCACAGCCGTGAGGATGCAGGTCCCTGGAGGGCGGTGGCACGGTGATGAGCTGTGCTGTGCTCAGCCATCCTCTCCTGTCAGGCTGGGGAGTGCCAGAGCTGCTGGATCCCGACATAACCACGGCAGATGCGCAAGGGCGGGCTCTTCGGCCTCGAAAGGCCGTGTGCGTGTGTGCATTGCTCTCCAGCTAAGACAACAACGACTCTTTGAAATGTTTTTCTGCATTTGCATTTACAAAAGCTGGATAAACCTTTTTTTAAAAAAATCTGATAAGTAGCAGGCAATTGAATTAACCACTGTTGACTGTATTGCTGTCTCTTAACAAACTCCATCTGTATGGTCTCCCTTTGTAGACACAATTTTATAACTTAATTTCCCTACCAAAACATCAGTGTTTACTTAGTAAGAAATCTGTTCTTTGTCAGCTTAAAACAGTGATTTCTTTATTACCACTCTGCGCAAGGAATGACAGCACAGAGTTGGCACTGGAGCAAGTCTGGTTGAGTCTACAGCGTTGTAATGGAAACAGGGTGAACCGAGGGTCAAGTATAATGGGATTTGTATACAGAAATGTGTCTGCATAAGGAATAGCTGCATGAGATAAGAGAATGAAAGATGAGACCCGCAGGTCTCCCTTTGCATGGTGGCGGGAGGGAGGTGTCACCGTAGGTATACGGCGCTGCTGACATGGGAGACGGGGTTACCTCTGCGCTGGCGTAGCAAAGATGCCTAAGTCACACGTGCGTGCACCAGCACTGGCTGACGTTGGCGGCTGTTGGATGGGTTGGGGCAGTGGTCAGCGATTACTCTGAGAATGTCTCGTGTATAATTTTTATCGATTTTGGGAAGCATAGAGTCAATGAGGGGTTTAAAAGCTATTGCAGTCTGTGGCCTCCCTAAAAATTTTCCAGCAGGGTTGTCAAACACAGCATCTTGAATTTAGCCTGAGTAACAAGAGGCTTGCAGGGGTCTTTTGCTATCTTTCTCAACACCTGAAGGAGTTTTTTTGCTATTCCCAAGGGTTTTGCAAACCACAGGTTGAAAAGCACTGGTGTAAACTTTCAGCGGTAAACAGCTGGGGAACGTCAGATCCCTATTCCTTCTTGATAAATGCGTTATACTTTCCTGTGTCATTGGAAAACAGGAAAAATAGGAGAGCAGCTGTAGAGAATGACAGCGATGGATCCAGGAGCAAAAAGGTTTTGGAAGGAAGGCTTCTCAAGTGGTACATGGATAACAAGATATAAAACACCTCAGTCATGAGCTGATGATTTGGGGGGTGAGGGGAGCATCCTGGCTCCTTTGAGGTCTGTTGGAGTTGTACAGTTCAGCAAGGAGTGCTGGCGTTTTACCGCAGGACTGGGCTTCTGTTTATTGCATTTAGTTTCTCCTGCTGTAGAGCCTTTCTCAGTCTTACACTGCAAGTTAGAGCTGGTCGAGAAACGCCAGTTATTTATCATAGTCAATTGTAGAGAGATTCAGCTTTCTCTGAATTATTTGTGTTCATCTTTGCTCTATGGAAAATTAACTCCCAGCTGAATATTGTCCAGATTTTGAAAATGTCCGTGTTTCATTCTGGTTCACTTTCTTTCTAATGATTTTAAAAACGGAGAGAAAAAAAAAAAAAGTCATAGGTTAAAAAGAAGAAATTAAAGTGGAAGACCTAACATTGTTAATTTTCTTATTTTGTACAGAAAACTCCAGACATTTCCAAGAGAAAAGCTTGTTTGGAATAAAAAGGCTTTTCTCCCTGCAGTCATATCAGTGGAAAACTTTTACCTAGTTCTGCTCTTCACCATATAATTGCTTGCTTTTCAGCATACTCGTAGCAAAGGAAAGGATGGTTAGATCAGCCAGCCTGCTGGATCAGATCTTACATTACATCTTGAGCTCTTTGAGTGCCATTAGCATTTCCTTTTAGAAGTGAAGAAATATTGACAGTTTGGTAGGTTATCTCGCATTTTACTGCACGTTAGGGCACTTCAAAGTCTTTATGTAGTGATGGGAACTGTCATGAAGTAGATGTGAAAAGGGCCTTTGGTCCAACTAAACCTGTCAGCAAGAAGATTTAGGGCAGATGGTTATTATTAGAAATCAATGTATTTATTATATATTGTTCAGGAATATTTCCCTTTGGAGGTTACTGGGAGTGCTGTTGCTGTTTAAAATGTGTCAAATGCCAGTAAAATTAATTCCTGCAGAAAACCCAGGGAGCCCCGACCAAAAGCTTTGCTATTATAAGAATGCATGTCTTTTACTTCTTTGTGCTGTGATGCACCAGGGGCAGGTACACATGCAGCAAGCCGGCAGCGTGCCTGGGGTGTGTGTACGTGTGTGTGGGAGATGTGTTTCTGTGTGGCTATCACAGTTGCCTCTACATACAAAGCTACTCCGGCTCCTGAGTCCAGAAAGGCTTTGTAGAGATCTGTGCTGTATCTGTTCTCGTTTCTTTTTATTCCCCTTTGTTAACCGTGGTTTTCTGGTTGCTTCCAGTTGGTTAGAACAGCTTATTGCTGCTTAGAGCAAGCACAACATCTTTCTAAAGCCTGAACACTGATGGTTTTCCCCTGCACTTCAGAAAAGGGAAGTAGGGCATTTCAGGCTTTTTATAATTAGTTGGGTGTAGGTTTTCCTTCCTTGGTGTCTTCCTTAGTTACAGGATTTAAGGACCTTGGATTGTGGGAAGAGAGCATTCCCAATAGAAAAGGAGCATATTAGCAGCAACATTAAAGCTGGAAGTCACTGTCCTGGAACAAAGATTCATTTTCCATTCACCCTGTGATTTACAGCACATTCCAACCAAGTGATTTGGCTATGGTCTTCTGGCATAACATTGTTTGCCCTTTCCCTGACATTTTGCATATAAAGAAAAGTTATGAGCTTCTTGGGCATTCAAGGTACCAGGAAATGCAGGAGTCTACCTAATTTGTTAACATGAAATTATAGATGTCAGACATAGACTCTGTTAGTTAACGTTGGTTAGAGTAATGCTGCAGCCAGTTGATTGTATTACAGTCATGATGAAGAGGAATGGTCCTTTTTTGCTTTTCTGGGATATGACGGGTATAGAGCCAAGGCAGATTTAAAGTGTAATGAATGAATAAGCATTTTCTATGGTTTGCCTGACTCTTCCATGAGCTCCACTGCAGTGGTGTTGCTGCCACTGATTTGCCCTCTCCACAACAGGTTAGTGCGGGCATAACATGGAAAGGGACTTTTCAGAAGTAGTATAGGAATAACCTTTTAAGTGTTAAACCCCGCTGTAGCACTGGAACGTTATTTTCTTCTAAGGGAGAAAAGCCCCCACCCAAACTTAGCATGGCAAGAAGACACTAGGCAGGGATCAAAAATTCAGATTTCCTCCCCACACATACACACTTCCCATTTGTTTTCCCAAGCCCAGTGTCTTCACAGCTACAAGCAAAATATTCGCTTGAAAGTGCTAATATCCTCAACATGTGTCCCAAGGGAAATCAATCAGATGCAGAGAAACGGCTGTGTCGCATCCGACACATCTTTCCAACACTCGTTTCCCACATGCCCTCACCAGCGCAGAATCCTCTCAGATCTTCCTCAGCTTCCTACTCAGCTCTGCCATCAGGATCTGGTCTGTGTCCACACCGTTCCCGTCTCGTTCCCCACTCTTTCCCACCTTGCTTGCTCCCCCGTGCCCCGCATCTGCAATGCCACTGCCCAGCCCTCATCCCCTCCCCGCCCTGAGCCCGCAGCATTTTGACACCCCAGCTCTCAAATTTGGTGACTACTGGAAACAAGCTCTCATGCCTGGTGGTTTCAGCCTGAAGTTCACGTGCTTCCAGGTTTGCATTGTTCCTTCGGTCTGTCCCTGAACTACTTTCATTGGCTTTTGCACTTTTATCCATGATTTCTTTCATACCTTTTCTCTCTCTCTCCTTCCCTCTCTCCCCCTCAGCTACCTTCCTTGAAGTTCCCCTTCTTAAAATATGCTTCTTCTCTAAAGGCTTTCATCATTAATCTTGCAAGAAACTATCTTAGAGACTCATCTGCTGCACTTTGATTTGTTTGTTGTGAGGTTTTTTTGGCGGGTATCTCACAAGAACTGAGCTGGTCATCCTTCTACCTCTGTCGCTAAAGGAAAGCTTGTGTGAAAAGGTGGGCTTTCAGAACTTAAATTAAAAGATCGTGTAAGTAAGATAATTGGATAAAAAAGGATATTAGGATCTGAAACAGAATGTTTACTTGCTTTGATGTGCTTTGGGAACATATGTCTGCACAGTGGGCTGTGTGGCTGATTAAGTGTAAAACAACCCAAGAAAAAATCACCACTATTAAGCTTAAATCAAAGATCTCTCCTCAAGACACTAATTTGATTTGGGTTTGAAGGTCCTGTATCAACTCTAATTTCTACCTTTGATGTCTTGCTTCTTTGTGTGTTGTATAATGGAGGGCAACCTTACTTATTAAAAATTTGCATTTTTCTTCCATTTTAAAAGAAAATATTGATATTGTTGTTGTTGTTATTGTGTTGCAGTTGCGCCTACAAGTGTCAGCCAAAACTAGACTTGCATTGTGGTAAATGTGGCATAAATGCGGTAAGAAACCATACGTAGTTAGGAGAGTTACTAATTTGAGGGCTTATTCCTGTACTTAGGCTCACAAACTCACTCCCTCCAAATGATGCTGCCAACAACCTGTGAGCTTAAGAAAGGTGTTAACTTCTGGTGGACCTGAGGTGGAAAAAAAAGTTTCAAGCTCTCAACCAAAATGCTTTTCATTTCATTGATAAAAAATAATAACACTCTTAGGTGAAATCAAATCTTTTCTTCCATGGTTTTAGATATTTTAAACTTACAATTGAAGTCAGGTGTGTTTGAAAAATGGAATGGTCTTCTGAAAGGAAAAATTAAAGATGTTTAGCTTTTTTTTTTAATTTGGAAACAAAAAATACTTTTTCTTACCTGGACCAAATATATTAAATTGACCTCATAAGCTAGAAGTTGCATATAAGTCTTGACTGTGTTTTCCTAAGGGATAGAAAAAAAAATGTGTTAAGAAATGGCACCCACCTTAGATTACAATACTGTTTCCATGGTGCAGATGGAAAACAGAGGAACTGACTAATTAGAGGCTGTTCTTGTTGCTCGTACCATCAGTGGCAGAGTTTCCTTTGACTTTGGTGCTACAAGATTAGACTTTAAGGCATGTTTTTAAAGGTATTTAGACAACTACCATTACCAATGGACGCATGATGAGATTTTTTCATAGTGTCTACCTAAATCCTTCTCAAAGCAGTGCACAAACCACAAATGCACATATAAGGGATTTTATATTCAGAGATTTGTGTCTGTTAAGGCCCAAAGGAATTACCCCAGTTGTCTGATCTGACATCTGGAACACTGGCCATAGGATTCCCCCCTCTAACTTCTACAGTGGGAGAAATTACTCTTTTCTACTATTAAAACTTTTAAATGTTGCAGTACACTTAGAGCCTATCTTTTAGAAAAACATCTAGTTTTGCTGCAAAGTCTTGCAGCAGCGCTGAATTTACCGCTTCCCTCCATAAACCCATCTAATGAGAACTTGCCCTCGCTGTTAAAATAATCTTTTTTATTTTTCATGCTTTCTATGTCTTAAAGCCATTTTTGAGGGGAAAGGAGAAAACAGGAACTACTTGAGGAGTGCCCATTAAATTTCTGTAGAGAAGCTTTAGCAATTTTTGTCCAGGTTCATAGCTTCTTGTGAGTGAGTGCATTAATTGCTGAATTAGCAAAGGTAGCTCTGATTTTCTATCATGTTCATCGTTGTGGGTATGCAAAAAGAAAGAAGATATTATTAACCCCATTTTAGAGCTGTGGAAATATCGGAAAAAGAAATAAAATGAATTACGCTGAGCATCCCGGCAGGGGAGGGCTGGGAGTTGGCAGTGATGTCTCTTGGGTCCCCATCCTGATCTCTTCCTAGTGAGACACATAAGCTGGCATCTTTGACTTGATAGCCCTATAGTTGAGCATCAGGTCACTTTACTGGATAATTATCAACTCTTTGCAGTGCCGGGAGAGCTGGGAAGCATGAGTGATTCCCCATCGCCTCATTACCAGGCTGCCCCGCGCTCCCTGGCAGTGGCTGGAGGGAAGAAGCGGCTGCCACGGAGCTCCCGGCTGCTCCTCCCAGCGCATCCTCCCCTCTCTGAGCCGAAAAAATGGGAGGGGAGGAAATCTCCATGAATGATCAAATGCCATGTGGATTCGATAGTTGTGGCCCAGGTTTGACCTCTGAAAGGTACCTTGTTTGGAGGGACCTCGTGGGGTTTAATTCTGAGGGTACTGCACAAGTGTCGCGACCTCTCGCCCTTCCTGTTGTAAGGGACTTTAAATCAGAAATAAACAGAGGTGAAGTCGAGGGGCTGGCGAAAGCTATTTAGACTGAATCATTTAGCATTAATCCTGGGGCATTTTAGGTTTCCTGCTGGATACAGCTTTGACATCCCATATGTAGCGTGTCTGCCTTAAGCGCGGTCCCTTTTTCATGCATCCATAAGGCTTTCCTCCATCTCGTGCAGACTTTGGGTAGTGTTCTGGGTATGCAGGACATGCAAAAACGAAGCCAGGATGTTTTATTTAAAACAAAACAAAAGCAAGGATTTCTATGTGATGTTTAGAGGGGATTGTTGGCTTTAAAAGCTTTTCTCTTAGAGCAAAACTCTACCAGGCTATGATACCCCTCCCCATGAGTAGCTCTGTTCCTAGCGTCCATCTCTATGTAGCAGCTATGCAGTTTTTTTTATTGTACAGCAAAACAATTGCCTGCAAGTGTCCATATTCCATTAAGCATATGGAAAAGTATTCAGCCCTTTGTTTTCCGCTGAATGAATATATTTGGCACGTAAGTATTAATTTAGACTAGTCATGGGACATTAGTGCTGGTTAATTGTCCCCATTTTTCTGGGTTTTATTTAACTGATGGAGTTTATTTCAGAAACATGCAGCTTCTTTAACTGTTGCATTTGTTGCTGGGTGCCCCTTGTAGAGGCTCCAGACCTGCATGCAACAGCAGGGAGATGGTGCCGCGTCTCCACCGCGCAAGATTTTGGGATTGCTGGTGCATGACCGCAGAGGGAGAGCAGGATGAGAAAAAGCCACCCCAAGGCCCTGTTCATAGCAGCCAGCACTGGTTTTGCCAGTCCCTGAGGGGTTTCCCTTCCCAGGAGCCCAGCCCAGCTCCCCAGAGATGATGCTACTCCTCCGCCATGGGACCACGAGCATCCTTTCTCAGCGCTGTGGTACACCGAGCGCAGCACACACACGCCTCCTGTGAGCAGTGGCATGGCGGGCAAGTGCCTGCCAGGCTCCGAGGCACAGGCAGGGACACGCTGGTTCACCTCACTGAAAACCACGGGCTGAATTTTTCTGCCTTGCTTTCCAAAGAAAAACTACCAGGTCCTTCCCCCAGCCTTTGGGATGAGACTGTGGAGCTTCGGACAAGCTGGTTTTCAGCAAAACCCAGGCAGTAGGAAAGTTAAGCAGATCTCTTTTCCCCAGTGAAGGAGTGACCAGCTCCTGGGAAACCACCGAAAGTCTCCTAGCGTCCCACCAGCAGTGTGTGTCACATCTCAGATGCTGGTAGCTCTCCTTGTGCTGGTCGTGCTCCTCTGCTGTTGCGTGTACCCGCTGCCCCACAGTCCTGCTCTGCCCACGGCTGGAGCCAGGTAAATAGTGCAAGGATTTCCGCTCTCTGAGCATGGTGATCCAGTGGACCAATAAAGACCTGCTCTGTAAAGCCTTCAGCAGCGTGCATGCCCCCAGCATCACCATGAAGCCCCGCAGCCCTTGATGGGTCAGGTAATGTCTCCCCCACCTCGGTGTCTCCCTCTGTTAGAGAGTGGGGAAGGGAGGTGGGGGAGGGAATGAATCCGTGCTCATGCACTTCGTCAGAGATGCAAATTGCTCTATAAGTCCTGAGCATTAATTATAGAGCTTGGGCTTCTCGCCGGAGCCACGGGGAAAACAGGCCCCTGGCTCCCATTAAATTTAATGGCATTTGGACACCCAATTCCCTTAGCCTATTTGAAAACCAGAATCCGAGTTTCTTCAGAAAAATATGTGGTCAGGTGAAATCCCTTGTCCCGCTGCAGACAGCGAGGTTTTTACAGCGTTGGCTTCAGCAGAGCCGTGAGCTCTCCCCCAGGCACTGGGGTGTTTTCCTTGTGCCATCCACGGGATCCAGGGAGGGAGCAGGGGGTGATGTATGGATAGCAGAGACATGAGCAGGGAGCTCTACGGACACACTGAGAAACCCACCTCTGGCACCACGGCACCATTGCACGGGCTGGTTCACCACACCAAGCTGCAGATTGTCCCGCTGCAGGCTTTGGGGCACTGGGACAGGGAGCCCCGCTTGCCCAGGAGGTGAGCTGGGCACGAGGGCAGAACCGCCTTCCCCCAGCATCACTTCATGTCTCCCCCATTTAAGCCCCTGCCTTTAAAAAGCAGCAGCTGGTTGTTGTCCCTTTGCCAGTCCGGGAGCAGACCTGCGAGGCTACGGCTGCCTCTCGCTGTGCATTTGCAGAGTGCCGACGGGACGGCACAATCTGGGGCTTGGGGATTAGATAAGAAATAATGCCAGTGGCGCAACTGGAAAAAGGAGGGCAAAAATCAAACTTTTGGGGAGTTAGGAGCAGAGGATCCCTCCGGCCGAGGTCCTGGTAGGCAGCTACTGGAAGCCACGTTAGTTTGGAACGTGCTGCGCCGTGGGACGGTGCTTTGCTAGAATTGTAGGTGTATAACGGTGAGAGGTGACCCCTGCCTGGGAGGGCTCTCAGGAGGCAGACCTGGCTGGGAGTACGGCTGTCCTAGTCCAGAGATCCAGAGATGCGGGAAGGAGAGGCTTTAAGCAGAGCCGTAAGGAGAAACCTGCTCTCCAACCCAGTCTTTACACATACGGTCAGCCTCATGTTGAAAGACCGCCCGGGTCCCCAGCTGCATGCATTTTGGGTGAATTCTTGATCTTTTTCCCAGTGTTACCTTTTTGGCTAGGGTGGAGTCTTCCTGCTCTGAGGGACTCCAGCATTTCTGCCCAATTTAGCACAGAGAAAATGAACAGCAAACCCTTCATATTGTTATACACATTTTAGATGTCGGCCTCGCAGTTTGATCAGCGGAGGCTCCGAAGGCTCGTAAACCTGGTAATACATAGTTTCAAGCCTGCATCAAAGAAGTTCACAACCCTTTTGGGAGAAGCTGTGAGTACTGATGAAAGAGGGAACTTATTGTATATGTAAGAAAATTTCTTTCATGGCTTATGTATTAAGGCAGGCTCTGTGGCCCAGGGAAGATTGGGGCTGCTTTTAATTTACATCCCCCCTCACTTATATTAAGTCTTCGTCAGAAGAAAAATTAGTCAGATGTTTTCTTAATGACATCATTTTTTTTAATCCTGTTTCATTTTTTCCAGATGAGGCGGTGGAGATTATTAGAAATGAATTGAAACTAAATCTGGAACAGAGACTTTGATTCACTTCTCCCTCCTCCCCGGTAGAAATAAATTGGTCGGCTCCGTGCTCGCCCGCCTTTATTAGCAGCCTCGAGAGAAACCAGCCCCGGCGGCCTCGGCTGCAGCTTTCCCGAGCTTGCCGCCGCCGCGGCTGACGTCATGGCAAGAGGCACCGGAGAGTGACTCGGAGAGGGACTTCGGTCGCCCCATAATTTTGGTAACAAAATGCTATAGCGATGCAGGTGGGGAAGTTATGAGGTCTGAAATAGCCATGCCATCATAAGTTTGTCTTTCAGTGCCGTAAAAGAAAACAGGCTCGATGCTGGTGGGTGTTCCTCTAGCGAAACCCCGGTCTCGGTCCGACGAGCCCATGTGTGTGTGTCGCTGGCAGTGCACCTCTGCGAGTCCTTTATATCTGATAGGTTTTCACTGCCTTGTATTTCACACTAGTGCACCGTGGAGTGTATTGCTACAGGAAAGTACTTTGAACTATAAATATTTTAAAAGGCATTTAATTTACTACCCATCAGCAGAAAGTGTTCAAAAAGCCACAAGGTTTACTAATTTATCAGAAAGACAGAGAAACACGCTGAAGATCAAACAAAGACAAACATGCTCGTAAACTGCTGAATAAGTCTGCAAAGCTTATATTACATTTCTGTGTGGTTTTGTTGATATGCAAGTATCACAAATAAATTAAAATGCACCTGAACCGTTGATAAGGCAGGGTGGGACCGAGATCCTGAGGTGCGGGTGGCATGTCTAAACTGCTCAGACCCTCGTGTTTGTGGTTGTCTGTGCATGGAGAGGCTGATCTTACATGCACTCACTAATGGCATATTTGGATATTCTTAGGGAAGGAACTTTGTAATACCGTCCCTTAGCTCAGCCCACGTCCCAGATCCCTGACCTCCAAAACCCCAAATCCCTGTGGTCTTCCATGCCTGGGGTGGAGCCCCATGGGGTGCACATCCGTCTCCTTCAGCTTGGCAAAAGCACCCAGCCAGGGACGAACGCCGTCCCTGCTGTGACCTGCGTCTCCACACCAGCTCTGCTTCCATCAGTCTGTGAGTACAGAGAGCACTAAGGCAAAGCAGATTTTGCTCTTTTGTTTTGCCTAATGACAGCTCCGACGCTTTTGGTGTCTAGCTCAGATTTTCTGCTTCTCAGGTCAGTGTGTGTAACTTTTTCTACCCTCTGTGCTTCGTGTAAGAGGCTGGAGAGCAGAGTAAAAGATGTGTCTGGGAGATGTCCATACACTTTCTTTTCCATCCTTGCTCACCCTACAAAAACTGCTCAAGTGCCGAAACATGCCTGTGACTTTTTTTCTTACCTGCTGAATCCCTCAGCATTTATTGATGTCTTTCTCAGGTAACACTTGGCCTGAGGAAGATCTGAGGGATTTAACAGAGGTGGCCCCCAGAAAGCATGCAATAAAACCTCTCCTGAACTTTTGCCCTCTGAACCGTACCACTGACCTGTCAAGGAGGTTTGTGCAAGCCGTGATGGACGCAGGCGGGGAGGGCTGCTCCGTCGGCGCTGGCCGAGCCGCACACGCTGGGCTGAGCACAACACGGCTGGCCTCAAGATCATATAAGTACTCCTTGCGCCGTTTACATCCTTTCACAGCCAGCCCTGCCCAGGGCTTTGTCTGCATGTGGCAGCACTAAACATCTGGATATCCAAGGGCAGCGAGGAGCTTGCAAACCCCCAGGTTTGCCTCCAACGTCTTCGTGTAGCCAGCCTCCTCGTGCAAGGAGACGGGGCGAGATCTCTAGCACGGGGCGTGCTCCACACAGCCTGCATGTGCAGGCACCTCATGCCCCTTTTCACACCAGCCTAGCTGCTGTGAGCCACCTTACACAAATATATGTCTAGTGCGACGCGGATGCGCGTCCTCGGGAGGCTTGCACTGCCTTCAGGCTCCACATATGCCAAAAGGGGAGGTTTTCCCCACCATGTCCTCGAACTCCTCCCTTGCGGGCGAAGGCGGTGGGGTGGGAGGGAGAAGGGTGACAGGCGGCCGTGCCAGCCCCGGGTGGCTGCGGGTGATGGCGTGTCTCTGTTTCCTTCCCAGGCCTCCTCCTCTGAGCGGCAGCCCCGTCATCTCCGACATCTCCCTCATCCGCCTGTCTCCGCACCCTGCCGGGCCCGGTGAGTCGCCCTTCAGCCCGCCGCACCCCTACGTGGCACCCCACATGGAGCACTACCTCCGCTCTGTCCACGGCAGCCCCACGCTCTCCGTCATCTCCGCTGCCAGGGGCCTCAGCCCCGCCGACGGTAAGACGCTGTGCTACTGGTACTGCAGCGATTTTGTAGCTGAAATTCCCTAAAACCCGAGGATTTACAGCTGCAAAGGCTCCACAGCTGCTGTCTGAAGTGGGAGAGCTGTCTCTTTTTCTTTTGGGTTTTTTTCCCCCCCCTTCTTTAACTACACATTTGTTTTGCATCATTGCACTGAGAAAGCAGAGCGTGAGAATAGCTATTACCGCTGGATCATATTATAAATATTTTGCTTAAAGTACGTTCCTTTCTGCA
The DNA here is from genome assembly GCA_008921705.1 of Burhinus oedicnemus. NCBI lineage: Eukaryota > Metazoa > Chordata > Aves > Charadriiformes > Burhinidae > Burhinus > Burhinus oedicnemus. The sequence continues at coordinate 692,459 of VFFE01007493.1, forward strand.
GCGCTCTCGGCTCTCTTACAAGCTTCCCCACTCTTATGTCTCTACTGGGAGCCCTGCTTCCCCCAAAGAGGGTCACAGTTGCTCTGGCTGCCTGGCCTGGCTGGGACTGACCTTGCAGAGATGAGGCAATGCCGGCTGGGTTATCCCCTGTCGGCTTTGTGTCTTGGGGCAGGATGGCTCCCGGGTGAAGGAGAGGGGCCGTACTTTCTTCCTCCTGACTCCTGAGCTGCCCTGCAGCAGCTTTCAGGGAAGGTGAGGGTGTGTGGGGAGTTGGCGCTGGGTGCATGTGGAGGTGGTGATGCTCTCCAAGCTCCGGCAGGCCCTGTGTTGGACAGCTGGGGACAAAAACGGCCAAGCAGGGAAGGGGGAAAACGCACGCCTCTGCTTTCACTTGGGGAGGTGCAAGTCATGACTGACTTCATCAGAAGTGCTTCATTACGTGGTTGAGGGCGGCTGGCTCAGTGCCCAGGGTTTGGGGACTTGGTCTCTGCACACCCGGCAAACTCCAGCATCTCTCGGCTCCCGAGCTGCTGCGGGGGCAAGCGGCCCTTCGCTGCTGCAAAGCAAAGAACACCGGAGAGCGACAAGGCCCCCGGCTTAGTGTCTAGCAGCATAAAACCATCTTCTATGGCTAAAAAAACCCACTGCTAGAGTGATGGGGAGATGCATGCATCTTCTTCCCTCCCCCAAAACGTCATCCGAACTCCCAGCCACCCGCTGCAGAGAGGTCTGATATCCAATGTGCGCGTGCTCTGCCCCATCCTCCCCTTCCAAAGCCAGTTTCATTATTTGCTATGAAAAAAGGCACTGTGTTTTGGGTTGCTTCTTTTCTTTTTAACATTTTTTTTTTTTTTAAGGCGGTGGTAAATAAGTTAATGGGGCAAGCGGGTGGGGAGGCAGGTTTGAAAAATTACAGCTGGGAGAAAGTGAGCGTAATTGGCTTTGGCAGCCAAAATGGTTTTATGCTGCCAGACACTAAACCTAGCTCTATGCATTAGACCTTGGCTTTAATTTCCTCGCGCTGCTATCGGGAACTGGGCTGCATTTGTCTTTCCTTTCTAATAGGCAGGGATGTTAATGCTGACAGGGTTACTGCTGCCCGCGGGCTGGGCCCTCTCCCCCCTCCCCGGGGTGCTGGCTGCGTCCGAACAGGAGGATTATTAGAAGGGGGAACGAGAGATTGTTTATAAATTTGCGGAAATGGAGGAATGCAGAGGCCCCAGCTTAGTTTCTTTTGTCCGCAGAAGCACGCCCAAGCGCACGTCACGAGAGCCCTACGCAGAGCTGTGCGGCCGGGGCTGGCGGGGGGCGCGGGGGGGAGACGGGGCCACCAACGTCAGCGCCGAGGTCTAACGTTGCGGTGGGAACCTTCTCCCCATGTTTTTCTCCTCGCCCGGGGCTCCGGCAGTGGCTCATGAGCACCTGAAGGAGCGAGGTCTCTTCGGGCTGCCCCCACCGCCGCCGGGAGCCAATCCTGCAGACTACTACCACCAAATGACGCTGATGGCCGGCCACCCAAACCCCTATGGGGACCTCCTGATGCAGAGCGGGGGAGCAGCCAGCACAGCCCACCTCCATGATTACCTCAGCCCTGTCGATGGTGAGTAGCGGTCCGCGTCCTCCTCAGCATGGCTGAAATTTTGGGGCAGATGGATGGGGCTGTCCTCCAGGTGGAGGTTGCTGCCGAAACCCATGGGTGCTGCACTATAATTTTTGGCTTAAAAGGTCGCCTCATTCCATATATAAGTATAAAATATACATAATTTAAAATAAGTACATTGTGGCCTCTAGGGGGGGATGGCATGGCTGCCGCATGAGTAGGAGATGGGCTGGTCCTGCGGGCATGGCATTGCTGCCGTCCCGCTGCCTTGGCCACAGGTGACCATAGCATGCCTTGGGGCAAGCTCCATCTCTGGCTCCCCATGTTTCACCTGGTTGGTGTCTGAGGCAAAGGCTGGCCATTTCCATGCCTAGCTGTGCTCGGCACGATAGACCTCTCATCTTGGTTGGGAGCTCTCGAGTCCCCAAGGAGAAATAATAGGTTAACAGGGAGCCACAGTGGAGAGGATATGTTAGTACTTTGTGGGAGAAAAAAATGGCAGGAATGTGGTATTTATGCTAGTATCGGGCATTATAAACCCAGAAAGTTCTCACTCCTGGCTAAATGAAGAAGAAATAAAATCATGTTAGGCGCTGTGGTGCTGAGTCACTCCTGCGGCCTGACTGCTGCCCTGTTGAGACGGGTAATGGCTATCTGGAAACTTATCTGAGGTCCAAATGATTTTTAGAGCTGTTAGATATATCTTTCCTTTCGCTTTATGCCACATCTTGTAAGAACTGGGGCTGTGCAGATATTACAGAGGGCAGTTTGGGGATTATTTCTGCTTCAAGAAAGAGAAGTCTCGGCTCGACTTTCAGATCCTGGCTTCTGTTTCCTGGGCTGCCTTCGGATTTGCCTGTGGACCATTATAATTTTTGGAGTGGAGATCTGCATCGTTTCATTACCGCTTCAAAGTTTCTGTTGTTGAGCTTTTAAGATGAAAGACTTTGCGGTCTTGCTGCTTCGTAAAGTGACTGGTTTAGAATGATAAAAGCTGTTCTGGCTGTTCAGTGATGGGGGCTTATAGATATTTCTAACAAAAAAACAATTTCTCATCTGCAGCTGCTGCGGAAGTTATACCTGAATAGTCATTTTCTTCTGCCAATTCCTAGATTATTTGGGAACCTGGATCCCAGTCTGAAAGGGAGATCACATGCTCCTTGATACCATCCTGCCTCTAACACCCAAAATATATTCCGGGCTTCTCTGCTACAAAGCAGCTGGTCAGTAAGACTGCTTTATCTTCCCTCCAAAGGGTTAATGGCTGTGGTTATAGCAGATGGGTGCAAACCAGCCCTGCCAAGTTCTCCTTGGGCTCATGAACAAGACTCCTTCCTCCTTGCCTCCTTATTAGTCCATCTCTGACCAGCAGTGCCTCACTGAAGTGCCAGATAAACAGTCAGTAAGGGAAGCAAACACTACTGTTTTCATGCTAGCGCAGACTGACTCTGGGCACACGAAGATGCTCATCCTCTGGTTTGCTGAAGATCAGTCTTTATCTGAAGTCGTCTGAGATACTCCCCTCGGCAGAAGACTCTCTTCCTGCTTGCCTTCTCCTGAAAACAGGTCTAGAGTGAATCACGTGTCAAAGGTTCCAGTTTCGTGCAGCCAAGCTCATAACCATTATTCACCGCAAACCCAGGGCTCACCAAGAATTTATTTTGATCTTTCAGTAAAGCTTTGTTGATGAGTAACTGGAAAGCCTTTTCTGGGCCTTCACATGCTCTGAGTGAGATGAAAACTTCTAAATCTCATGAGGATGTGACAGGAGACACCAGAAGACTACTTTTTAAGAATGTGCAAAGGAGCAGCAGCCCAGTGCCAGTCTCTGGTCTATGTGCTTGGGTTTACCCATCAGCCAGAGAGAAGAGAGAATTGTGTGTTATAAAGGTAGAGACTAAATTGGGTGGCTCTGAAACGCTGGCTGAGGAACAAGAGTCTCCCTCTTTTTAGAAAGTTATTTCAAAAATTTAAATCAGCAGGGCCTAAGTAAATAGTTGAACAGATAATTTAATAAAGCATCCTCTTATGGTGCTTTTCTGAGACAAGAATATCAGTAGCATGCATAAAACCCCAGTGAGTCACCGCCTCACAGCATCGGTCATTCAGAGAGCCTTTTTCTTCCCAGGGAGCCCCAGAACATAAGAACTTTACAAGAATTAGTTTCCTGAAAACACAGGTAACTCCTGTTAAGCCGCACATAGCACCTTCACACATCTGTGATAACAGTGGCACCTGCAAAAGAAAAAGCAGCAGATAAGCATATATTAAAACTAGCCTATTCAGTGTCACATCACCTCCAAACATCTGCAGGTCCGTGGGAGCCCTAGACATTGGGTTTGGTAGTTCTTCCACAGACACATACCTGGGCCCTTCTGGTTGCTGTAATTGTATTTCTTGGAGAATTTCTCAATGCCTCCACATTTGTCAGTGTTTTTTCATCCCATCAGGTGTCTAGGGTCAGGGAAAGTAATAGGACATAAGCGTCGGCTGGAGCTTATCGGTACTGACTATGTGTCAGGTCTGCTGAGTGTTTAAATGGTGACTGAGCCAGGGTGCCACAGAGCTGCATCTCTTTAGCAGGGTTTTCACTATGTGTCTAGAAGTAGTTAAACCACGAAACTGGACCAAATTTAGGTTTTACGCACCAGGCTGCTGAGGTCTTCAGGCCAGTTCCAGTGGAGACTAAATAACTCTTCAGTTAGCTGTCCTGTTTCATTCTGTCATCCAAACACAGACTCTAAATCCAAGAGTGGAGTTTGAATCCAGGCTTAAATCCATTTTCTGGAAAGCCTACACTTTCAAAACAAAAGTTAACTGCTTTCCAATGTCACAACATTGTTGCTGGGGCACTTTTGAGACTAATTTACAGGCTCTATTCACCAGGTCAAAACAGTCTTTTGCATTTCTATTCTAGAAATGGGTGTCACATGGTGGATTATTCCAGGTGACAGAGTGGTTGCACAAGACCATCCCTGGGGCAGTAAAGACTGGTGAGGAGCACAGATGAATCTGGAGATCACTGCAACTTTCTGAGCATGTTTAGTACATCCAACTTCTTTTTTTTTTTTCCCCTAAGCACAAGGACTACTGTGTGCCCTCAGCCCTTCAGGAGATGCCATTTGCTCTCAAGAGGAGCATATCCAGACTGACTGGATGCTTGTACTATTATAGCCCTGTACGTCAGAAGATCTCAAAGCACTGTACAAAGCAAAGCTACTTCATCACTGGAGACCCCAAACAGAAAGAAGATCAAATGATCAGTGAGCAGAGCAGTGGCAGCTCTGGGAACAAGACCGTGGTCTTCAGAACAAGGACTCTCATGCCCAGAGTGGGAAGCAGAGATCATCTTTAAATCCATCACTTCTGTTTGCACAGTGTCAAAAGTGAGAGTGGGTTGTCCATGCTGAGTCAGGGAATGGAGCAAAAAGGTCTTGAGTTCAACTTATGTCCAAGCAGCGCTGCACAGAGGTAGTCACTCAGGTCAGGAGGGCTGTGTAGATGCGTTTGTGCGACCTTACAGTTACCAACAGCAGGAATGACCCTGCAGTGCTCTCATGGCATTTCATCCAGTTGTGGAGCTAGAAGGGGGGATCACTGCCCTGTTTCTTGCTGCCTGGTGCGTGGCAGTCACGAATGTCTTGATCGCGACCAGCAGTTTAACTGGGAAAAGGCTTTGTTCAGCCCAGGAGAGCCAACCAGCTAGCTTCTGACACAGTTGCCTGGGATGTGGGCAAATCATCAAGCAGGGCTTTATTCCCCCAAGTCAAACAGTGATTCAGCTTCACTAGCCTCTTTCAGTCAGTGTAGTTGGAGCCTTTCTACTTCAAGTAAATGATTTAATAGCCATCGGGGTAAGGAGGAGGGCTGGCAGTGCAGCCCGGTGATTACTGCAGTCAGCAGGCACGTGTCTGTGAGGGGTGAGCTCAGGACTCTTCTGCAGCAGGTTTATGGGAAGTGACTGCTCCATCAGGTTGGACGGAGAGAGCCCAGCCTCATGACGACCTAGGAAAGAAGTGCCTCACCTGGGGCTCGAGGGACCAGCAGCTCGGGGTTTGCAGGCTGGATATGCTGGATCACAGACGACTTCCCAAACAAGCCAGCTGTTGGCTACTTTGGGCAGACGGCGCGCCCTGTAGTTGCTTCCTTAAAAACTCTGAAAGATCTTTTTTTTTGTTGTTTTCTTTGTCCCGGCACAGAATGGAAACTTGCTGAAATCTCAGCAAAGGTTCAGAGAATGGGAAATGATTTCCCACCCATTTCTAGCCAGCAATGATGTTTTTCTCCCCAGAAAAATACGTGCAGAAGAGAGAAAAAGTCCCAGAGCATCCCATAAGCACTCTGTCTGGAATCCCGCTGCACTCTGGTTTCTAAAGAATTCAATTTACATATGCAAGTTGGGTCGTCTAAACAGTTACCTTGTGGATTGGGAGTAGAAGAATGCAGCCTTGTCTTTCAGCAAGGGTTTGAGGGAAGCATTAGTATTCCTTGAACTGCAAAGCTGATCGGGCCTGGGGAGGGAAGAAAGAAGGGTCCCAGGACAGCATCTGGTGCCAGAACAAATGTCCAGCATCTGCTGCAGTCTAAGGAAGATGTGTGCTGCCGCTGCAGAAGGGGAGAGGGGAATAAGGAACTGATTATTTGAAGAGTGTTTGTAGTTTATTGCTGCTGCTTATTGATTAAGGGATCATCCTGTGTTTTTACGCTGGTCTTGGACTTAATCTGATGATTAAGGAGGGGGATATTTCTGTACACTTTGGGTGGAGTTTTCTTGGTGAGCAGCCAGTAAGAGGGACCATGTTGATAACGCTGTATTTATCCCAGGGCTTAGCCAGGGGATTCAGGGGAAGCGGTGGCTCTGGCCGTGTTTCAGTGAGAACGGGAGGGATGAGCCATCTGCAGCCCACATGCCTTACGGGCTTGAACGTTTAGAAGCAGATTCCCCTGATGTCCCTCTGCAGTCGAGATCACAGCAACATGCTTGTCTGTAAATTTCCTGATTTTAGACCGAGATTTAGATTATAAGTATCTAAAGGGTGGGTTGAAGGAGGATGGAGGCAGACTTTTTTCAGTGGTTCCCAGTGACAGGATGAGGGGCAACGGAACATCGGAAGTTCCATTCAAACACAAGAAAAAACTACTTTACGGTGAGGGTGACAGAGCACTGCTGCCCAGGGAGGTTGTGGAGTCCCCTTCTTGGAGATTTTCAAGACCTGCCTGGATGCAGTCCTGAGTAATGTGCTCTAGGCATTCCTGCGTCAGCAGGGGAGTTGGACTAGATGATCTCTAGAGGTCTCTTCCAACTCTGAAAATTCCGTGATTCCGTGATTCCTTGCCCTGAAGGAGCTCCCACTGACTGCCCGGCGTTTCCTTTCATGAGGGCTTTGCTACCACTATTTCTGATGCAATACGGAGGTCTGAAATCTCCCTCCAGGAAAACCATCTCTTCTAATGTCCCTCTGATGGACCACAGCCACGGCGAGTGGTCGGAGCAGGAACTTCTTCTCCCACATCCCATATGAGCCCCACGGGGTCTGATCCTGATCTAGCACGACAGCGCTGGGAGCAGCTGCGGAGTCAGACCACAAGCTGCCACATGTGTAAAAATGAGGGGCTGACGATTTGGCTCATTGCTGGCCTGTTGGGGATAAACCTAAATTGGGAAAGAAAATTCCAGTTCCTGATCAACCTGTGGATGTGATAATTCATAGGCCCTGTAAGAAACTGCCGAGGAAACTTTTACATTTTACCAAGAACTTTGGACTTTCCTCCCAGCTTTAGGCTGGCTAGAGGACCAGGCTGGGACATTTGGCAGACATGCCCACTATCACTTGAAAATTCACCCTTGAATTCTTGCTGGTTTAGAAATGGGATATTAAAACCCCTCCGGGAGAGAAATGGCTTTCATTTGCGAGCTGTGACATTTACATTTAACCTGCAAAGATAATGCTGCTGTAAAGTCAAGCTGTTTCTACTGAAAAGTTATTCCAGGCAGTTTTTAAATGTTTTTTAAAACACATGGGTTATTTTTATTCTCTAGCATGTAGAGCTGAGCCTATGACAGCCAGTGTATCTGGGTCTGTGTACGAAATGGTATGGAAGGGCCAGTATGCTCCAATTAAAACACTACAAAATGTATCTAGAATCAACTTTTTGTAAGAAGAGGCAGCAGGAGGCAAAGACGTCTGGTAAGATTTTTGTTGACCTTCATGGACTGCCATCCACTATTGCCAATGCCCAGAGCTTTGGGCTCAACCTCTACTGCACCCTTCCGTTCACCACTTCACATCGCCATTTTAGTCTCCTCCTAGCTCTGAGAGCACAGGGAGACAGCGACAGTCTTTTTGCTTAAAATTTTCCATGTCTTACTTCAGGCCAAAAGATATTTTTGTCGTTGCTTGAAATCTGAAAGAGTTTTGAATTTTAAGCAGGTATCTTTAGCTTTTGCAAAAACAAAACAAAACAAAAAATCAAGTTTCTTCCATTCGGCGCTGATTCTTTTAATATACACTGAATAAATAAAAACCAAGCTGTTAGTCTGTCTAAAAAATGAGCATATAAACATAGCATGTTTTTCAAGTGGGAAAGAATTAGTTTGAAAGTAAAGATGAGATAGCTCAAACAAGGGTGTCTCTGGGTCAGCTTTTGAATTCCAAGTTCCAAAGTCCATGGCAGTCAATGGAGAGCATCTGCTGGCTTTAATAGGTGTTTATTCAAGATGAGAGGTGGAAGTAGGAAAGCAAATTGATACGGAAAAAGCCACCACCAAAGAACACACATCCTGGGCATGCTGTAAATATACTTGGCTGGAAATATTATTGAACACCAGAGGAGGCAATGATACGGAGTACCTCATGGATTTGTCTTGTTTCTTGTTTTGCTTGTGGGCTTTGGCCCATCACTTCTCTCTGGATCTGGGTGAGAGTTTTCCCATCTCTCAAAAGCATTCAAGGGAAAGGAACTGAAAGTAAAGATCTCCATCTGAGGTAGAGAGGCACAGAGAAATTAATTTTAAAAATTGAAAAGCTGGCAGAGGAGTGGAATTAATTTTAAAATTATTTCCTATTTTTATTTCAATTTGTGACCTTTTCAGATTCATTTTAACCTATGATGACTCTATGTTTCTCAAAAAAACATCTTTTAGAACAGCAACATAAAAATACCAATTTTTTTTCTTTTGAGAATGTTGAAGGGGGTAATCTGACAGTTTGGAAACTCTTCCCTTAACATATTTTCCAAACATCAAGAAAGTCTTAAAACTAACCCCGTTCATTTTTGTAAGTCAGCGTTTTTGAAGGGGAGATGAGGAGGGGAGCGCTAGTGATAAATCCTCCCGAGGCTCTTCCATCTCTTGTGTCTGAAAAATGGATCCCGCCTTCATTTACTTCTCTGGGCACAGTCACTGCTGAAGATGTTGTATGTGGTTTTTCCTTTGAAACATCACTGGACCTCAGGCAACAGCGGATTTTGCTTACGTATTCAAGTGGCTGTCAGTCAGCCCATACTGAACACCTTGCCTATGTGTACAGCTCTACTAACGCTTAGCTTTGCTGCTGCCTGGTATCATTTAGCATTTGTGCTCAGTGTCCTCACATCAGGGGATTAGGTCAGGCCAACTGCATTATTAAGAATTATCCCGGTGCTGCTAATCTGCTTTTGAATAATAATTTTGAAAAGATTTCCTCTTCCTAAATGCACTATTGAGCGCTTCCTCATGTGGTTAAACTCTCTTTCTGTTTCCCTAACGCTTCCCTTCCCAGGCACCTTGGGCAGGCTGTCATTGAGAAAAGAGGAATTGTTCATCCACAGCACAATTTTAGGTCACAGCTTTCCCTGGAAGCTCACAAGGCCTAAAAAAGGCTTTTGTGTAAAGCATCAGCCCAACCTATTGGATCTGTTATCCAGCATTTCAGATAACCCACGGTACTTGCAAGATCTAAATTGGAGCAGACAGTAACGCAATGCATATTACTGGGTTTGGGCTGGAGGAGTCCCAGGCCAGCTTGCAAATCTGACAGCTTCCAGCAGAGTTTTACATGGGGAAAAAATGACGTACCTGTGTGCAGCGGGAAGAGGTGCCCACGTTGGATGCACTGCGAAAACACAGGTTTCTGTTGGACATCAGGACTTCTTCCCTCTGCAAATTGATGGCGACCAGTGGCTGAACCAGCACTGTGGACATAAATCATGGGAAGGAACAGCGAGAAATGAGTACAAGGCTTTTCTTTCTATTTAGTAATTTATCAAGGGAAGTGGCACATTAATAAACAGATCTCCCTTGAGGTGTGGGAGTAACAGAGATAAATATGACTGTCAAATCTGGCCTGCTTCCTTCTGTTAGAGAAGGAGGAGACTGTGGGAATGCAAATGCAGAAAACAATATCTATATCTGCAAAGACGCATATTATTTGTGGGACAGAAACACTGACAACTCAGCTGAGATGGAGCCCCATTGCACTAGGTGCAATACATACAGAATAAAACACAAACCCTATCTAAAGAAGCTCATCTAAATAGACGATGCTGGGAAATAGGGACACAGAAATAAGAAGCAGCGTGCTCCTTTTCCAGCTCCTGAGGGAAGTGCCATTGACCACGGCAGAACGGGGCTGGCCTATGCCAGCTGCAAGTGTTAGATAGTTTTAGTCTGGTCCCTCCAAATCATGGGACAGGCTTAACACTCAGGAGGTGATTTTTACAGACAGCTCTGTGCTCTTTCTGTTTGCTACCAGATCCTTGAGTCATGTTTTTTAGCATCTCCCTGCCTCGTGAGGCTGCAAAATGAAGTTATACAAAATACTATAAGAAAAACATGTTCAGTATATATGCAACAATCTGATTTTTAAGAGAAATTCCCAGTATTGTCAGTATTGCAGTAAGGCATTGCAGCTAGCAACTCTTGAAGCTTCTGAAGTGTAAGACAAAAGTCACAAGAGTGCTTGCTTCAAGTACTAACTTAGCCTTGGACTTCCAGTGGGACCTTGGGCAAGTCATTTATCTTGTGCAACGAGGGACATCATGGGTAACAAGGGGATGGTGGTACTAAACCCCGTTGATTACACAGCACCCAGGCATGGTAACGACAGAGCCACTTAGGTACATGGTTGAGTCATGTGGAGAATGGGAGACTGCAACCCAGCCACTGGTCACAGGGAAATGTTGACACAAACTTCTACAAGCCAACACAAATCAAGGAACTATTTGAGCATGGTGGCTGGATATATTTTACCTCTTTGTACATCACATTCACCCTCTCACATACCAGCAGCGTCGTCAGGATGGGAAGTTTATGCTCTTGCAAAGTGCTGGGCTTGTATTTGTTGATACACAATCAAAATCAGTCCCTCCAACCAACTAGAGTAAAATAGCTCACATTGCCTGTCTGGGCAAGTTACTGGTTTATTTGCAGTGTTTAATAGGATATACCCACAGCAAGCTTTCTGAGGAGATCGCTGCTGGAAAAGCCAGTAGTAATACAGTACTGCGTTCATCGAGGGAAGGAGCTGGAGCAGCTGAGCCCTCCTGCACCCCGAGTGGATGATTGGGATTACCAGCCAGACCCCATGGCTGAGTGGCATAGTTTAGCCTTAGAAATCTTTTTTTTTTAAAAAAATAGGCAACCTAAACACTGTTCTCATTGCTTTGGAGGGATGAGGGATGAGGCAGGGCTAGGGCTTGGGCAGGCTTTGGATCCGGTACCCTGGTGTCAGGGAAGGTTGTGATATGGCCCATCCCCAGCTCCTGTCCATGCCACCCTGGAGAGTTGCAGGTGGGTCAGGCCTGGGCAGAGTTTCCTCTGGATGAAGTCAGTCGTTCCAGTTAGCAGTGCCAAAATGCTGCGGGAGGCCAAATTGGTACAGTAGTAACTTGCCATGTATTGCAGATCCACGAACGGGACTGGCAGGGTTGGAAATGACTTCATGCCCGAGTGATTGACAATTGCTAATAGGGTCCAGGCACTGGCAGGTCCCCTTGGAAGGGGAGAGCTTGAACTTTGTGCCTGAGCTGCCAAATTGGTTTTCTTAAAACTCTTAATTTACTTTCGGGGCTCCTGGAGCCTTGCCTCCTTCGTTAATTGGATGGTCAGCATTGTGCTCGCGCTCGTTTGGTTTCCGCTCCCTCCGCATACAAGCGCACGCACCATTTTCCAAGGGTCACCCCGGCTCTGATGTGCGGCTCTTCTGGCCCGCTGCTCCTGCCGCCGAGTCAATGGGGATGGCCGCGCTCACAGAAACCTTGCGGGGCCTTTTCCCTTTTAATTTTAAATTAATTTAGTGCCGATGAAAGGGGGTGATGGACAGGCTTCTGTTTATCTCCTGAGGAGGGCGACGAAAGCGGGCGTTCGCGGTGCTGCCTGACCCCTGTCACTCAGCGCCCAGCAGAGAGAAAACCTCCCGTCAAAGTACAGCTGGTCCCTGCACTGCTCCCGGCTCCTGAACATCCCACAGCAGTCACGAGTGCAACAGGTCTCAGCACCTCCCGCAGCCCTGCAGGACGGGAGCAGCCCACTGGTTTTGTCTGACAAAGTCTCTCTCTCCTACAGTGTCCCGGTTTTCGAGCCCGCGGGTGACTCCGAGATTAAGCCGAAAACGAGCCCTGTCTATCTCCCCGCTGTCTGATGCCAGCATTGATCTCCAGACAATGATCAGGACCTCCCCAAACTCTCTCGTGGCGTATATCAACAACTCCAGAAGCAGTTCAGCAGCGAGTGGCTCCTACGGCCATTTATCTGCTGGGACAATCAGGTAAAGCTCTGGGATCGGCTCTGTTCAGCTGTGTAACCATCCCCCCCAAAAGGAGGGGTGATCCTCCAGCAAGGAAGACCTTCCCTTCCTTGCACCCTCTGCTTCTGTGCGTTGGGGCTGTGTAGTGTACTAGATCAAAGCCCCCATCTGGTTTTGCACATGGAAGGGTACTTTGTGGCATGGGGGGGTAGGGGGTGGGATGCTGGATTTGCATTGTTGGTTACCAGATTTCCAGTAATTACAGTATGATCATGCCTCCCTGCAAGCAGAAATGGAGAATAAATTAATCTAAAAAAATGCTCATTGTGAGCGGTTACACTGATTAAGAAACCCTCTGATTTAAGAGGTTGCCCCAAATTATTCTCCAAATTATTGGTCCACATCCTTAAAAAAAAAAAATGTTGCCTGGGTAGATTTAAGAGCCTAATTCTGAAAACATATTTAAAACAAATCTAAGCCCTTGAGTAAAGTTTTGCTCAAACCTTAATTAAAAAGCACTTACACTAGGCAGCTCACTGTTGTCAGTTCCTGCCGTGATTGCTTCACCCAAGTTTCACAATGTTATTATTCTTTTCATTACTTAACTGTTAAAAATGTTAGTTCTAATTAACACTGATGTTGCAAAGCAAGGGTTTATAAAGACCACGCACTCCTAAAATTTGTAGGGGAAAACAGACATTGCCATTAGTAACTGTAACACTAATTTTATCAGCTACTTTATCTGGCAGCATGGTTTAGAAACTGTAGAATCAAACATAATGCTAATTTAAACAAATAGCAACTCCTTGACTCATAATCATATTTTTCTAGTCTTGTCACCTGTTGTCTTTAACTGGGCATACCTTTAGCATCTCGTCTTATACTCAGATTTTCAGGGTAGCATCTGCTATCTTCAACAAATCAGTAGAGTGCAGAGTCTGACCCAATGGTCAGTCGTTGACCTCCGGGGGAATAATCAAATAATAATTCTGAATTTGAAACTCTTCTCAGTGTTCCCAAGGTGTATCTTGAATGTCAGGAATTGTAAAATGGGTTACATATGGAACAGAATAACTGTCAGAAATTTGGGGTGAAAACTTTTTTGTTATTATTTTAACAATGTCTTAGTGGCAGGAATGAAATTCTTTCTCACCTGCTCAGACCCAGATCCTAGTAGCACTTCAGAAAGTAATTTTTGGGCTTTGCTGTAACATAACAAAGCTGTGCAGCAGCCTGCCATCACACCTCATTTGCTGCAGCACGTATCTAACTCCTGGAGCTCTTTTACACTGTACTGATTTTTGCCCTTTATTCTTTTGGTCAAGTTGTCATTAACTGGTTTGGAACAGAAATACTAATTGTATGGTCACCAGCAATAAGTATTTTCTCTAAAAGCAGAACTGGAAATGAAGCGTGTTGCTAATTATTGCCCTGTTCTCTGAGCGCTCACACAGTGGGCATTTTCAGTCGTGTGAGAGAAAATACATGAGGATAAAGGTTCAGGGCAGCCACCTCTTGAAGGTGGCAAATAATTGAGTGGGCTGAGAGTCTATCGTTCATGCATCACCTGCCTAGAGTACAGGGAGCAGAGTATCTCCTCTGCTTCTCCATCTCTGCCAAGGGAACTCACTGCTGAGCGTGAACCCCTTGTTTCCAGAAGCAGCACTTCGTTTTTAATGCTGTCAGCTGCTGCATCCTGGCTCGGACCCGTTGCCCCCAGTTAGCACCCAAGGAGCCAGGAGCTGGTGGTGTTTCTGGTCACCGCTGACCTAGATTGGAGCCGAACCAGTGACCTACATATGAAGGGTGACATACTTCAGCAATCCCCTGAGCCAGCACTCCCCTCACCTGAATGCAGGCTAGATCGCACGGTTTGGGACTATGTTAAATGGATAGTTATTCATCCCTACTGTGATCTGTGCCAGGTGAGCCAGGTGATGCTGGTTTTGTACGTCCAGGGTAGCGTAACCCCAAGGTCGTGAGTCTGTAGAATAGGTCTGCCTGGGAAAACCTTGGAGCCTCGGGGGCTGCAAAGCCAGATGTGTCCACGTCCCGTCCTCTTCTGCACTCCTTGCCAAGGGCTTTGACTGTTCTTAAACGTAGGAAGCAAAGAAATTACAAGCGGTCTGATATGTGGGTCGAAATAGTTCAAAAATTTGCTGCAGCACACACAAGACAAATCCTGTCTTTGCAGTAAAGCAGGCTGTCAGGCTTATCGTGGCATTGAAGGCATCTAGCTGGGGCATTGCAGCCTGTCTTCTGGAGTCTCCAGGAAGCTAAACTCGAATCAGTCGCTAGCTAATGTGATAAATATTGTTTAAAATAACTCCTCATCATTTTTCCTCCTCCTTTTGCTGCAGCCCAGCATTCAGCTTCCCCCACCCCATTAACCCCGTGACGTACCAGCAGATCCTGACCCAGCAGAGAGGCCTGAGCTCAGCCTTTGGACACACTCCTCCCCTGATCCAGCCATCCCCAACCTTCCCCCCGCGGCAGCACATGGCGGTCATCTCTGTCAACCCACCGCCAGCACAGATCAGCAGCAACAGCAACTGTGTCTCTGACTCCAGCCAGGTAGGGACGGCCATCGTGGCTCTCTCCGAGCATGGCACACAGGGAAATGGAGGCACGTTCTCCATGGGATGAGGGCTTCCCTTCATGGTGGCTGTGGGAGTTTTACCCACTCTCCTTTTACTCATGCTCTCCCTTTACATTGCTTTTTCCTGCTCCTGGCAAAGTGTTTCTGTACTAGTCACAGCCAAATTTTGCACCCACCTCCCTTCCATGCAGGAACCAAAGTCCTTGATCCATCAAAGTGTTGAACGTGATATGCAGGGTCATCTCAAGCAGCAAATCTCCTTGAACATGTGTTATGTGCTATTGAAATCAAGAGAATTCAGCACATGCTGGAGTGTTTTGGCAGATAAGCACCCGAGCACTGTGAACCCAGCTTCATTGGTTCCTTCACCAATTCCCCCCTTCCTTTTTTGAACTGACATGAACCATGCCGAAGGTCTTAAAACACCTTATTCGCTTCCTCTTTATCAAATAAGTGCACCTTACCTAGGACCTCTAGCCATTTTACTTATTGTTCCTTCTTCTTCAGTAGCTTTCTCTCTCGGGATATCCCTGCTGTTGATTTTTACTGTTAAGGTTTGCAAAACCAGGGGCCAGATTTTGAAAACTAGGAATGCCGTGATGTGTATGAAATCCCACGCCTCAAATGCATCCCTGCAAATACCTGTGAGTTCACACAGGCGCATGCGTGTGTGCACAAGCCTTCCACATGCACAGGTTTAGTGAATGTGTCTAGCACATTTTTAATCATTTTTCCTCCCCATTTTCATTCCTTGGAAGTTTAAATTGCAGTTGCTGTTCTCCCCAAAGGCTTGTTTCACCTCGTTTCACACCCATTTCAAATTGTTGTTTTAGTTGTATCATACTGAACTTTTCAGACTGGTTTATTGTTTTAGGGTTTCTCATGGCTGCTGCGCTGCAAACTCTGTTTGTTATTGAAGGTTATTTGATTGATTGGTTTTGTTTTCTTCTCACAAACTGGCTACCAAAATAATGTGGCTGGCAGGAGTTATGCCTCTGTTTAATAACTTGCAGGACCAATCTTGAGCAATTAGCAAGAGTGTATTTAAGATGTTAATGTTCCAATTTTATGCACATACAATGGGATGTTTTTTCTCCTGAAGTTGTTCTCATTTTTTAAGAGCTTAGCAAAATATACACACAGCCTTTCATGCACCCAGCATGCCAGAGCCCTCGCATGTAACCAGACCCCCGGCTCCTCCCAGGAATTCATTTTCTTAACAAATCATTTCATCGCGTTGAGAAACAAATTCGTGGCTTGGGTGGGGGTTGCATAAGGTTTTCATGGCTTTGACGGGGACTGGATTGCCCTGAGACGGAGCAGCGGCGGCGAGGCCAAGCTCACTGGTGAGCCCGCGGAAGCTGACACTGCCCTTGACTCTTCCCTCTCTTCCATCTCTGCCTTGCACAAACCCACACGGGGTAGTGTTGGTGTGAAACCCAGGCCAGCGGGCCAATGCCCCCTTGTCCCCGGCCACTCCTGAAGTTCAACCTTGACTGATTTTTTACTTAACTTTTAACGAAGAGGTGGGCTGCAGCCAGTCTCTCACCCCAAACCCCGGTGCCACAGCTTGCCTGCCTTTCTTTCCTAGAGCAAGCAGAGCAGCGAGTCGGCCGTGAGCAGCACCGTCAATCCGGTCATCAACAAGCGCAGCAAAGTCAAGACTGAAGTCGAGGGCTTGCCCCCAGCGTCCCCAGCCACACAGGTAACCTTCTTGGTGCGAGACGTGTTGTGGGGCCGAGGCAGCAAGCTGCTGGCTCTCGTCGTCCTTGGGAGCGATATTCTCGGCAGCTTTTGCTGCGGCTGGGAGCAAGGCACCGAAGTCTGCCAGGCAGGCGGGCGTCTTTTGCAGCAGAAAGCCCAGCAAGGTACCGGGCAGAGCTGCAGTGACTGAGTGAAGCCTTCGATGGGTGCTCGGGTGTTGCTGTTGCTGTGCTTGGATAGAAAAGACGGGAGGGAGGGAGGGAATATTTCAAGCGTGATAACCTTAAAAATGATGCCTGAGTTTTCTGTGCTGCAAAGCAAGCAGCATTGGTGTCTCAGAGCAAACATAGATTACGAGGGAATCTTGCATGTAGGTAGAAAGCTTGCAAAAAAAGGACGACTTCTTGATTCAACAAGGAATTGCTCCTAGAAACATCCTTTACACTGGTGACACAACATTTGACACCAAGGAGGGCCCAAAGGCCTTTACTTTCTTTCCGGAGCTCTGTGATTGCAAACTATTTAATGGCTGACAGTATCCATCTGACCATCCTTTATCACAACTGTAAACTATCAGGAGTGCTCTGGGCACTTCATTTTCATGAAATATTAGGCTGTGTTATTGTCAAGCGAATGGAAGAGTTGATGACAAATTTCTCCTTCTGCCCTGGTTCAGGAGCAGGTCTCAGCATGATGCATGGGGACAGCAACGTGTGCAGTCATCAGGGGGCTGGTAAAATTGATGAAGATAGCATATCGGGGAAAGATAAACATGCTGTAGTCAGCACGATTAGGGCAAAGAGGCATCTCTCTGGAGCTTTGAGTTTAGGAGTGCATCCACACGCTGCGGCAAAAGCACATGCCCCGAAAAACCAATCTGGCCACCACCCAGGCTAATAGGGCCACGTGTTTAATTTCTTGTGGCAAATTAAAAAAGATTTGAAAGCCTTCACCTGCTTTCTCAAAGCATCTGTAGCAGAAGAGCTGTGGGACAGACAGCTGCTTGCTCGATGACTGTCATCCTCCGTTCTCTGCTCCGATGTGAAGAGGTGTGCGCCCAACCGCAGGGAGTGCTTGGGTAGCATCAGCCTGGCTCACCCCCGCAGCCCTGCCCCAGAGCTTCATCCACTGAGCCTTGTGCGACATAAGCACTGAAAGAAGGGGGAGAATCATTTGAAGTGGTGCAAGGAGGCTTGCTTAGGATAGCGAGGTGAAATTAAGAGAAGGAAAATGCATGCTGGTCATCTAATAGTTCCTAATGAGGAGATCTGTGAAGTAATGCCCCAAAGGAAATGTAGGCTTCACGTCTTGCAGCATTTCAGTATTGACTGGGAAATTACTGGAAAGTACCTTGTAAGAGACAGCCCATTCTTGGCAAGGAGAACAGGTTGTAAGACTGAACGTAGTGGGTGTCTCTTCTTCAGTTGGTCTAAGCAACAGCAACTCATTAAATTTGGGGATTCCTGTTCTGCAGGAGACTGTGCTGAAAAGTTGAGTTACGGTCAGTTAGTTA
The DNA here is from genome assembly GCA_008921705.1 of Burhinus oedicnemus. Taxonomy (NCBI): domain Eukaryota; kingdom Metazoa; phylum Chordata; class Aves; order Charadriiformes; family Burhinidae; genus Burhinus; species Burhinus oedicnemus. The sequence goes on from VFFE01007493.1 coordinate 710,599, forward strand.
CTGACTGATACATTTTTTGCAGAGTATGAAGCTCAGCCATCCCAAAAAAAGCATGCGTGTGTGTGTTTTGTTTTGGAAATGCTGTACTGGAAACGCCTCATGTGAGTTGTGGTTTGGGTGTTTAGAATCCTTGGCCAGACAGTATCTCCCATGATGGCTTGTGCTATAAAAAATGCAATCCAGACAAGATTTGTGGGACACAGTGGAGCACCAGGCATGAGCGACCTGAGTTACTGTGCTCTTACGGTACCACAATAGCTCCAGCAGAGATTCACATTAACGTTGAACTAGCCAGAAATGAAACAAGTCAACCCTCTTCAACAAATTAAAATGGTTTCAATTCCATTTTTCCAACGGAAAGTATAAAAATTTTGGCAAGATAAGATTTTTAGTAGAAAATTTCACTTTTCCAGAGACCACACTTTGCATGCAGAGAAACATTTCAATAAAAACAATGTTCACAGCTCAACCAAATAGGAATTGCAGGAAAAAGAAGTGGCCATTTGAACTTTCTCAGACTATTGCCCTGGGCTCTGATATAGTTTGAATCTCCGGAAGTCTTTCTGTAAATTACTACAGTTTCCTGTCCCAAGTGCCACCTTATAATTATTATTTTTTTTTAAATTAAGAGCTAATTAAAACAAATCTCTTTCTCTCCACATCTAAACTTTCAAATTGAAAAGTCACAGCTGGCATGTGTGTCATGAGCTAGTTAATGAAAATTTTTGAACTTCCATACAGTACATCTCACTTTCCAAGCCATATAATGCCATTAAGTCATTAATCATTGCAGCACATCAGTAGGCATTGGGAAGGTGTTGGTGGGGAAGGAGATGGCAGCCAGGTAGGTCCATTTGGGAAGGTCAGAGGCAGTTTGAGGTGTGTCTGGCTTTCTCTACGCGCTTATGGGGCCAGCTGGAGCATCAGATCATGGGGAACAGCATCTGATGTGGTCAGTCACCCCAGACACTCCTGTCTAAAGCTACCCTGGAGGCAGGATGCTCTGTGCTGGGCAGTAGTAGTAATTGGGAGGAAAGGGAAGGAAGGGGGTCAAAACCCACAGGGTTTTGTATTGCTGAATTCCCAAGGCAATATTGGCTGCTGCTTGCCTTGTCTGTAGTGCAAGTGTCTGGTGCATGCAGAGCCGACAGTTGTCCTTACCTCTGAATTGTACTAATTATGTTGTACATTACACTACTGTGTAGGTGTCGATGCTTTAATCCTCATAGCAGCCATAAAAAAATCTTCTGTGCTTCATTTAGCACTGAGGAGCTGGCTAGACAGAGAAGTTAAGGAGAGGGCTCACAGCATGCCCAGCATTAAAGTAACACATTTATGAGTCCAGAGCCCCTGGAGCTCTGCTCTGCAGCCCACTCATCACTGGGTCTTGCTCAAGCTTCCCAAATTTCCCAATCTCAGAGGAGTGCTTTGAGGGCTCACCACTTTGTCCTTGTGGAGCACCCTGCAGGCTAAAATCTTTGGGTAAGTATTAGGTATAATTTTCTCATCTATTGAAAGATGCAGAAAACAGGAACCCCCTTCTCAGCCCACAGGTGAGTGTGGTAACCACCAGGCTTTGACTGATCTGTGATTTCTTCATGCTCATATTTCCCCACTGCCCCCAGATCAGAAGTTTTGTTCCAGCAAAGAACACAACTAAAGGTCAAAAGCCAGCCTTTTCCTTTCTCCAGCCTTTCCTGGGACTGCCCATGATCTGGCTGGAGCCAGCCACTGCTGTGACCGTGGTTCCGGGGTGTTTTGTATCAAATCTACCAAAACTCTGCAACTCATTATTTCACAGTAATCAAGGTTTTTATGTTGCAAAAATGAGTACGCTTTTGCGATCGGTTGGTATCAGCCCTGTAATCTATGAGTGACAGAGGAATTCAGATGAAAGAAGTTCACCTTATACAATGCACCGTTGTGTGTTGCAGGAGCATCTGACAGACCTGAAAGAAGATCTAGATAAGGATGAATGTAAACAGGAGCCTGAGGTTATTTATGAGACGAACTGTCACTGGGAAGGGTGCACAAAGGAATATGACACTCAAGAGCAGCTCGTCCATGTGAGTAATGGTTGGGAGGAAACCCCAGTGATAAATTTGGGTTTCTGTGCACTTGTCCTCATTTTTTATCACTAGCTGCTGTACAGCCAGAGCTCACTCTGGGACCTACTAAAGGTGCAAATCAGAGATACAGTGTGTAAACACTGCCAAAGCAGGTCGCTGCTCCCCAAGGAGTTTAGCCGCAGGAAGCCTCTCATAGATTATTTGATGTTGCTCTCTGCTCAGCTGCTGAGGCTGCAGTTTTGGTCTCCCTCGTGCACGACCCGATGAGAGAAGGCTCCGTGCAAAGGACCTGATGAGAAAATGGGGAAGGGAGCTGAGCCCTTCCCTCTTCCCTGGCCACATTCACTGAGCCTCCCCATGCACCTACATCAACTATGGGCCAGGGATTGTCCATACTGTCCTCAGTCCTTGTCCAGGCCACAAAAGCCTTTTATGCTGTTGTGACATGAGCTGTTGACCTGCTCAGCTTATCCCTCCCACAAAAATAGAGCACTTCCAGAGTTTGGAGGAATGCTGCAGTGTCTCCATCAGGGCCTGAAATAGAGAAAGTGGGTTGATTTTTTAAAAATTGGGAAATAGGGCTTCCATAATCACAGTGATGTCCCCTAACCAGTGTCAAAACTGCTCCCTGAAGGATCCCCAAACCAAATCATTAATCAGATTTTCAGTTCTAATTAATTCCAAGAACCTTTTGTGTGCTTTGCCTCATCTGGGAATCCATAGTTTGTTTTCCTTTGGCTTCTGGGGTTGACAAATCCCCCAAACTCGGAGCGAGTCCCAGTGAAATCAGACATGATCTGTGTCTAAGGCCCATCCTGCCCCCAGCCCAGCACCCTCCCAGTCCTCATTTTGGGTCTATCGTGCGAGCTCTGCTTATTTGAAGCCAGCGCAGAGCTGCTGGGAATTCACCAGCCCCAGCAAAATGCTGGGCTGAAAAAATTTTGTGACTGGAGCCGCTACCTTTTCCTTTCCCTTCAGCCTTTTCCTGCCTGCCTCAGCCTGGCTCCACGCCTGCCACGGGCCATCCGTGTGTGAGTCACTTGTAGTCCTCATTCCGAAGGCTCATGCCTGCTCTCACCCTTTTTTGTAGATCTTCATTTTAGTCACGTTTAGATACCACCAGGCAAGCATCAGTCTCCTTTTCCCCAAGCTGTGCGCGTAAACGTTATCTTAGTCCAGAGAGACCACACTCTAAATGATAATCTCGGGCATGTGCTCTTCTTCCATCTAAGGCTAGCACCTGCCCACCTCTGCCAGAAGTCACTGGTTCAGTGCAGTTAAGTCCTTGAGTACAAACAGATTTGGAAGTGGTTTTCAGGGCCAAATGAGTGATAAGGCGCTTAATGGGTTGCACGTTGCACGCCACGGGGCATTGCTTTTCTGGGGTTAAACCACAGCAGCCCGGTCGGATGGGCTGGGCTCACATTTGTCCAGCAGTATTTGTGCATTTCCCTCTCAGATGTAAGAAAAACTCTTTAACTCTGCCCAGAGCAAAGTGCAGGGCAGATCCGGGCAGGTCAGCACAATTTATTTCCAGAGAAAAACCAAAGAAAAATATTTGACGGAATGTCCCAAGATTTTCCTAAATTCGGAAGGTTACAAAAATGGAGGCTTCTGTACTATGATTACTAGCAACATGGGATTGTGGATTTGGGATGCCCAAAATACACATGCAAATGAAATACAGATGTCGTGGGCCAACTTCTGAGAAGGTGGCATCCCGCCGTGCATGGAAAAACTCTAGTTTGTGTGCAGAGCAAAGTACCTGGTCATGCAGGGTCTGTTCTCCACACACAGTGGGCAACGTGCTTGTGGGAGAAGTGCATGTCAGCGGGGAGCAGCAGGAATGAGGACATATTTTTTCAAGCTCCACTGCTGTTCCCAGCCTTGAAGGTCACACTTAAAATTTAAGAGAAGCCCAAGCAAATCCTCTAACCAGGTGGGGGTTTGATGTGGGCTATGGAGCCATTTAGTGAGTTGTACAACTACTCCTCCACCATGTGATGGGTGGCCCAGACAGTGAGTTAATAAGCCTGAAGGGGGGGCTACAGTCACCCTCCCATAAATGTGTCTTCCTCTGGCCCAAGCAGGACCCAATGGGCAAGCCTGTGCACTCCCCCACTCCTAGCACTGCTGTGCGAAGTCTTGGTTGCAAGTCAGACTCCCACACAAACAGAGCCAGGAGATGTATCTTCCCAGTCTGGTCTGGATGTGGTTTAGTGTGTCCATAGGTCTCTTGGGAGGTTCACCAGATTTCCATGATCTGAGGCTAAAATCTCACACCGATGCTATGTTATAAAACCAGAACCGTAGGCAGCTGACCTCCAAACCCATACGAAATGTCTCCCAAACCCAGCCTCTCCCAACCCTCCTGGCACGCAGCTTTGGCTCTTGGTGTTTACTCGTGGTGCCCAAGGGACCAGCTGAGCTCCACACACCTCCTCTTGCCCCTGGGTAGACCTAGTGCCCCAAGAAGCAAGTCTCTGCCTCCCGGGTTGGGCCATGGCACACAAAACGCTGGGGCTGGATTTGGCGGGGACCATGAAGGTCAGTGATTCTGTTCTAATGCGTTTTTGTGTCCTCGTGTTGCCTCACCACCCTGAAAAAGTCTCATCCTGAGCCACAACATGTGTGCCTGGCCTTGGCCGGGGGGACGAAGGCGGGGGCTGGAAAAAAATCTCAGTGCAAAAAAACAAAACCCAAACCCAAAGTGGTTTATTTTAGGATTTCCTGTCAGTGAATGTCTGCTTAAACACAGGAGCGAGGACAGGCATTATTTTTGGCAGCAAGACCCCATTCAGAGAGACAAGGCCGCTGCGGGAACAGTGCTGCCGACGGGCTGGTCTCCGGCTCTGTTTATTTTCGGCAGGGTTTCATCTGCCCCAGGCTGGGAAAAAGCGACCCTCGTCTTCCTCACAGGGTGGACGAAGGCACCGTTCTGGGTCTGGCTTTTCAGCAGCCTGGAGCGGGATTTTATGGACCCGAGTAATTAGCAGTAATTGAGGCCACCGAGTTCTCCTTGGCGCATAGCTCGCAGATGCTGTCATTTCCTGCCAGCCGCCGGCGCTGGACAGCAGGTGGATGTCTTCGGGCCGGCGTACGGGCTGGCGTGTGAGCAGCCTTGTCTCCTCCTCTCCCCCGTCCTCCAGCAGTGCCCCAGGAAAGGGTCCCAGCTGCATAAAAGCAGCACAGGAGGGTTCAGCAGAGACAAAAATGACTCTGTCCTCCTCCCCAACGGTGGCATCAGGCAGCCCAGGAGACACTGAGAGGGCTTCTCTCCCTGGCACCATGGGTCCCCATTGCATTTTCAAACCTCCATTTATAGCTGCTTTGGACCCAGCACCTTCTCCTGCAGGACACACCAGACCGCAGAGCTGGCTCCCGTGTCCCTGGTGTTATCTGTGCACCTGGGACCCAGGTACAATGCCTGACGACAAGCACTGGGGAGGGAATAGCTGGCTTTTGGACCACTGTGCACGCTTCGCTGGCATTAGCTCTTCTGCGAGTGACCTGCTTCTCCCTTCTCTCCTACCAGCACATCAACAATGATCACATCCATGGGGAGAAGAAGGAGTTTGTCTGCCGCTGGCAGGACTGCACGCGGGAGCAGAAGCCTTTCAAGGCTCAGTACATGTTGGTGGTGCACATGAGAAGGCACACCGGAGAGAAGCCACACAAGTGCACGGTGAGCTGGAAGGGACACATGGTGCATCTTGACAAGTGGGACATTGGACTTGGGCGGTCACACAGATGTGCGTGTAGATGCAGGCACGGCTTCGAGCAGGGCTCTCCCAGGGTACCTGCCAGCACCCAGCTCAGGGGCAGTCCAGCTCTCTGTGTCTGGGTTATAGCTACTTACAGATTACATCCTGGTGACAAGACAAGTGGTCAAGGAGGGTGGTCAAGGTGTTAGTGGGCAAAACTGCATTTCCTTGGGGAAAATGGGTTCAGCTCTACCACAGAGATCCAGAGTGACTCAGGACAAGTCCCTTAAGGTGGAAAACCAGCCAATTTAATTGCTTACATCCAAGAAGGAAATCCAGTAACCCCACACCGCAGGGAACCACCTAACCCTGGTCGTGTCTAACTCAGCATCACCCAGTACTTCTGCTGGGGCTGCAAGTTTCCATCACCCACGTACCTGAGTGTGCACACAAGCCTCCTTCCAGCCTGGGGAGCTCGGCCAACACTTTCTGCCTCTACTCTCTTAATCCAGAAGTGAGGTCAACCCCTGGGTGCTTAAACCCCAAGAGGAGCTCAGTCCCCAGACCTGCTGCATGCAAGCAGCGCTGTGCCTAGTGTTAAACACTGCCTGAAGAAGAGCATGGGGTGCTATTTTGTACCTCAGCCCTGTGGGTACAGGCTCATCTAGCACATGGGAGAGCTGGGCTCATCTCCTCCTCAACTTCAAGATATTAAAGCCCGTATCTGCTCTCACACATGGATGGAGTCTCCCACTGCACCACTAGCTGATGTGGGGCAGCCAAGGATGCCTTGAGGGGCAGCACGAGAGAGAAGCTGTGGAGTTTAGTGGCTGTGGCCACTAGGTGTTCACCGTCTCTTTCCACATATGCTTCATCCCTTTTTCCTTCCAAAGGTCCATCCTTGTCTTTCGATATCCTCTGCTCCCTGCCTTCTCCTGCCAGTTTTTCATGCCTCCTCCACTGTCAGCATTACACCGTTCCTCTCCCCAGAGTCTCAGGGATGAGTCTTTCTGCTCAGCAGATGTCTGAGCCCTCCTCCCATATCTTGCTCCTCTTCTGCTCCATTAGTCACTTCCAGCCATGTTCCCTCCCTGGCTCTGCCCCAGCTCCTGCTTACAAATATTAGGATATGTATGATTTGCTTGCTGCATGACTCCTTTATCAATCTTCCAGCCCTGTGTTCATTTAATTCAGAGCATAAGCTCCCCAGGGCACAGGGCCATGTCCTTTGTTTTAATCTTCTAAAGCACTTCGCCCAGTTCAAGTGTTTTACCAACCTTCCTTAAAAGTATCAAGGAATATTGATCATCAGTGTGCTACAAAGTGAGTAGTGAGGGAAAGTCTAGCCCTGCCCTTGCAGGTAGAGGGATTTAGAAGACAAAAAGCAGCAGAGACTGCATCCTCTGCAGTGCCGTAATGGAGCAGGAAAAAGCACCTCTGCACAATTCTGCCTATTTCAAGCCACAGTTATGTCACACTGGAGCAATGGCAAGTCTTTCAGTCTCAAGTTGTCCTCTGCCTGCTGGAGAACTGCAGTCCCTCCGTGTGCGATATGTCACAGCAGCTCTCCCCGAACTGGAGTACCACCGGTTTCCAATTGCCTGGGATACATGGCAGCTCTGCAGACGGTGCCCTTCTGTGGCAGAGCATTCCTTGTCCAAATCTGGCAGTGATTTTTCAAAGCGCCATTTGTTTCAGACATGAAGTTTGTGGTGTACGTAAAGCTACAGATGAGCCCAATTGCAGCCTGGGATTCGGTCAAGGATTATTTCAACAGATGACAGCCAGAACTCCCACTGACATAATCAAATCCACACGTAAGAGTGGGAACAACTGCTTTGAACATGCACAGCCTGCTTTGCTGAGAAGGTCTTATTTGAAAATGTGGCCTCGGTACTTTTGCTCTTAATAACTGCATTTTTGTGTCAGTATCCAGCAAAACCAGAATGGACACACGAGTTGCCTCGTGCTGAGTTTCCTTTGTTTTCCAGCAAGTGGAATGATGTATTTCAATAACCACAAACAACTTGAGTTGTAAAGGACTGTTTGCACAGGGCAAGAGAAGAAAGGGATATACTGTGCTGCCTCAAAGTTGCAACATGTTCTATAGAACAAATGGGCTGATGAAAGTTGTCCGAGGAAGGGGAACCTGATCCATCCCCCCCTGACAAAGCTGTGGAAGGAATCAGCCCTTGCAGGATGCTCCGGGACCACTCTGCTGCCCACAGGGAAATAAGACGCTGAGCTGTGGCATGACCTATCTTGCTGTGACACCAGTTTCTTCACTGGCCAAGGCTCAAACATAGCAATGTGAAGTCCTGTCACATCTGGACTGAACTTGTAGAGAAGTTTAAGTGATCTGACTAAAATACAACACCTGTGGCTTGCATACATTGCAACAGAAGGGGCTTCTAGTTGAAATTTAAAGTGTGTTTTAAGGTGCTTGCATAGGAAGTGCAGCATGGCCTTTGCAACGCTCCCTGCTGCAGCATTTAGCTAGAATTTGGAAGGGAGCCTTGCATTTCTTAAAACCTCTTCCAGCGTTTGTAAGTTCCCGCTTGTTCTGTCAAAGAGCACTTAAGATGGCCTCCTTGGTTTGAGGTGAAATCCTCCCATGCTGCGGACAGGGCAGGTGCAGGGAGAAGCCTCCAGCCCAGCCAGAGTCGGAGGGCAGCAGGACTTACATCACCCAGAGCCTCACCATGTCTCCCAAGCTACTCCTTCTCGTTGTGTGGGCAGCTGGTTTCCTTCCAAGAGGAAGGCTCCTGGCCTGTTTTGTCATCCAAAAATCCATCTGTCTTCAAGATTGAGAGTCTTGTTTTTTAAACTGGTAATGTCAGACGGCCTGACCGCAGTATCCTCCGAGAGTAGACCCGAGCTGTAATTTGGGAAACTTCAAAGCTTGCTAGATTTCTGCTTGTGTGTTAGAGAATGGTCTGGCCTTTCCAGCACTGGTGCTAGTGAAGCTGCAAGGCTGGTCAAACTGTCGAGAAGCCGTCAGTTCTCTGGGTGGGAAGGAGAGGGCCTCCGTTTCTAGTGTGTTAGCTGCAGAGGGATGGCGGGAGGGGCTAAGAGAGCCCTGGGAGGAGTGGAGGGGTGTTCAGCCCCACTGGAAAAAAGAGTCTCTTGTTGAAATGTCAGGTGGGTACCCGACAAGGCGCAGCACCTTAAATATGAGTCACTGCTGAAACTCTCAGCCTGCCTAGGGAAGCGAATTCTCCCAACAAAGTGGATGTTGTTCCCTAAAACACAAGCCCTTTAAAGGCAAGAAAAAAAGAAAGAATGAGAAACAGATGAGAAGGGCTTAGGCAGGAGGAAAATTGAATTTTTCTGGTTAATTAATCACTCCTCTTGTGTTTTTTTATTTTAGTTTGAGGGTTGCTCCAAAGCCTATTCCCGTCTGGAGAACTTAAAGACACACCTGAGGTCCCATACTGGAGAAAAACCCTATGTCTGTGAACACGAAGGCTGCAATAAAGCCTTTTCCAATGCCTCGGACAGAGCCAAGCACCAGAACAGGACGCATTCCAATGAGGTAAGCCTGGGCTCGCCGCAGCTCAACGGAGGACTTTTTTTTTCATTTTGCTGACAATAAACATACACTTTACATGCTGGACTCATGTAAAAAGAAACCTACTGTAATGAGAGGTTTTTCTTATTTTTTAATGGGATTTATTTTGCTGGAGAGCCAGACCACATTAGCTTTATATTTATGAAAGCCATGTTTGAAATCATAAACAGATGTTAAAGTATGCAAACTTTTTAATCGGCTTTGGAAATTAAAGCAAGCGTTCTCCAAATTTATAATTTTTAATAGCACAAATAGGATTGTACAGTTGTGCATGTGGTGTTTAATATTATTGCGGAGCAGACTTGCAGTAGTATAACAGCTATCCTCAATCCTGACGCTCTGGAAATAATACTTCCTCATCGTTTGATGTACAATGATAGAGCACAATGCAATGCTTTGTTAACCTTGGCTAATTAAGATCCACTATTAGTAGTTGGGGAGCAGAGGAAATTGCCTTTATTGTAACGCATGTGATGGTCTGTTGCAATCAACCCCGGCCGACGATTGAAATTTATATTACCACTAATTAGCTGACAGGGGAAGAAAAAACAACACTCCAAAGTTCTAATAGTGTTTGCAGCCATGAAGAATTCAGTCTTCAGCCTAATTTGCAACAGTTAAATATAGGCTATTGGAGAATGGAACACAATTGCCACAGATGACAGCTTTTTAAAACGATGCTGTGTCTACAAAGGGCTTGTTGGGAGTATTTCTGTCTCTGGCATAATATCAGTCAGTGATAACCAAAGCTCTGTAGGTTTCAGAGATTCTGTTGGAGTCAGAATAAGGACTCAAAGTCTAGGATGCCCTTCCATGCTGTGTGATGCTGAGATGGACCCAATGAATAACCTTGGTCCCAGTGTTATTTGAATTGGTTTGGGCATGAACCCAAATGTCAGGATTGTCCTTCACCAGTGAGCCACTTCTCTAGCAGGCCACAGGTTAAAATTAACCCATATCCACACTGGCACTGGGTAGTTTGGGGTTGGTTTAAGGCCACACCGGCCTAGAGGCCAGGAGGGACCAAAAAGACACGCAACGTCTCATCTGCTTAGCAACCTGCATTCCCAGTAACTGGTGTTGGCCTAAAATGTCATTTGCTCTGTGTTAAAGCTTCTTCCCCTGAAAGGCAGGCAGTCATGATTCAATCTCACATTTCAGGTGTTAGAAACTACTTGTTTTCCAGCCCTAGATGTTTTCTCTGCCTTCCTCCAGTGCTGGATCCAATGTCCCTTTTGTTGTTGCTGTTACCACCTCATAACACTACAGTGTTAAGTCACTCTCCACATTCTTTCTCATAAGCTACATAAGTCAATCAAGCCACTGAAGATTCCCATTACTGCAGCCTTTTTTCTTGTCCTTCAATCAATTTTGCATGTCTCTTCCATCCCTAAGGATTCTCATGTGGATGGATCAAGACTGTTGGTACAACTTTCAGTGCTGGATACAGACTCACTGCACACTGAAGCAGTATGTGAGCTATTTTTTGCCCATAGATCATTTGAGCTTGTATTCCTAGAGCTTTTCCAGGATCATTCCTAGGCAGGCCAGAGTTTCCCTTCTGTTGGGCCGGCTGGTGTCCCGTGTTCCTACATGTGGAATTTTGGCTTTGACTGTGTTATTAAATGTCATTTCTTTGACGGGTTCAGTTTCCCAAGTGAATCCAGATCAGGATCTGGGATGACTCCTCACTTTGTCTAAGCAGAGTTTGGACACACTAGACGATATGCTCCTTTGGGTTCCCATTGTGCAAGAAGGTGAGGCTGTAGGGCAGGAGCATCCAACTCCTTGTCTATGGTGGACTCCAATCTAATATGCTGACACTTGGCACAGGCTGCATCCAACAACACAAATTAAAGACTCAGATAACAGATAGGGATTTTATCCTCTGCTGTTGCTTCCCCTGGTGGATGCCAAAGCCTTCTCAGGTGCAGAAACAGCATAGCCAGTAGTGAAGGATTTGTACCAGACCAGCTGATCCTTACCCCGGGAACTACACGGCACTGCATGGTGTTACATTTTGCAATCATGCTCACTCCCAGACTGCTGTTCAACCCTCCTTGATGCAACACAGGCATGCCCCAAGGCTTGAGAGAGAACTGTAGGCTGCACAGAATGACTCTCTGGGCCTTATATTTGCAACCCTCTTTTTGAGGAACATATAACATGATCCTTTGAAACAGACGACACCCCTCATGGCAAAGCTCCTTGCATAGGGCAGAAGGCCAAGGTGAGGGCCCTGCAACCAGCTGTGACCATGACCAGTGGGTCAGCAAACTGCACTGAGACCTTGGCTCACAAAACCACATGGATGCAAAGCCGGAGTTTGTGGCTGTGAATATTTCCCATTACCCACCAGTAACTCTGTTGTGGTTCCTAGCTACCTACTAAATATTTTCCTCTCTTTGTAGTGTTTATGTGGGATACACCACGGTTTCAGAATTAGTCATCCATGTCTCCTTTAAGGAGGAAGTTTCAGGTTCTCTGTATTTGTCTCCATCATTGTGTGACAGGACGTAGGTGTATGGTCCAAACATGCTGAAGTTCAAGGCTGGAGATATATTACTACACCAGTTTTTGTTTGATTGTTGAAATGTCACATGCACTGTTTCATTTTAAACTTTCAGTGATTATTTGAATCCCTTCAAGGGATACCTTCAAAGTTACTCCTGGGAAAAGGGCTTTCATCCCGTGACCACTCTCCAGTGCATACACAAAAGAGTGGCATGAGTTCACGGCCAGCCAAAGGCTCAGAGTGGCATTTTCTCCAGTTCAAGCTACACAAGGGTAAAATGCAGAAATTCAGTTCTGCTGAGTGCCTAGAGAGTTATCCAGTTCTCCCAGTCTAAGGAGTATCATGCCGTGTGTGTACGGGAGTAGGAGGCAGGCATCTGAGATACCTAAATGGTTGACTTCACTGGGCATACACTGCATTACACGTCAGAATCTGGATAACCTAGGGGATATATGAAGGCACGACAACAAAACAACAGTTGTGCTCAGTTCAGCTGCAGGTGGTATGGCCTGATGAAGAGGATGGTTGGACCCCATTAGATGGAGTGTCTGCTGTCCAAGCAACAGTGAACACGTTACCTTAATTACTGGTGTCTGAAAAATCAGAACTATTGGGCCTAAAGGATCTTTATAAAAACTCCTTGAACTGGTCTATGTAGGTTTTTTTAGCATGTGTGGTGGGGGTTCTGTTCTTTAGAATAGGCTTTAATAGCAGCAATAATATTTCTATAATGCCTCATCCAAAAGGTTGCATGAGATTTATAAACAAACTATTTTACTTTTTGTGCTTGGGTTTACCCAGCTTTAAAATATATTAAATATTTACCTCAGTGGGGTGTTATGAGGATTTAGTTTGTTCAAGTGATGTGCCAAGATCAGTCAGGAAGCATGCTTTTGAATAAAAAACAGACTTTCAGTGTTTTTCATGTGATGATGCTGGCTTTCTCCAAAGAATATATACTCCTCTGTATTTTTTCACTTAAGCTTCTGGACGAAATTACAAAACAGATAAAATAAAGAATAGGAATGGTCATTTTGGGTAGCCTTCAAACAACATCTATCTGGTTTTTTTCATGGATCTATCCTAGCGTGTTGGCAGAAAAATACTTAGAGTAGCTGTGAGGCTGAAAGCGGAACTTGTGATGAATTTAGAGCTTCCAGCGTAGCAGCACCAGCTCAAACAACTGCAGTGCTAATACACTTTGGAATTGGAAACTCAATAAAAAAAATAGTTAAAAGAAGAAAACTATCTGTTTGCTGACTTCTGTTTTCCGAAGCATGGCTTCAGCCTTGTTTTCCTGTGGCAATCAATGATTCATGAATTCGGGTCTAGAGTGCTATCGTCTGAAAAAAACATTGCATGCCTGTGGTTTGTTTTGCACAATAACAGATTTCAAGGTGACAGGTGCTGGAGTGCTATGATAGATTGGGTAGGGTGAATCCAGTCTGGCTTGGTTTCACTGGAATTCCGTCAGCCAGAAGGTCTCAGACATTTTCTCGGTGTAGACCCCACCTTAACACAGAGAATGTGTTATGGCCAGTCCCCTACATCACCTCCCTCCCATCCATAATCAGGAAACATTCCTGTGGCCACCCAAGCAAATACATACATGGGAAAGTAATAGTAGGAAAGTATTTCATGAATTCTTAGCTGTCTTTTAATCCAGAAACTGAAAACAAGGAGTTTAGCCAACATCAAATGACTGGCCAGGTCTGTGTGGATCAGCAGCAGCCCATATATCACATCTTAGAGATCTCAGTCTTACAGAATCCTGTGGAGCAGATGCTCCACATTTTGCTGCTGCCAGCCGCTATGCTCATTGTATTTTCTTGGCCCATACAACTGTACCTGGAATATTTGGGCTTGTTCTAAATATAACACAAGATTTTCTTGTATTGACAGAAACCCTACGTCTGTAAAATCCCTGGCTGCACGAAGCGGTATACAGACCCTAGTTCCCTCAGGAAACACGTCAAGACTGTGCACGGGCCTGATGCCCACGTCACAAAGAAGCAGCGCAATGATGTTCACCCGAGGCCACCTCCACTCAAGGAAAATGGGGACAACGAAGCAAGCGCCAAGCAGAGCAGCAAGGTTTCAGAGGAGAGCCCCGAGGCCAACAGCACCACGAGGAGCATGGAGGATTGCTTACAAGTCAAAACGATAAAAACGGAGAATTCTGTGGTAAGAGCAGTTGCTCTTGGCAGAAATGATACGGTCCCTAATTTCTCCGACGCAATGGGGGCGTGAAGCATTTGCATGCCATTTACCTCTCCGAGCGGTTGCCCTTCACCTGCCAACACCCTAGAGTTCAAGTCCAGAGATGAAACTGCAGGTCAGGGCACAGTCCAGTACATTTTGCACCTTCCTAACCCAGCATCACAAGTTCCCACTGTTGTAGTCATGGGGGCCATGTGATGCCCAATGTTAAGCTTGGCCTCCCTGTGCTGTTGAAGTGGGTAAAACTCAAGAGTATTGTGGTCAGATGAGCTTTACCTGCCTCACCAATCTAAACTGAGCAATGACCATAGGGCACAGACTGATGAACACTTCTTGAAGCAGAAGTCCTATCTTAAGCAATCCCTTTCCTCCTTCTCCTCCCTGCACCCTTCACTGTTTTTCTTTCCAGGCTGCTGCCGCCTGGCAGTTTTGCTGGCACAACTTTGTTGTGGGCTGCCTGATGAAGCCAGTAGGGATAAAAGAAGCTGTTTTATTTTTGTTGGATATCTTAAAGCAAGTTCAATTCCTTGGTCCTGTCCATCAAAAATGGAACCACAGAATCACCAGGGTTGGCAGGGACCTCTTGAGATCATCTAGTCCAACTTCCCTGCTCAAGCAAGGTCAGCTAGAACAGATTGCTTAAGAGTACACAAGTTCAATACACGACTCCCAGCTGCCACAGAAAATTGTAGTGGGACGATGGGGCAGGGGAGTGAAACCAGGAATAAACATGGGAGCAAGGCTGTAGCCCACAGAGTATGGGCTTGCAGTCAAGCATGATCATGTTTTACAACCACATGAGTAGCCACCAGCTGAAGCAAGACCATTTATCAGCCTTCTAGCCATTACAGCAGCTCCACAGAAGGCAGAAGTGTGGTCAGCGGTCCTAATGAGGTGTGTACAGTGATGGGTCCAAACACATTCAAGCCTCTTCCACCTGCTCCTCAGCACACCACTGCTGGTTGAGGAGATGGAGCATTTCAACACACAGGTCACTTTTGCCTTTTGATGTTTCTCTTTACTGAAGTTCTGGTCTGCTGCACCAGCTCAGAGTGGGGCAGGGTATGGGCTGGGTACAGCAGAAAAAATCTTCACCTGCAGAGAACAGTGTTCACATAGTCCCCAGATTTCTCACTAGAGCTGAAAGGTCTTTGAACTCCAAAATATATTTTTTTCTTGATTTGAATCCACACTAAAAGATTGTTATTCCTGTGAATCAACATGCCCTGGAGCTACAAAGATTTTCTGAAAAAGGCTAAAGGATGTGTTGTTGAACAAATTACTAATGAGCAGCATGTTTTGGTTAGGAAGGAATTGAGTATTTTCACATCCGAGGTGTCTCTAATTGACTAAAGGAACAGTCACTGTGCTGAGGCTCTGTATTGGGTTACAAAAACTGAGTGTGAGAACCATTGGACAGAATGACCTCCCTGCAGTACTCTTCCTCCATGTGTTTTGGATTTTTTTTCTATGAAAACATGGACACAATCACGGCTCCCCATTCCGTTTCTCCCAAAGGTGTGGCATTATTTTCCTAGGGCTCTGCACTCCCATGGTTGCAGCCAAGCTGTCTCACTGGTGGCCAGGCCATGGGTCAGATATTCCTCTCCACTCTCCCCATCCAGCACTGCGTACTTCACTCATGCACGTCTAACAGGCGGCATCTGACCTGGTGGGCCCACTTCCAGCTCCTTTTTCCTGGTTAAGGTCCGGGTGGTGGTGATGTACTTTAAAACAACAGTCGGAGGGATGAGATGTGTCACTGGTTCCCACCACTCTAAGGCCCCTTGTTTTGATCCATCTTTGGGTCTCATCCCAAACCCATGGAGATGGGTGGGGTTTTTGTCTGGACCCCCAAAGAGGGAAGGCAGGGAAGATGGGGTACAGGAGAGGGGAAGATGTTGGCAATTTGTGTTGTATTCCACACGCCCCTCTTCCTCCTTTTACTAACGTGGTCCTTTCTGTTAATGCTGTCTTTGTCCTAACAACCTGTTCTTTATTCCCACTTACCCTTCCTTACTCTACCTTCCTAAGGACAGTCGGTACTAAGGTGAGCAAAGAAATCCTTTGTATTAAAATAGCTGTATAATGCATGGTGGCCTGCAGACCTCCTGTCTCCAGCTGACCCCTGCGGGGTGGAGATGGAGACGTACGGAGCAATGGGGAGGGACAGGGGATGTTTGCTTGACTGCAGAAAGGGGGAGGGCACAATGCCCAACGACTCCCTTTGCCACCTTTCTCCCAGCATCCCAACTTGCCATTAAATCCTGGGATTGCAATCTCTATCATCCCGATTGAAGAGCAATGAGGCCATCAGAGCCAGTCAGCCCTGCCCATGAGGGCTGCTACGGAGCGAAGTAGAGCGCTGCATCACCCTGCACTCCCACCTTGGCCTGAGGCAAAGTACAGTGCCTTTTCAGCAATCCCATTTTCTGACAGTTGCTGGAGCATGGGCCTGGAGCGGACAAGCCAGGCATCCTGTCTGGTAGCAGCAACGGCTACCTCAGAGCAAGTTCAGACCATTTAGTGTCTGCTGCAAACAAACTACTCAATGTGAAATGCAATTCCTAATGTAAATAGAATAAATATTTATGGTGCTTATCTGCCTTATCTGCAAGTGGGAGTTTGCAAACAGTGAACCGGGTTTTTATCTGGCTGGGAAGTTTGTCAGCTAACCTAATTATATGTTAGGGTATTTAAAAGACAGAAATACGTTGTGTCTGAAATACTTAGGCCTTGATCCTATGTTAGATAAGCCAGTGCTTGCTGCAATATACCTTGCACAACCAGGTAATGTGCTGCTTTTCTTCGAGAAGCATCTGTCCTTAATCTTTTGGAGGAACAGCATTCGGTTTCTCTCCATCCCCCAGTTGAACTCACCATACTATTTCCAGATGCGGGGTGCTGCCCTGCCCTCCCCCACTAGGGAAAGTGCCCCTGCCCTCTGGTAGAGCTGAGATCCTGCAGCAGGGAAGGGTAATAAGAGAGGGGAGAGCCTGGAATAGGGCCAAACATTTGGAGCCCACTGGGGATGTTGGGCTCCTGGTTTCCTTCCGTCCATGTTTCCACCTGCCCAACTCCTCCTCTTTTCCTTCTCCAAGATGTGTCAGTCCAGTCCTGGTGGCCAGTCGTCGTGCAGCAGTGAGCCGTCACCCCTTGGCAGCACCAACAACAATGACAGTGGAGTAGAAATGAACATGCACAGCGGGGGAAGTCTGGGAGATCTGACAGCGTTGGATGACAGCGCTCCTGTTGTGGACTCAACAGTCTCATCTGGTAATTCGACAGTCAGCCTGCAGCTAAGGAAACACATGACGACGATGCAACGACTTGAACAGCTCAAGAAAGAGAAACTCAAGACAGTTAAGGATTCCTGCTCATGGGTGAGCCCAGCTCCACAAGCCAGAAACACCAAGCTGCCTCCCATCTCAGGAAACGGTAAGCCCTGGGCCTGGGCCATGTCCTGTAGGAACCCTCCAGAGTTTGACTCTAGTTTCATAACCAAGAGTCTGCCCTGGAGGAGGATCATTTCTTATTGCCTCTGAGTCAGCCCTTGCTGGCTGGAGATGTCAGGTAAAATGGAGAGCTTGGGTGTAAACACAGCCATGTAGTGATGTGCAACAGAAACCCAGATGCTCAGTGCTACAGAGCTAGAAAGGAGGCAGAAGTGGTGGTGTCCTTCTTGTTCCTGGGCTTGCCCAGGACCCAGCCATAGCTGTCCTCACTGTCCCAGTGGCAGCCACAAGACTGTTGGGTTTGTTCCAGCAGTAACAATTCCCTGAGGGCTGCTGTGCCTCCAGAGAGACTGCTGGAGCACAGCAACAATCCAGACAAGCCTTTCGTCCTTGATCTTGCTCTGACAGGCCTTTTGTCACTACGAGAGCTCTTGGTTATCGCCTACAGCTTCATATGCTAGTTTCCTGCTGGCTGGGGATTCCTGATAAAGACATCTTTATGATCCCTTCAGTGCTCCTCTAACTTTGCCAAGAAGTCCTAAGGCATAGGGCCTGGGTTATACTAAACCTCAGGGCTTAGTATATTGGAGCTTCTTGGTTTACTCTGGGAAGAGCCTTTGAGTGTCAACTTTTGGGCTCTCAGCCTCCTATCCCTGACTGCTGTGCATGTGTCCCAGGGAGCAGCTGTGGTTGTAGCTACATGGTGTCCCTGTGACACTGTTCACACCAGTCCTACTTTTTTCCTACAAAGAGAAACCCATGTGGAGGCACTTCCTCAGCAGCTGAGCATCAGTGGGGTACGCATTGCAAAGAGTCTACAGCAGGGACTTCTTCTCTTCCCTGCCCAGCCTTCTTGCTCTTTGTGCATGGACACAGAGCTGGAGATAAAGCTTTGAATTCACTGGCAGCAAATGAAATTCACTATTATTCCTGTAAAATATTTGGGGGTGGCTTTGTGTGTCTGTATTCTGGCACCAAGAACACTACCAAGTGAAATTTCTTAGCTAACTAAACCTTTTCCTTCCCTACAACCTTTCTCTTAGGCTCTATTCTAGAAAACAGTGGTGGTTCTTCTGCTACGCTGCCTAATCCCAGAATAATGGAGCTGTCTGTCAATGAGGTTACGATGCTGAACCAACTCAACGAGCGCCGTGATAGTACGACAAGCACCGTCAGCTCTGCCTACACCGTCAGCCGCAGATCATCAGGGATCTCCCCGTACTTCTCCAGCCGCCGTTCCAGTGAGGCTTCACAGCTTGGGCACCGTCCCAATAACACAAGCTCTGCTGACTCCTACGACCCAATTTCAACAGATGCCTCCCGTCGGTCGAGCGAGGCAAGCCAGTGCAGCGGGATGCCGGGTCTGCTGAACCTCACGCCAGCTCAGCACTACAGGCTGAAAGCCAAGTATGCTGCTGCCACAGGGGGCCCTCCTCCGACTCCCCTGCCAAACATGGAGAGGATGACCCTGAAGAACAGGATTTCACTTATGGATGGACCAGACCCCACCTTGCCCTCCATCCGCCTCCCACCAGGTCCCAGGCGTTGCAGTGATGGCAACACCTATGGCTACCCATCAGCTGCAGCGTTTCCCCATGAAGTGCCAGGCAACTGCACGAGGCGGGCAAGTGACCCAGTGAGGAGACCTGCTGGAGACCCCCAGGCCCTCCCACGAGTTCACCGCTTCAACAGCACCAACAGCATGAACCCCTTCCATCCCTCACACCCTGCGGACAGGAGGAATTTCGGCCTCCAGAGCTATGGTCGCTCAGACGGGAGCCTCCCCCGGCACACCTACTCACCCCGGCCGTTGAGTATTAGCGAAAACATCACCATGGAAGCCATGTCTGGGGAGGCAGAGGCGCCCGTCGGAGATGATGACATTATGCTGCCAGATGACGTGGTGCAGTACATCAAATCCCAGAGCAATGGGACAGCGGCTGAGAGCACTTCCATGGGGTACAGCAACGAGATGCAGAGCTTCCAGGGAAGTGGGAAGCTGCAGCCTCCAGCCTTGCCTGGCCAGCGCAGGATGGCGGTGGCTGAGGCGAGCATGAGCCACTTGGGACCCATGATGGCAGAGTGCCCCATGAGCTTTGATGCTTCCTCAGACATGAATAAAAATAACATGCCTGTCCAGTGGAATGAAGTCAGCTCGGGTACAGTTGATATCATGTCCAATCAGTCGAAGCAGCAGTTTTCACAAGGGAACTTAGCGGTGGTCCAGCAGAAGCAGAACTTCGGTCAGTACCAGAACTACAACCAGCAGCAGATGCAGCTGCCGGAGAACAATATGAACGTAACACAGCAGAGCTTTATGCAAAGAAATGTGGGCATGGACGGGCAGAGGCTAAACTGTATGCAGCTGAGGCAGCAGTCGATGAGCCTAGGCCCCGGTATGAACCCCGAACTGGGTTTGCACGCAGGGTATAACCAACCTCATCAGATGCTGAGCCCCAGTGCAATCAGTGGCAATCCAAATCAGATGTCTCCTTCTTGTAGCAGCATGGCAGCAAAGTCCGGACCCCACCTTCACCCTCAGCACATGGACATGGCAACCGACCCTTCTTTAATGGTCAGCAGCAACAGTGAGCGCACGATGCTGGGCCAGGTCATGCACGAACCAAGTCAGCAGAACTACTCATCTCAGCCAATGAACTTCCCAATGGCTCAGGAGACCTTTCATCAGCCCATCATGACCTCCAACCAGCCCAGCTTTGAGCCTCAGCAGAGCATGATGGGCTCAGCTGCACAGGCGTATCCACCCAGCATAGTCCAGCCTCGTCCTCCACCTGAGCCGAGCCCGGCCAGCAGACCCCGAGGCCTCCGCACCGTCCAGCAGCTGGGCTACATGAGAACTCCCCACCCTACAAACACCATCAGCCCAGGCCAGGAGGCAGTGGAGGCCACACATAAAAGAACCAGCGACATGTTGCCGGCACCGGCCCAACAGTGTGCAGACGGCACGAGGGAAAACAATTTGATGTATTATTATGGTCAAATCCACATGTATGAACAGAACAGCGGCTTCGATAATCATGCGGACTGCCGGGTCAGACAGCAGCAGTGCGCGCTGAACAGCAAGCCGGCCGCTCTGCCTTCCCCGGGCGCGAACCAGGTGTCCAGCACAGTGGACTCGCAAGGTCTTGAGCCACCCCAGATAGATTTTGATGCCATCATGGACGATGGGGACCATTCGAGCCTGATGTCGGGAACCCTGAGCCCCAGCATCCTGCAGAACCTCTCCCAGAATTCCTCTCGCCTGACAACTCCACGAAACTCTCTGACACTGCCCACCATACCCGCGGGAATAAGCAATATGGCAATAGGCGATATGAGCTCCATGCTAACCACGCTGGCGGAAGAAAGTAAATTTCTGAACATGATGTCATAACAGTAAAGCACAAGGCCTTAGCGCTATCCAAGGGGCTGTGTGTGAAGCAGTTTTATGAATGTGCTTTTCAAAAATAATCTGTTTCAATAGAGTAGATTTTTTTTATAAGTATTAAATACATTAAAGGGATTCAAAATGAAAATTTTAAAAAGTTTCTGTACAGAATTATATAAACTATATCCAGGCAGGTCAGCACCGCAAGGGTGCACCTCTAGTGTTATTTTTTGGCTCGGTTTCCCAGAGCACTGAACGATATCACCACCAAGCTAGGAGACTGCATGAGCGTGGTTAGAGATGAAACCCTCCCTCCCCGGCAGCCCTGTAAATAGCACTCCTCATCATTTTCCGCTAGTTACGTTCACAAAAACTTCCATTTTCAACCCTCCCCAGAAAGAAATGGGAGGATGCGGTTTTGATCAGAATAAAAGCCATACTATGTATTCTGCTCTGATGAGAGTAGGGTTTAGTTACGTCTCCAAACAAGCCCTCTGCCAGCAGTATTGTTTTATACCATAAATACCTTTGTACCTTGCAAAGAGCATTGATTCCAAACAGCTTCTCAGCAAAGTGCCTTACCATGCTTTCGTGTTAAGTAGCCAAGGCCTCTCTTCCTTTAAAAATCAAATGCAGTGTATTGCCAGAAGCGTATATAAAATGTACATTTATAAAAACATAGTGGTGTTTGTGAGAAAACATTGGAAAGACACATTGATGAGACACATAAAAGGTGAATGCACACTTTGATCAGATGTGTTTACAACGTGGTTTATATCATGTGCAGAGTGGAGCAGAGGCCTGGGAACAGCAATCACTGGGAAATAATCCCCCGTGGCAGGAAGGCTCCAGCGTGCAGACTGACACACACACGCATAACTTTGCACCCTCCGAGCGCAGTGACTTTCTGCGGGAGCCCCACGTGCGTCTTTAATGTCAGGTTTCTGAAGCACGCATTACCATATCCCTGTGCGGTTTTGCAACGGCTCCTCTTTCTGTCGGGTTTTTCCGTGCTAAGGTGCTCACATACAAAAGTGGTGGTGATGGAGAGAGTTTTATGATCGTTTCAGCCCGGTCTGCACTGTGGCAGCATTGTGGGAGCTGGTTTACCTGGCCAGGGTTCGCCTGTGTAATACACCCCATGCAGGGCTCTGCCTGGGCTCCAGGCACACAACCGGCGTGTGGCTGCACGGATGCCAGGGCAAGCATGAGCAGCACCCTGCCAGGAGGCTTGTTGGCATGTACCCAGTGCTGCAGTAACAGGTCCCGCAGCTTTGGTCAGCATGAAAAGAGCTGCTGTATCCAAAAAATATACCATGGACAACCTGGGGCATCAGTTTGGCTAGTGCTCTGTGCTACGGTATATAGCCACTCTTTGTACTCAGCCTGGTTCAGCTCAGTGCTGCACCTGCAGTCTGCAGCATAGGCACATGTCTGGGTAGTCTCAAAACAGGTAT
The DNA here is from genome assembly GCA_008921705.1 of Burhinus oedicnemus. Taxonomy (NCBI): domain Eukaryota; kingdom Metazoa; phylum Chordata; class Aves; order Charadriiformes; family Burhinidae; genus Burhinus; species Burhinus oedicnemus. Next base: position 732,978 of record VFFE01007493.1, read on the forward strand.
TTGAGTCAAAATAGTAGCTCAGTCAGTGAGAATCTCTTGGAAACGTCCTTGGGGAGAAGATGGGAGGAGCAGGGCCTCCCAAAGCCAAATCCTCCACCAAAATATAACTGCTTGTAATAACGATCAGCTCTTTCCAGGCCTGTCCCACCTGGCACTGAAATCAGTCTTAGTTGCGTTATTTATTTTTACTGTCATTAGACAAAAGGGTAGAAGTGGCAGGGTGCGTGTATTTGGGCAGGAGGCCTTGCTTAATTTCTGCCTGCGTTGGATAAGGACAGCTCTTCTCATCCTGCTCTCATAGCATCTTATACTTTGTACCCAGTTGTCAAAGGACAGGGGACAAGTGTGACATCGCCCCAGGTTCTCACAGTTTGCGCAGACAAGCATCTGCAGAGCTTCACTCTCTCCTTCCCCCCCCCATATCGATGTGATGTTCTCACTTGTGTCCATCTCCGTCCCCTGCACGGGACAGGGGCAGCTCTATAAAGGTGCTTTCTGGTGTCCCTGCTTTCCTCTTGCACAAACAGATGTCAAGTTCTCTGTTCCTGGCATGACCAGGGGCTGGCATCAAAATGCCACGTGTTACCTTCAGGCAAACTTTGTGATATCAGATACACCAGCAGCTGTGCTTGGCAGTGGTGGGTTGGGACAGCCCTGCTGCCGGGTACCCCTGGGTACGGCTGGTGCAGGGAGGTGCTGCTCCTCATCCTGCGATCTCACCCCTCCTCATCCCAAATGCAGAGGGTGGGCACAGGGTGCTCTTCACCCCTCAAGGCCCCTGTGACTCCTGCTGATGTCCAGGGTGAATGAGGACAGGAAAGCAAAGCAAGGTGCCTGGCTGTTTATTTGTGTCTCCCACGAAAGTTGTGTTTAAAGGGATTGTTTTGTAGTCCGCTGTATATATTCTCCTGCAGTTACTGACCTTGCCCTTGCCTTTGCATTTATGAAAAGAGAGCAGTACATATTTTAGGACATTGTATGTTGTCCTGGATGTTCGGAGTACAACTGGGCATCCCTTGTGCAAAGATGGATCAGGCTTTCATGCGTCCTTCAACTGCTAAGCTGGTTTTTTCAACAGCAGCGTAGGACAACGATGGCTACTGAGTCCCTCTTCACAGATATCTCATTAGCAAAAGATCAAATACAAAAGCAAAACCAAATCTCCAATGAATTGAGATTTCTCAGACTTTCCAGTGGTGGTCTTCCTTCATTTACTGAAAAAGTATTATAATAACCATTCCAGCACTGTATATATTATGTATAGAAGACATCATTACTAAAAGTACTGTAGGTGAATTGTTCTGTCAAATTTATATCTTAAGAACATTTTTAGCTGTTTTCTACATCATAAGAACGGAGGTAACATGCTGAACCTGTATATAAACCTTTTGTACATTAAAATAATTTTTTTCATAATTCCTTGTGCCTGTTGTTAATGCTTTTTATTGGTAATGGTGATTGGTCTTGGTTTGTCATTGCCACATCAACATAGTCAATTGGACTGTGGTGGTGCTTAGGAACAGCTGGTGAGGAGCTGGATGGGCCTTGTGTGTGAGTCACTGCTGGATGTGCAATGGTCTTGCCTTGAAGAGCTTCCAGTCAACAATAGGATGGAGGTCGCAGAAAGAGAGACAGTGAAGCCGGGGTGCTGCTGAAAGCACAGCCGTGCTGCCCTGGTGACTTTCATTGGCCTCTTGGCAGAGCTGATTTGAAGGAGGATGACAGTGCAGCAGGGACAGGACAGGAGAAGGGCTCAAAGCAAGGGCTGGAGACATTTAGCAACCAGAAGATTCATGGCAAAATGGCTTGTTGACCATCTTTTGCCAATGTCCAAAAGGAGACAGATCAGCAAAGCTGTGATGGGCCATGACAGCAACTAGTTGAATATTGAGTTTGAAGAAAGGAGAAATTAGTCTGTCCACTATGTATGTGATGGGAAGCAATGATATGGTGAGCAACAGACAAATCAATCGTAATCAGTTAGAAGGTGGTCCAGCCCATTGATGAGAAAGACTTCATTTGACTGCAGCAAGAGTTAGCTCAGCCACTCAAGACTGATTTTCAACTTAGTTTTGAAGAGGTACGTTGGTGTGGTCAGAGCTAGAGCTTTAAGGGAGAGTGGGGAAACTGTTCATAGGTGATCCTTATGGGCACAGCAATGAGTTTGGAATAAAGTAAGCTATTGAGCAAAGCAGTTGGCCATTGAATCAGCCATGGCACTTGGTGCAAATGAACCAGCAGTTTCATGCAGAAGCAACTGAACGGGATGGCCTCGTTTTCCTCCATACAGGATCCCTGCTGAGTTGATGGGTAGAATCAGGTAAGTTTGGGACAAATCCTCACCCTACTATCTGGGTTCCCTCATAGTCCGTGGCAAGAGATTGGCATATCCCAAGACAGAATTAATCTTTGCTGTTTTAGACACATGGATGGGGTGGATTTTCCTCTGGAAGACATCTATCACTCTCCTCATTAATTACAGAGAGACACCACGTAGCCAGCTTAGATTAGATACCTTCTCCAGTAGGCTGAGATGAATCCCATGCTCCTACGATTCTATTGCACCGATCTAGTCACCCTCAGCACAGTCTGAGGTTGAGCCAGTGAACAAGATGTTGATTAATGTGTTAATGATCCTGTTAGTCCGCAAATCCATTGGATAAATATCACACCCCTCTGTACTGTCCAAGAACTACAGAAATCACATTTTAAAAAAATGCAGTAATATTATTAAAAGGAAATTGTTCAGAGCTTTTCTATTGACAAAAGGCTTTGGAGACTCAGATCAGCTCCTACTGCTTTTCTACTTCAAACGCTTAAAGTGGGTTTCTAATCTAGATCAAATGCTGCTTTTAGCTGGTATTTCACTTTAGAGTTCGATCAGGGCACACCTCTGCCTGTGTAAGAACATATTTATTACTTAAACTGGGCTAACATTTCCTAGGAGCCCACCCGAGGTCATGTACCAGCATGTGCATTTTTACTGCTCAGCCATCCTGGAATAAACAGGGATCGAAAGGCTCATTGCTCCAGTTCTAAGAAGGTAATAACCCTTCTGCAACAAATGTTGTTTATAAGCCAGAGCTCGGAGTTTATACTACTGTGGCAGCTTCATAATATTCAATTAACCTTCTTTTTAATCAACCATATCCCTTATGAAAACGAACCATCTTAACAGGGCTGATTTTGACTCTCTTTGATGAGCATTACCTCACTCCACCCCCAAAACCAGTGAGGGCATAGGAGGAGTATGATCCCACTCTGGGTAAAACCATCGCAGCTCTTTAATATTGCACTAATATCTCAGGTTTTCCTGGAGGGGAGAAAAAGCCCATAAAAGCTACTGTTGCTGGATCTGATTGCACTTACTGAGTACAGAGTCATTGCAATGGCTCTTTATTGCAGTGGTCTCAGTAGGGATGACATAGGAGCTCTTGTTCTTTACGAGCTGTTGGATCTACTTGGAAGAGCATACGTGTTGTAAATAAATGGTGTGTTTTATATTATTGGAAGGGCAATTTATGACCAACCAAGGCCTCTTGCAGACAGCTATTTAACTTGTAAGTAAAATGACCTAACACTTAAGAAATTTAGAAGCTACAAAACAACCTATGTTGTGGCCAATATACTTATTTCTCCTTGATTTATGCTTCATGTAAAACTTGAAATGGCTATATTAAATATGTTTGCTGTAAAAATAAAAATAAAATTAAAAAAAAGAACAAAGTGATGCTTTCACACATGCTGAAGGTTTGTAACTACTGTAGCTTCATGCAGTTGCACTAGCACCTCTAATTCATTATGCAGGTCCCTTCCCCTCCCTATTCCCATTTTCCCCGCACTGGGCTGTCAGGCAGAAACGTAGGGGGCACGGTGGCCTGCCTGCTGTCAAATTTGAAAAATCCTGGACTCAACTATCGTGCACTTGCTGGAAATGTCTCTCTAAGTATCAATGGCTTACTGAAAAACAAACTCTTTGGCTGCTACGTCTGTCCATCAGAGGCTATTTTGCCATCGCACCTTTACCGTCATTTGTAGGGTAGTATGAGCAAGAAGCAGCAGACACGGCAACACACTCCAAAAGGCAGCTTCTGCACCATGAAACAGGGTGTAGGGCTACATAAATCTTTGGTCTAGGTTGCTCTGGATAATCTTATTAAGCACAGCCCAGGCTAGTCTCCATAGAGAAAGGATGTTTAAAGAAGGACTCAAAGCAGAAGCTTGGTCTGATGCTCTGAATGCCTTCTAAAGGAATCGCTTTCCCTTTCTCCCTTTCTCTCTCCATACACTATACAGAAAGTCTACAGACAAAGACAACCTTCAAAAATGCCCTCTCTCCCTGCCTTTTCTGTTCCTCTTTGGGAAGGACCCCAGAGTGCTCTGCCCGTACAAACATCCCCTCTGCCAGGGCTTGACAGAATGACGGTTGCATTTTTTGACTCAGGAGCATGAGGCACAGCTTTCCTGACACCTGCAGAGGGAATCATGCAGAAGAAGAGCACGCATTTCACAGCTGGATGTTGGCCAAAGCACCAAGGTTTGTGCTACAGTGTGGTGCTGGTGGTTAAAATAGATCAAATGAAATGAGGAGAGCAGCAGGGAAAGAAGCAATACTCTGGTCAAAGCAGGGCTAATTTTCTTCATGGCTTTGTGTCTCCCAGTGTGTCTCCCACCTGCAAAATTTCGGGGGCCGTAAGGACTTACTGGCCATGATGAAAGCAAAACAAAGAAGTGATACTTATGTAGGTATGGGAGAGATCTATTTTTGAAGAGTTTAGATCTGTAGAGCTTCACATAAAGGGCTTTTGGGAACAAAAACACCATTTTTAGCTCTGTTAACTCTTTTGCCCGCTGCTCGATTGACCGGTCATGCAAGCAGCCATCACCTGAAAAGGCGGTGTGACCGGTGGCACAGCAGCCGTACGGCGCTTGGAGGGCTTCAGCCACCTGCTCGGGTGGAAACGACCGTGGCAGTGACAGTGACCGAGGAACACAGCTGGGATTGATTTGCAGCAGGCTTGGAAAGGCGAAGCAGCCCCAGGCCTGGAGTCTGTAGGTGGGCTGCCCCACCCTTTGGCAACGCCAGCATCCTGCCCTTGGCTGCCGACCTCAGAGCAAAGGCGTTCCCAGCCTCTCCAGCTCAGCCAAGCTGCAGGAAACAAACGTGCTTCTCCCTTTCTGCCCACTGTTATTTTATAGCAAGAACCTTGTAATCTCCAGGTGGCTTTATTGGCCCCATTTCCCAGCTGGCAAAGCAACCCTCTGAGAAGGTACCTGCCTGCTGCACTTACCCATCTGACTGGCATCTGAGCAAAGTGTCTCAACTGACTGAAAAGTGATGTATTAATTTATTTTTTTTTTTGAGCAAAATGTCTTGATGCGAATCATTTAACCTCTGTGTCACTCATCAATAATGATGATAAGTGAAATTCGATAGTGCTACATGAAATGCACAGAGGATTAAACATCACTCCAGGCACACTGAAAGTGGGCGGCGTTACCATATCTGGGAGATCTTAAGGAGGGGTGAGAAAATGGGTTTTAGTCTGCAGTCCAAGAGGCTGCACCCCTGTAACACCAGCACTGACTGAGGAGGGTGCTCCAAATGGTGATCCTAATCACTTCCTGCAGGCCAGTGAATTTCCCTCGTTAGCAGCCATCCAAGAACTGAACAGGTCTCACCTTGCTTGAGGAGCTCTCAGGAAGCAATTGCTTGTCTTAGCAATGTCAGGAGATTTGTCAGCGAATATGAAAAATGTTTTCAGGGAATAGAAACTGGGGCTGAGCCAGGTGAAGGTTTCTACATAATTGGGAAAAAAAAAAAAAAAAAAAGATCCCAGCATTTCCATCACTAACTGGAAGTAAGTGGGAGCATTTTGAACCGATCAGGAGTGGTCTAGGTGTTGAAAACACCAATGGCACCAAAGTAGTTGAGCAGGCTTTTCTTGGAGATGAGAGCCAGCTTTTTGGCCACTGAACACTTCCAAAAAACAGTCTGTAATTGCACAAATTAGAAGTGAAATTTAAAATCTGATCCCATTCAAAAAAACTCATCAAAATTTAACACATACTAGTAGTGCATTAGCAAGTTTAGCCTAAAAACCTTCCAATTCTAAACCTTGAATTTAGAAGAGCATGAGGCTGAGACATGACTTTCCAAGTAGTCCTGTAAAAGTGACATCAAAAGGATTTTCAGCTAAAATAGTATCAGTATATTTTTTTCATTAATGTTTTAACTGTCATTTACATTTTTTTAAAAAATTTAGTATACAGAGAGCTGGGCTGGTTTTGTCATGTGTGAATCGGTACCAGAAAAAGTCATGTTTCCTAAGGGCCCACAAGGACCTCTTTTCCACCCCTACTCTTCCTACGAAGTTCTTCCACTTGTGAGAAGTTGGGATCGAGCAGATCTCACAAAAGATGAAGGTGTAAAATAAAGTCAGGGACTAAGGGACTTTTAGATTAGCGTAATCCCTCCTTATAACAGGAAAATCAACATTGTTAGTGTTTAAAATTATCCCAACTAACACACAAAGTATTGTACTGTGTTGCAATTAGATTAGCTTAGGTAAAATATCTTCCCCAGCCTTCTTCTCAGTGCTGACACAAGGGACTCCAGGCAAAGCGCGGGTCCACAGATGTTTCAGCAGATTCAGCAGGGCTTAGAAATGGTTCATTTGGGAGCACAACTGGTGAACAAAGGGGGTCTTTTCTCCCTTCAGAATAAACCCTGTAGATGGAGGGGAGGAGGTTTATTTATTTTAAGATATTTCAAACACCCTTACTCCTACTAAAAAAAGACATTGCCGTTTCTTGAATAAAAATAACTGCAGAAGCATCAGGGGGTTGCAGCTGTAAACTTGCTCTTGTGTACGTGCATCAGTGCTTTCGATTAGATTGAATAAAAACTACTCAAATTAAGAAAAAAAAGTCCTCAAATGAAGCAAACTACATATCATGCCAAAAACCAAAGGTTCTCCTCTAGCATGAATAGTGCAAGTGAGGCAGCGTAATTTGTCTCGTTAGCTTCATTACCACAGGGCTGTCCTGTCACATGTGAGGACCCAAGGAGAGTGCTTTGGCTGTGTGAAGAATGGGAAAATAAGCAAAATGTAAAAAAGCCCATACTTTAACAGCGTTATGAAGGAGGAAGGTGAGTACAAGGATAGGGTAGAGGTCCAACTGCTGAGACACTCTACCAATGGGACCATTACCCTGAGGTCCCCACTCCCTTGGCAAGCGGTCATCCCTTCCCATCTTCTCCAGGGTGGCCAATGGCAAGTCGAGCTGCTCCTGCATGTTGTAGCTACCTTTCTTTGGCCAAGGGCTGCTGCTCACTCTCCCTGTGTCTTTCATGCTCTGCTCCTTCTGCTACTGCATCCCTTCAATCTGACAAAATTTCTCTCCTGTCAGCAAAACCAGACCCTGTTCAGGGGTTTTTGTCACCATGCTGTGTCAGCTAGGAGCATTTCTTACATCCAGCCCGTACAACTAAGCCAGAAAAGGTCTTGAGGTCAGGCCTGAGCTGTACGTTTCTTTCGTGATGATCGTTTGATTTTTCTTGACACCAGATTTTGAGCCTACCATTGCTCACAGCTAAAGAAAGCACAGAGAGATGGCGGTCATGGGCAAAACTAGCCCAAAGGCTGAAACCTTGGCCAAGAAATATCTTGCTAACCTCAAGGATTTAGCCAATCCTCAGAGGGATTTTTGCTGGAGGTAGATCAATGTAACAGCTTAGCAGAGCTGCAAGATGAGGCTGTGTTGTGCTTTACCTAGGTGTGGCCAGCAGTATAGGAACCAAAATGCTCCTGTAGACAAGCAGCAGGGATGGGGAAGGCGTGGAGATGCTGGTCCAGCATTGTGAGCGGAGACCAAAATATGGAGCCCCTCTGGTCACAATTGCTCCACATTCCTGGGGCTTCAGGGTGTTTCCTCTGGGCAGGTCGTGCCACTTTTTAAAGGAAATGCCCTGGACCAGTGCCGCTACCTGCGGTGCAGGCTGTTCTCACTGTCCCAGTGGGGCGCTTGCCGCTGATATTTGCAGCTCTCAGCTGCAAGGCAGGAGGGAGGCTGCTCGTTGTGGGACAGTGCTGAAACATGTGGGGTTGATCTGGTCAAAGTGATATGAGCTTCACGGTCTCTTGAAAATAGTGTTTCCAGTGCTCAGGCCTGAAAACTTGTTGTTTCAAGTGATGTATTTTCTTTTGTAAGCTGCCTTATTTCAATTTTTGTCTCATAGAGCAACCTGCTGCTTCACTGAAGAGCAGATTGAGGTTTTTTTGATTTTTCCTGCTATATCTTGGGTTTGTTGGTTAAGGGTTGTGAGTTTTTTTTATAAAATTGCACAAATTGTTGCTTTCCTTTCAGCTACAAGGGAAATAGCTTTTATCCAGGCTGGTCAACCAGCAATGGGAAAAGCCCAAACCAGCTTAGTTTTTAGGTTCAGGGCCCAAACAACACCAGTCAGAGGTGCCTTCGGTGGAGAAGTCAGAACTTTCCTTCCATCTGTGCAGACTGAGGAAATCCAGCTCTACCGCTCAGAACATGAAATTTCTGTGAAGAACAACGTGGCATCTATTGAGAAAAGTTTTTTATTTTTTCACTGAAAGTCATGATGGGAGAACCAACCATGAGCATCACATGAAGCACAGCAGAAAGTAGACAAAGAAGCAGGAGTAGGTCTGAGCTTAGTGCCTCAGAAGTGGCAAGCTGTATCACCTAGGTAGGTCGGGCAACTGAAGGACCACTAAGATGTACAGCACAATATGTGACAGCAAGTTCCAACCACCTGCGGCCTTCACAGTGTGCTCAAGGTGACATACAATGAAGGACAGCTCGGTATGTGCTCTGCCTGTCAGGAAGCAGAAGATGGAGCAAGTCAGGGTATAACCCAGTTACAGGGACATCTAAAAAGACCATATGAAAATATTGGCAGCACAATGACTCTTTGGATAGGGTTTTCTGGCAGCCGTGCAAGCTTCTTTTTTTTTGTTTTGCAATGTACAGGACGAGTCAATGCTGGTACCATCATTGTTTCAACCAAGAAGCAAATATCTCATTTAAAAGTTTATTTTAATGAAGTCACAATAAGGCCTCCAGCTGGAAAGGTTATTTATTAACCTCTTATTTACAAATTGAGCCCTGATTTGAAAATTAAGGCATTGTAATTTAATATTAACCCACATGTCAGAAAATAATGAGACAAACTACAGGGAAAATTGCATTCCATATTGCAAAAGACCCATTTTATTTATAATGACCAGGATTACAAGTCATGCCAACATTGATGGATCATACTTTAAAAATCTTGATAGCTCATTCATTTCTATAATTATATTTATTACAAATTAAATAAGTTGCGGACACCCTTGATATACAAAGAGACAAAATTAATTTGTGAATCAGTATTAATCTGTCATCAAACTAAATGAACTCTCTTTCTGGCAGCCTACTGAATGTAATGTACTGTACCAGGCATTCCGTGATCCTCAGGACATGAAAACAGTGGAAGTCCCAGTCCAAGCTGTTGAAGGAACATCTCTTCAGTTGGATGTATGTCATTTCTCAGTATGGCTTTTAAAATCAAGAGATGAGATCACTCTAGGAAACTTTCTTGGCCAATTTCTAGTAATCAAAACAAATTCTGACATTTCCATGAGCCTTGGTGTGAGAGCTCTGTGACCAGGTGCCTCAATGCAGTCAATTGGTAGAGCTCCACGGACCTCAACGCAACCAAGCCCTGCAGCCTGGCCATGCCTCAGCCAGCAAACTAAGCCAGCAGTCGTGGCTGCTATATGCCACCGCTCAGTTCAGTAGCAAAATGCAGTGTGCAGCATTTTAGCGCTTTTCCTGTGACCCCCTATACCTAGATCACACTGTGGAAGCTGAAAAGGCTTGTACACTACTGCTGTCCTTTCCTGACAATGTAGGTCCTGAGTCCTTGGAGAAAAACCCTGCTGTGCACTGTGGCAGCAGTGAGCGGCATCAGCCCAAGCACTGTGCGTGATGCTTGCTCCCCTCGGCCGAGGGAGAAGCGAAGGCGGCTGTTCGGATGTTCCTGGATGAGATTACAGACCCTAATGCTCAACAACTGCCACTGCAGTTAGCCGAAATGTGTGCCCATCTGCTTTGGGGTTTTGTGCCTGTAGACAAGGAGTTCTGCCAGCTTCAGGAGGACTCAGGCTTTCTTCCAAATTAGTAAATTTGGAGGGGGGGGGGGGTGTGGGAAGGAGGAGAAAAAGGCTCAGCGCTGCAGGTTAGAGCACATTGTCCTAGTGGACACATGCAAAGCACAGTAAGACGGGTGGTGGCTGCATGGTAGCCTGTCCCCTTGCCACCAGCTTTGCCATGCCAGCATCATCCCCAGAGTCAGTGCTGACGAGCCGATGGTCGGGGGGTTCCTCTCCTAAATAGGACATCACTTGTCTAAGGCAGAAGAAGTGCTTGCTTGTCTTTTTGGGGAGCGGGGTATCATCTCTGTGTTTACAGTCTTCTTATTTTTATTTTTTTCACCATCTTTTTGGTTCTTTTTTTTTTTTTTTTTTTT
>VFFE01007493.1:743576-779941 GCA_008921705.1 Burhinus oedicnemus
TCTAGCTGAAAAAAAAAAAAAAAAAAAAAAAAAAAAAGAGACAGAGAGAGAGCACTCTAAGAGGAAATCTCCCTGGATTTAAGTGAAATTGAAATATGTGCATGGTAATCTTTGTCCAAAGCTTTTAGCACTTCAGAAAGTGCCAGTTGCTAATACCACTGGCTAAAATCAGCCTTGCTTGGATGGGTAATGGTCCCAATGCCATCCTCACCCACTCCTTCCCTCCACCACTGACAACTGGCTCCTTTACCTGGGCTACTTTGAAGCAGACACTTGGCTTTCTGGGTTTTTTTTCAGTTTTATTCCGGAGCAAAGTTTCAGTTTCAGATTCTTTGGCAAAGGAGAGGCTGTACCACAGTGCTTTGTGCATCATCACCAGCACCAAACCAGAGCAGAGAAGGTGAAAATTGTGGTAACTATATCCTGAAAGCAAATAAACTGGGACTGACAATCAAAAAAAACTCGGCCAAAATATCAATGTAAGCATTCAGTATAGTTCCAGTGCTTTTAAGGCTTTAGTTTTACTAGCAGAAGTAGCTGTTAGTTATACAGGCAAGAGGTTTATTTATTTTCATATATGTTATTTGATGTATTATCATTCCTTTAGGATCGAATTCAATGAGATACCTCCATAGTGAGCTAATTTTAAGGCATCATCTTCAATTAACACTGATCTCAATCACAAGCCTTCCAAAATAAGGTGGCTGGCTTAGAAATTATAAGATTATAAATCAAATGTTTTATTTGACATTTGCTTTTAAGGATCTGTGCCTCCAAGTTCCTGAGTGGTTTTTTTCCCCCCTGAAGGCATAAGTATTGAAAGAACTTTTTAAAACCAGTAACAATGAAAGCAGATGCTTTCACATAAGCACCTTTACTTGGGCTTTCATAAAACCCAGATGCGACGTCCAGAAACCACAAGCCTTTTCAGTGCAGTACTCGAACTTCTCCAGCTCACCAAAGATGGCACCTGAAAACACACATGGGGTTTGGTTTTATTTCCTCAGTTTCTAAAACTGGTGAAACTAGACCCAATACCAAACCTGATACTGATGAGAAGGACTTTTCTTCAGCTCTGATGTTCTTGCATGGAAGCTGAAGAGTTGTTTCTCTGCACCACGGCAGGTAGCTGACTTACAGTCTGTGTATGATGGACATCGGTGTCCATGTGCATTTCTCTCCCAGCGAATGCACAGGCCAGCAAATAAGGGAACGTTTTTGGCATTGCCCTGGCTCAGCTGGCAAAGAGCAAGACTTCAGCTCATGTCTTTAGTTATTCTTCATCCTTCTGGACACCAGGCAGATGTCCTTCATGCTGACTGCAAGGACACACAGCTCCTGGAACAGAGTCCCTGCTGCCAACTGAGGCCCTGAACACACTGCCACCAGCAGAATTGCAAGAAAAGTCCTTTTCTGCCCACAGCCCAGGGATGCAGGCTTGGTCCAGGTGGAGGGAGCTGGTACATGCACTTTTGGGTGGGGCGTCAGCACACTCACTGAGCTCATGGAGATGCAGAGTTTGGCTGCTGAGCTCTAACATCTCTAAAATACACACCGACAGACAGATTTTAATTTTTTTTATCTGCAGTTAATGTGGGTGCATTTTGATGTGACCAGCAAAAGCTCAGCCCTGACCTGAGGGCAGGCACGTGCCAGCTGTTGAGTAGGTCCAGGAGCCTTAGACCTTCTCTGGAAAATATCTGTAAGAATATTTTAGCCTGGGCATCGTATTTTCCCTTAATCTCACTCTCAGAAATGACGGCATCATTTTAGCTGAAACTTTCCAAATCAAATTCAGCCTGAGGCACGGTCTGTTAAAAGTCTGGCAAAGTTGTTGGGTCTTCAAATGGCAAGGCTCAGGCAGACTCGCAGAGAGGTGGAAGTCCCAGCTCTGCCAACCAGCTACGACGCCGCATGCTTCCTGAAACCCAGAGAAGCATCAGCAGCCCAGAGCCTGGACATTACGAACCTCAGTATTGCAGCAGCAAAACTATTGTTATTTCTCAGCCCAATAAAGCAAAAAATGCACATGCAATAAATTGCCTTTTTTTGTTGTTTTTTCACAGTTTGATTATCCGTCATGATAAGACATTACTTAAAGCAGTGGTGACACTGTCTAATCATTCTTGTGAAATATAGACTTCTCTCTCTACTTCAGACAGAGCCGACATTAATACACATTTATGCAAAGCAGAGCTGGAGCTGTCAGGGGCTAATCTTTACAAGTATGATAAATGATGTTTATTTTCAGTGATGGAACGAAACACCCGGGCTGACAATAATTGTAATAAAAAGGACAGATCAACTTCTATAAAGTGATTGAATTACCAGTCTATTGCATTAATGCCTGATCTTGGCTCTGTCATAAACCTGCTTTAGGTTACCAACGACTGCGCATTAGGAAACATCCACCTTCAAATAGACACCCTGCCCTTGACCTGTGGGAATGCAGGGGAGTCACTGCTGGATGCAAGTTTTGGCCACTTTTACTTTCGTTTGGTTACAGTAAAGTAACGTTTCCTCTTCTCAGGCCGACAAAGGAGCATCCCGTGTCTCCTGAGCCTTGCAGAAAAGTTGCAAAAGCTCAGCCGCTGCACGTGACTCCTCCACACACATGCAATGCCCAAGCTCCCATACACAGGGACGGCAGTACTGAATTTGCTGCTCATGCCTGCAACACACGTCAGATCCACCAACATCCACAAGGACCAGCGCAAAGACAGTGGATCGCCAAAGCCCCCTTGAAGCAAAAAATGGAAAGAGGTTAACCTTCCCCACCTACCCGGGCAAACGGCAGCATCCTGCACTGGACAGGGCATGATGCAGCCCAGAGCTGTGGAGAAAAAGAGGAGAGCTGTGTCAGACCACTGGACCAAACCCCCACGTCCCTTGTGCATTGAGACCAGCCTCCAGCCCAGACATGAGCAGGAGACACCCTCCGTGCCTCCAGCAAAGAGAAATGTCCAAGAAGCAGCCTGGGAGGACAGAGCTCTCTTCATCCTAGTCTTTAGTTTCACGGAGAAGGATATTTTGATAAAAGGTGGGCTCCAGAGTGTCCATATGTCTTAGCTTTATCTCTCATTTTTGTCAAGGGGGTGCTACTACTAGCTTTTCTGTGGTTGTCCTGGCTGTGACACAAAGGGAAAAAAAGGGCACTTGAAGCCCTTGCAGGGCATCTCAGAGTGTGGGGATGCTCACAGGTAGCACAGAGACACACATTTCAAGCACACCCAGTTAAGAGCGGTGTTTCTGCAGCTTTCCCAGGCTGCAGAGTGATTTACTCCAGATTCAGGACTCAGCCACAGCCCACAGAACAATGGGCTACACTAGGAGATGTGCTGCTGCCTGCCCTGGTCGACAGCTCACCTTAGCATCCGTGGTATGACCAAAACCTCTCATAAATGACTGGGTCAATTGATTGCTTTGTAAGTAACTCTGTCATAGAAAGTAAACACATTTTCAATTTTCAGAATGGGGCAGATATTGTGGGAAAAAGAAGAGAAGACAGAACAGAAGAGTGTGCAGTTTGATCTGCGTATGTTTATATACATGTTCATGCATCTATTGTTCTGTGTTTCCCTCCAACTAGGAATTCTGACACAAGACTAAAAACTGAATAGGAAAGATAAAAATGAAGTTCATCAACAATGTCTCACAAAACAGTATTCTGGACACACTTTGCTCCAGGTCAATTGAAACAGTTGTTTACATTTTTGTATTATTTCTTTTATAGGTTTCCCATACCATTATGTTTATTTTTAGTGTATATTTCATATTTCAAGTACTCCACGTTTCTATTCCAGTCCAGATTTGTGCAGTATTATTCTGTTTCATAATTCATTTTGCATTATTTCCTGTAAGAATTTGTGTTGTGGTATACATTAACACACAGTGGTGCCAAAGAGAAGTCATTTCAGACTGAAAACTTGAAATGTCCCATTCTGACAGCTGACTGCTGACTGCTATGAGTTTATTGAAATGAGTTACTCTGATTTTTTTTTTCCCCTAAACTTAAGTTTGTCCAAATTGACACACTCCCATGGGATAGTTTAATCTTGGCAGAGCAGCATTTTCTGACAGCAGACGTGAGGCAGGAAATCTTCAACCTTTCTCAGTCATGTGCATTTGTCTGCATATGAATGTGTGTGTGTGGTGCCACAGGGCAGGACCCCACAGGGACTGGGAGCTGATGACCACGGCGCAGGCTGGGCCACAGGAGCTCCGATCACAGCCCAGCTGGTGGCTTCCGACAGCCCTGGCTCCTGCCCAGCTGATGCTGGAAGGGTGACAGTACTCCTGGAGATCCTAACAGAAAGGATCATGATTTTGCAAGAAATATAAGACAAGTAAATACGGTTGATCTAGAGAGTTGGCTCACTTAATTAAAGAGCATCCCCATCATCGATTCCTTCATGAAATAAATCTTATTTCTGCTGGATCTGTCTGTTCCCAGCATTGCTGTTACAAGGTTTCATCCTCCGTAGACCTGCCTGCAGTCAGAAATGCGACAGACCAACCTGCAGTGTGGCTCCTGTGTGCAGACCCGAGACCATCTGGTATGAAGCCCACAGACGTGCCAGGTACCTGGGACGGTCCTTCAGCCTCTGGAGGGCATGGGGAGAGAGGAGGAAGATGGGCAGCTGGAGCTGCTCATTCAGCTGGGGCTGAGCAGGGGAGCTGAAGGTTGGAGGAACTTCTGACCAATGGGTCAGGGAAGAGCAATACGTGAGTGCAAATATGCCCTGTCCTAATACCACAAAGGGCAATGAAAGCTGCTGCCTCCAAGCCCCTTTCTCTCCCTCCCATTTCCTACTCCGAGCACTGAGATTTTCACTCCGCTGTTTATTAAAAGGGGGATATGTGCGTAAGACGTGCATCTCATAAACAGGGCAGAAACCTCTAAATTACATCATGCTCCAATTTTACACGTCACATAATGGTACATATTCTCCAGGGTGAACTATTGTCGGAGTAAAAATCAATCTCATTGGCAGCTAAAGATTTTCTTTTCCCCAGACAACAGTGAGAAAAGATCCAGCAGAAGCTCCTGATCATCCAGCGCTGCCTGTGTCTACACTTTGATGGCAGAAGTGCTTGAGGGCTGAGTCAGAACAGCTATAGCTGTTTCTGTCACATCTCACTCATCAAAGAGACAAGCAGGGTCCCATTGTCCTACCATCCAATAATGTCAGCAAGACACCGGCATGCTCAAAGCATTGCCAACCCCAAACGTGCCGGACTGTTAAGCCAGGCGTGCAAAGTGCAGGTGTTTAGCTAAAAGAAAGAAAGAGCAAAGAAAAAAAAAGACTGTCTCTTCTCCTTGCTCTGGGACAGCTGTCACCAGCATGGCTGCATTTCCCTGCCCTGCTCACAGGCTGCCGGGATGCAAAACACACGCGAAGTGGCAAGAAAACATGTGGTATTTTCAGAGAAAATGCTTGGCTTGTTTTCTTTGGGTATAAAAGCAGCCAGCCTGCATCCCCGTGCTGCTCTGGGCAAGGTGAGGGATGGGGCCAGTGTTACAAACCTCCCTGGCACTTCCTAGGAGGAGGGCAGGGAAGCCTGAATACTTTTAATTTTTAAAATAACTTGTTTTCTGCCATACCAGTCAGCTTCTTACTTTTTTCTATTTTGTTTATATCAATCAACCTGTCATAAGCAAAACTAGAAGCACCTCCTTGCTTGGCAAGAGCAAAGACATCCCTCTCAGCCAGACATGCGCAGAGAGAAGAACAGAGAAAAAATCCAAGTGAAGCCCCTGGGTTGGGGGGGAGATGCCCGGGATGGCGGTGAGGATGAGCTGGGGGCTGCAGCATGCAGCACCTGGCAGTGCCCAGCCTTGGTGTGGAGCAGCGATTGCCACCACTGTCCCAGGGGCACTGATCTCCAAAGTACATGTCTCTAAAGAGGTGACAATCCTGAAGAAAGCCTCCATGAGGTTGTGGCCTCCTGGAATGAGCACCACCGGGAAGTGCTTGAAGGGTGATGGGGAGCAGGATGACCAGCGGGAAGAGGTAATGTGAGAGCAGAGGCTGTTGGTCTGGTCCTCTCAAACCACAGGACTGAATTCCCCAAACACAGAGGGGCTCACATTTCAGCGCCAGGTGTTGGCGAAATGGTTCGTGGTCTCCAGCTCCTGCTTTGACCCCTCCAGCAGGAGCTACTGCTCTCGCAGCTCTGCCCAGCACAGCCTGACCCACTCACGGTCAGTATGTTACTGGTCTGAACAGACTTGGGTGGGTTTTGCCTGGAGGCAAGGAGGGGACACTCACATAACCCGCTCCCCCAGCAGCGACGCAGCCACCCTGGAAAACGGAAAAACAGGAGGAGGCAGAGCATAGACACCTCGTTCCCTGGCACAGACCATGACCAGGGCATCTCACCACAGCAAAGAGCAGCACTGTGAGGCCAGGGGAGAGCAAGGGCAGGGTGTTTGGTATTGCACAGTGGAGGGGTCACACATGGGGCTTCTGCTGGGACTGCCAGAGTGGGGAAAGAGGTTTCTGATGCTCGAGAGCATCAAAAGGCTGCACTATGATAAAAATTGTGCAAACAGCAGGAACATTTCTTTAATAAGTCTCCAGACAGATAAATCACAGCTTAAGGAGAGATTGCGGTGCTATTTATTAGTCATTTGTGCATGATTTGCTCACACCATTGGTAGTGGAATTTCTTTTTCGGGTATTTAATTTTCATCAGAAATGATTTGTGTGCTGCACAGCAGTTTGTACCGACACTACCACCCTGCAGTGCACGGGCACCTGTAACCAACCACCTACGGATGACTCCAGCCTTGAAGAAAAATGCTGATGGTGACCTCCTAAAGGAGATGCCCCAGTGGTTAAAGGCATCAACTTTCACATGTATCTTTCTTATTTTTCAGAGCTGTTAGGTTTCCTTGCATGGCTGAGCAATACCCACCAGGTAGCACATGGTCTTTTAAGCCGGATTCCTTATTTCCAGCCATTTTCACATCCCAGCTTTGCACCAGGAAACAACAGGCTGGGTAGTAATGGGTGACAAGGCACAGAATGAGGGAGTTAAAAAGCTGGTGTAAAGGAAAACAAACAGAAATCATTAAACAAGCACAAATGACTTTTTAGAAGACTGAGTTAAATGCCATCCCAATTTGTACCTGCCATTAATCCAAGGGGTTAAATCAAACCTGTATTTCCCCCCCTGTATGTGACATCCAGCAATACAACAATACCAGCACTAAAGTGACACTGCAAAAGCTCTACAGCAATTACAGCTGTACAGGGGAGATCTTGCTATTTGATGCTTCTCTAGAGTAAATACTGCCAGCCTTTGGAGAAGTAATTAGCTGTCTTTCAGAGATCTTAATTGTGGGATCTAACAGCTGGTTTGATTGCATATTCATTGCTGGGCAATTTTTACGTTTCCACTACCAAGAGGTAGCAAAGCAAGATCTTGCATGGTAGCCAGAAGCTTTCAAGCTCTCCAGGACTAGCAACAGCAAAGGCTACCTACTTGGAATAGTTTCACTTACTTACAAATCAAAAATTATCCCCGCCTCTTGTTCTGATAGTTCAAGATACATTCATTCTTCACTCAAAGCCCCACTTACCAGAACAAGCTGTAACCCAAAGAGTTTGGGCTTTGGAAGCCATTACCCGAGAAGCATGAAGAACCCCAGAATAAGGCTCTGCCATCGTGTAAAATCCATTTTAACCTTATTCAGGCACACAGAGAAATTCAGTCCCTAGTCTACTCCCTGCCCAAGTCCTTGAACTTGCAAGAAACACTAGCAGATGTTCGTTAGTGCATTGGTAAGTAGAGAATTGGAGGCACTTGTCGACTCTGTATGTGATGAATAAGCATTGGAAAGTTTCTGCTGGGGAATAACTCTTTTGGTTTGAGGCCAACTTGATGCATTCAAAAATAGTGTGTGAGGGGCAGGGGAAGTTATGGCCAACAGTTCCACTTTTTTGTTCCTATTATTATTAATTTTAATTAAGCATAAGCTGCCAAAAACCTGAGGATATCTACGCCCTACTTAAACATAACAAATAGCAAATATCTGGGTGAGATTAATGATTTTTTGAGGTTTAATAGAGATTTGGCTGCTTATGGGTATGCATATGATGCCCTCCTGCTCCCTGGCACTATAAGAGCCTGGACGTCAATCATATCATGGACCAACAGCCAAGAAGAGCAGAGCTGGCACAGGAGCACTGCAAGCACCAACATCACTTGAGGTCACAGCACGCCTCCCAAACTCATCTTCAAGCTTGCACTTACCTGGCAAGTTCAGGAGGTTTTCCTTCCCTGCAAATACCCCACCAACCCCTCCAAAATCCAGCCAAAATCTCCTGCCCCTGGGTACCTGTTGATCTCACCAACTAGGCCCTTTCAGAAGGAAGGAGGTACTTTCCTCAGCATTAAACTAAGCTATGTGTTTCCCAGGTTGGCCTGGGACTTCAAGCAAAGTAACATTGCGAAGAAAACTCCTGAACTGTGCAAGAGAACAAAGGTAACACATGGCTTGGTGGTGGAGAAATTGCTTTACTTTGAAAAACTCGAATGTTTAAGCACTTCTTGTTAAAGTAATTCAAAAATGCAACACTCGCCCAACAGGAGAAAAGCCAATGCTTCTCCCAAGGCAGCTGTCTGGGCCAGAGCTCTCTCTGAAAGTGGGAGTGAGCAGCTCTGTTCAGTCTGTTAGCAGAAAAATAACTGAAAGTGATCTGTTGGAAGCTGTGTCCATACACACAGACATGCAGACACACACATACACACACAGAGCTTTGATATGTGAGTCTGACTTAATTATAGCTGGCAAACGCAAAGGTTAGATATGCCTGAGAATGAGGCTTGACAAAACTATACTCTGCAAAGGAAAACTCAGTTTCCCAGAGAAAAATAAAGCAGATAGTGGCCACATCTGGATTTTTTCTCGCTCTCACATCACTCTGCATTTTCTGGTTAGAGCTGGGATCTCCCCAAGAGAGGCTTTTCTTGTGGTATTTCTAGCTGGGACTGGACACACCACAAATCTCATGAGAAGGTCTTTCCTTCCAAGATTCATGAGCTGGAGGCTCATGAAGCACAGATAGTTCAGGGAAGTGACCGACTGTGCGGATGCTTTCCAAACTCTCAGCCTTTTGGGGGGTCTGCAAGCACTCACAACGATATAGGGTCCCATCTTGCCCCCTTCCCACCAGAATGGACAATTGTCTGGAAAGCTCTTTACTTCAAAAAATTAAAAAGGGAAAAGAGAAGTCCCGCTGTGTCAGAGCGGAGTGGCAGGGCTTGGAGGTCTGCCTGACTGCTGCAGGTCATAAAGCAGACATCTCCCTAAAATCACTGCTCTAGTTGGTAACATAGCAAGAGGAGAGGGACACCCTGAAATCACCCAACTGCTGATTTCTATTTCCATGGGGCACTGGCTTTCCTCCTTGCTGGGAGCTGAATGATGTCCAGCAGGAGCCTCAGACCTTCTCTCATAGGAAAAAAACCCAACAGTCCAACCCAAACCTTCCATTCCAGTCAACTCTGGGTCTAATCCATCTCCATAGCACCCACCAAGAAATTGTCCAAGAAAAACAACACACACTGCACTGCTTCAGAGCCCCCTCCACCCAGGCTCACACCCCTCTGTGCTTGGTCTCTGGGTCTTCTGAAAATATACAACACAAGCACTTTGGAAGGCCTTTAGCTGCCTGTGGGACACCTAGGATCACAGTCCTGCCTTGCCATGGGTTTGCTGCCTCACCCCGGGTAATCCACTTAACTGATCTGTGCCTCAGTTCCCTATCCATAAAAACAAGAGGGAGAGAGAAGTAACAGCATTTCCTGGCATCCCTGGGCTGTTCTGAAGATTAATGCATTAAAGAACAAAGTGCGTCAAGATTCTCCAAAGGAAAAGCTCGTTAGAAGGTCAATATAGCACTGAGAAGGAGTGCGTTTTGACACAAGTTCTGTTTATTCCATGTTGTTCCTGTCCAAGGGAGCTTTAAAGGTTAAAATTAAAACAGAATAAATGCATCCCTGTGCTCCAGAGGGGACTGCTCAGTGTGTGGGCACATAGGAACACTCACAGGAATAGGAGCTTTGGAAACTATTGTGAAAACTGCAGTCAAGAAGAAGTGAAACCTACTGAATCCCCCAAGAAGCCTTTACTGCCAACCACCCAGTGATCTCCTCATGGGCAGAGGCTGGTGGACGCAGACTTCCCTGCTCTTTGACACAAATGAGAAGCATGGAGCTGCACAGTCTGAAGGGGCTCAGCCACCAAGTGCTGAAGCTGTCCTTCCTCGGCCTGGCTCTACTGTGGCTTCAGGGTAGCTCACGTTGAGCCCCCAAAACCCACCAGGCACCTCTGAAAAACCTTGACACAAACCTCCTGCAGGGTTAGCAACCTCATTGCAATGTAATTCTGCTCCTGAAGCACACAACCCTCCTTCCTTCCATTTTATCATCGTTCAAACTTGAAGGCTCGTAGCTCTGCCTTTCCTGGAGGAAATCTCACTCTAACAGTGTGTTTTGGCACAGTATGCGTTGGCCAGGGTCACACCACATGGGGACTGTGGTATCGTATTTTAGCACAGGACAATGGGGCTTCCAGGACCTTTCATTTTCACACGAGACAGCCGCTGTTTAAGCGTGGAGCCAGCTGGGAGCTGAACGCTCTCCAGTTCAGTCTGCAGACTTATGCACCACAAAGTTTATTTTCCTTCTGGACCCATGAGACACATATTCCTGAGAGAAGACCTTTCTCTCTGGGGAAGTTAATCCTATGTATTCAGGCCTCCTTCAACTGACAAAAAAAGACTAAAATTCAGGTCCACCATCTCATAGCTCTATTAGGAAATGTCTACTGTTACCATGACCCTATCTGAAGAAAACCAAGCTATTTCTATTTAAGCACCCATCCTGGACATCTAAGTGCAGGACACACTGCCTCTGACTTCTCATGTCATGGAAACAACCACCTCACAGCTGCAGGTACCTTCAGATTCAAACACATCACTGGTACTTCTGCTCAGCTGGGTTAGACCTTCATCACACCCCAAGGCTATTGTGCTTAGGAAATTCACTGTATGGGAAATGTAGGCTGCCCTGCTGAGGCCACATCTGGAGTACTGTGTCCAGTTCTGGGCTCCCCAGTTCAAGAAAGACAGGGAACTACTGGAGAGAGTCCACTGGCGGGCTACAAAGATGATCAAGGGACTGGAGCATCTCTCTTATGAGGAAAGGCTGAGAGACCTGGGTCTGTGTAGCCTGGAGAAGAGAAGACTGAGAGGGGATCTCATCAATGCTTATCAATATCTAAAGGGTGGGTGTCAAGAGGATGGGGCCAGACTCCTTTCAGTGGTGCCCAGCAACAGAACAAAAGGCAACAGGTACAAACTGGAACACAGAAAATTCTGTCTGAAGATAAGGAAAAAAACTCTTTACTTTGAGGGTGACAGAGCAGTGGAACAGGCTGCCCAGAGAGGCTGTGGAATCTCCTCCTCTGGAGATATTCAAAACCCACCTGGATGCGTTCCTGTCCAACCTGCTCTAGGTGAACCTGTTTTGGCAGGTGGGTTGGACTAGATGATCTCTGAAGGTCCCTTCCAACCCCTACCATTCTGTGATTCTGAGCCAGTATTACGCATCCCAGCCCAGTGCCGGGATCACGAGCTCTCCAGGACAAGACCAGCCCTGACTGTTCAGCTGCACAGCTCCCGTTCATCCAGTTTGCCCAGAGGAGCTTGAGAGAGTCCCTGCTTTCATGCCATCACATGTAGCCCAGCCATTTAGTCTTCAGCTAATTCAAAGAAACACAGCCAGCGCCTCCACCTTCCTCTGAATTACAGAAGTGTGCAAAAATAAATCCAGGCATGATGTTTGAGTGATGGGCTCCTGACATACCCCCAGTCCGCAGCACCTGTCGCCTCTCCTCCTTTGAACTATTATTTCAGATAGTGCAAAAAATTCCTAAAGCGAAATGTGATACACCAGAGCCAGGGGGGAGCGCAGGCTGCTGGGGCCACTGCCTTGCTCCCTGCCTGAGCCTCTCGCTGCGGGTCCGGCTCTGAAGCCCCACAAAGGAGCCTGGCAAGCACAAACTAAAGCAAGCAGGGGCTGAAAATTCAAGCTGGTCTGTGGGTTAGTAGGAGTCAAGGGTCCTAGGTGCTGACCCATGATTGCAACTCCCGCTTTGCCCAGCCCTGCTGAGCCTGAACTTCAAGGAAGATTTGGATGAGGGGGAAGGGCACACAGAGGATGAGTGCGAGGGATACAGGATAGATCAGGAAATACCAATTTCTGCGTGCAGGTGTGGTAGTGGGCTTTAGATATGCAATAAACTACAATGAAAAGGAAAAACACTGTTTTCCTGTCCAAGGTGTATTGCACAAGAAGTCAGGGGCATCAAGTGCAGCAAAAAAGGTTCAGGTTAGACAGCAGGAAAATCTCTCTAACCGTAAGGGTAATGCAGGCTGTGGGGAAGCTGCAGAATTTCCCCCATTAGAGATTTTTAAGAACCGGTCAGATGAATAAATACGTCAGGCAGGAGCCAGGTGTGTTCGATCCGGCCTTCATGTGTGACCTCTTCAGGCCTCTGTCACTCCGCTGCTCTTCCAGGGTGTGTGGAAGCAGCCCGGGCACACGAGTCATCTGGGGCTGCTGTGAATCCCAGCCCTGGGCAGTCACTGGGAGCACTGGAGATCTCAATGTGAAATGTCACCTTCTCGAGGTGGCAGGGCTCCTCCTGCCAACCTGCTCATCTCCCCATCCAGGCTAGGTGTGAGTCCTACCTTGGAATAATTCACATGCATCTGGTTAAAATTGCTACCAATGCAGATGTGTCTGACTTGTGGGAGAGGAAAAAAGGGGCAATACAGGGAGTTAACATCAGTGGAAAACACTAAAGGTGCAGCACGGATGTCAGGCAAAGCTCACCAGCTCCTTCATGGCCTGTGGCAACACTAGGCCCCCCTGCAATCAGCATGAATGCTTTCTCCCCCCACCTCTCTTTTTTAATAGATACAGCCCATTTCAAACAGTATTTCCTAAGACCAATCAGTAAAGGGTCATAAAAACACCCCCACGTGTCATAACAAATGTGCCGCAGGTGCCCGGTGCAGCAGAGATGGTGGCTGGTGGCGAGTGGGACTTGCTGGCACCCGTGCCCGGCTCATCACCCTGCCCGCTCCCTGCCTTTCCCCCAGCTCTCTGCAGCAGCACCCCTGGTTTATTTGGCTCTGATGGAGTCTCGGCTAAAACACAGCTCTTCAGTTTTACGGGACACCAGCCTTCCCTTGTGCTCAGCTGAGAGAAGCGGGAGGATTTTCAGCCAAGCTCTTCTCTACCACCTAGTGGGAAACCGGATTTTTCCCGGCATGGCGAGCGTGGCGCTGAGCCGGACCTCTTGCCTGATGCCTGGACAAGCCCTTTGCAGCCCATCTGCCCGTACCCACCGGGACATCCCAACGGCCTCCAAAGGCCAGAGCGGCCCCGGGGCGATGGGTCCCTTCCTGCCTCTTAGCAGCACCTTGGCTTAGGGGCCAGCAAGGCATGGTTGGGAGAAGTTGCCCCCTCCAGTATCCACTATTTCTCGTGCAAAGAGGGACTAGCCAAGCCCAGTTTCTGATCAATCGCCAAGCAAAAGGGCACCTAAATTTGCAGCATCTCAATGCCTCTCAGTGCAGCAGCCCCTGCCAAAAAAGCGGAATTTCCCACTTGTGCATAAACTCTCCATGTTGCCCTGCCTCCAACCACCCCAACCCCCACAACACCGAGCTGCCCGCAGCCTCAGGAGTGGTGATGGCCCCGCGGCACCTGAGCACTGGCCATCGGTGTCCGGCCCGGCGGCTCACTCCCGGAGGCGCGGGGCTCTGGCCAAACTCTGGCACAGGTAATTGCAGTCTACGTACTTAAATTCCCCCTGCAGATACAGCCGCCTTAATTTCCTGTCCTAAACTGTAGGGTAGTGTTGCAGCGCGTTGTTAAACAGCTGCCATGCGCTACCCAGAGGGGCTTGTATTTCGGCGGCGGGTGGGTTCGGCACGTTCACGTAGGGTCAGAACGTAGGCAAGGAGGGCACTGGGTTAGGCTGCCACTTGCCTCCTCGCTGCCCTGGCATGGTTTAGGCATCGCTGGCTCCTAACGCTCTTTCTCACACAGCCCAAATCTGGACACCCCCTTCCCCTTGACTGGTAAGCAAGTGCCGAGGGGGAAAGTCAGTCTTTCCTCCAGCTGCTGCCAAAATGCAGGATGCAAAGGGTTAACGGTGTGAGTGCCGAGGGGGGGGGTTTCTCCTTGCAAACCGGAGACCCCTTCCAGTTTTATGGGGAGGGCTGATGGGGGCGGAGGGACGGGGCGGGGGAAGAGAATTTGCTTTATGGCTTTGACAGGAACTCCCATCATGGTATAATTATGGAAGTGAGAAGTCTGCGTGTAATGAAGACCATATGCTGTGTTAAAACACACACGCACAAATATTAGGCCCCCGTGAGGCCTGCGGGGGAGCTGGGGGGGGGATCAGGAAGGGCTGGTGGGCCCAGCCCTCCCCTCAAAGCTCCTCGCAGATTTTCCAGCCTGGCTGTGGCCAGGGCATGGGGATGCGGGGTGGCTGGGGAACGCAGCACAGCCGAGCAGGGCCAGTTTGGGGTAAAAAACATCCGGTTTCAATAACATATTGAGTGGAAGGAAGGGCCTCAATGCCAAAAAAAAGGGATTTCACCCTGCGTTGCTGGGTCTCCTTCAGCAGCAGTTTTTCTCTAGGTCCCACTGCAATTTTTCCCTTTCCTTCCAAACTACGCCCTTGCTGCTCTTCCCTCACTGGAAAACATCTGCATGCAGCTGCCTGTGGAGGCGACCAGCCCTCCTCCTCACCCAATCCAGCTGCACTGGCGGGAGCCACACGACGTCCCCAAGCAGCTCCCGGGCTGGGGAAGATGACTTCGGCAAGCGTCAGGGCCACCCAGCTGGTGTTTGAAGTCCCCATGCCATCCTCTCCATTACCCCGCCTGCTCTTTATAACGTGAAGCTTTCTTGGCTACAGCATATTCATCTCTCCTCTCCGGATCTCACATGTCTTCTGCTTCACATCTCCCACTCGCTCTCTTTATGAGTCCTTTTGCCTTCTTTTGAGGCTGTTTCTTCCTTTGCAGGTCACATGCTTGCAGGACTATCTTCTTCCCAGCTCACTTTCTGGGTCTGTCACCCTGTGAGCCCCTGTAACACCCATGCTCCCTCACCCACATGCCCACTCTGCCAGCCCACATTCACCATGGCACACTCAACTATCCACCACGTCTCTTATGGAGCCACTAGCTGTACTTCATCAGTCTTAAACCCACTTACGGTGTCCACCCCCCAATTTTGTCCATCCTTTTCCCTGCTGACAAGACAGACTTTGACGTGGAGCAGATGACCCTGGTTTTCCCCACTCTGGACCATTTTCTCCCAGCTGGCTGTGCCTTAGCTGGGAGCCCCAGCTAGAGCTTCTTGGCACAGGCCCGTTTTGCTCTTCCAACTATTTTGCCAGCAAAAAGGGAGCTGCTGCTCTTGAGTACCGGGGCTGGAGGTGAGAGCTGCGCAGCGATGCTGCTCTCCTTGCCAAGCAGCACCAAGGGCGTCCAGCTGCAGGTCTGGCCAGGGTCAGCAGGGGAATGCAAGGGTATGGGAAAGTAAAACTGATTAGCTCAACATAAGCTCTCCTTGCATCTCAGGAGGGACAAATGCATCCCTGTGCCTCTCTTGTAGAAAAGAGAGGTGAGAGGAAAATTCCCATTGCCTGGGAAAGAAATACCAAATGCAACAGTGGATTATTCCAACTGGTTTCACTGGGACTTGCAATGTGCAGGAGAGGAGAGCCCATAAATTGTATTTGCCTTATCTTTCATACAATCTCCATATAAAATACTCTTTTCATTCATTTATACATATACTATTGTGTGTCCTCCTAAAAAAAGTAGCTGCTTTCCACCACCCAAAGCTGCTACTATAGATTCATTAGACACAGGATTTGGGAGCACGACTCCCACAGCATTGCAGGGCAGTATTAGAAGAGGGTCACCGACTCCGGAGAGGGAGAGCCCACATTTCCCAGATATGTATAGGGGATCCACCGAGAGTACAGCATAGAAAGTGCCTGGATGAACACTGCTGCCAAACGCCTGCTCTTTTTAGGATTTATCTGTCCTCCTCGCTTTATCAGTGTAAGTTCCTCCTGCACATTTCCCATCTGCATCTGCTCTCAGGCAAAGCAACGAGCATTCAGTGTTGGGTTTTATTGTCTACTACACACAAAATTGTTGCTCCAATTAAAAGTATCCCTCACCATAGTGGCTAAAAGATGCTAACACTCAGGGCTTATCCTCCCCAACACTCACTACCCACATGCTGCAAACCCTCCCCACCGCTGCTTCCGTGCCTGATGAGAAACAGACACATCCCTGGACGGGCACATCCAGCCCAGCTGTGATGTCGGGAATATTCCAGGGCTCCTGCAAACTTTTACAGATGGTTTTACGGGGGAGAGCTGTCACATGGAGGGGAACTGCAGGTGCAGTGCAAGTAGCCTTCCTCTGCTGGGGACGGTGGGGTGAGGAGTGACCTCCTCTTTTCCTGGTGTCTGCTGTGATCCGAGATTCCCGTCATGCACAGTGTGTCATTTCCCATGAGTACCTGCCTGTTTCTGCCATCTGCCATGATTTATAGAAAATGGGCAGTGATTAATAGCCCAGTCAATGCCGAGTGAAGCCATTTTCTTTCATTTACCTGCTCCCTGACCTCCCCGCGCGGTCCCAGACAGGGGCTAGGAAAGTGTATTAATCATGCACTTAAAAAATAGTTAAAAGGGGAGATTGGCCGGGAGCTCGGTTGTATTTATGGAGTCATTTTCTACAGAGGGTGCAAGTTAATTGGCAGATAAAACAAATGGGCTCTTTGAAATGGAAATGAGTCACTTGGAGGTACTCAGTGTTTGGTCCTTGAGTGATGCCCCAAACCCACGATCCTCCTGGGGCTCCCTGTCACCTACCTGGGACCAAGTCCAGTGGCGGCTGCAGCTCTCAGACACAGAGGATGTGGTACAGCGCACCAGCTCGATGTGCGGTCACGGTGCTAAGAGCTGTCTGTCACCAGAGGGGGCTGTTCCCACCATGGTGGTGGCACCAGGGCAGGTTGTTGCAAGGGGACAGACGACTCGTTCCAGGCTGGAGTCCACCTGAAGAGATCCTGCAACAGGGGAAGGGTATTTGGGAAAAGACCTTGATTTCCTATCACATAAGCCGTATTCCTGGAGCACGTGAAGGCATTTGGTCCCTGTCTGGAGCCATGATATGAAGAGGCAGTAGAAGCACTCCAGCCTACCTCACCAGGCATGAATTGGGGTCTCCACAGCATTTTTGCCAGCTCTGAGTGGCAGGGCTGGCCCTGGGGCTCCTCATCCCCCAGGAGGACCAGATAACTTTATGGGGATGAGCATCGGTGTCTCTTGCTTCCCCAGTCTCAGGATCGAGCCCCTGTTCGCCTCTGCCTTCTGTGGCACCATCTGGAGTGGCACCCCGCTTTGCATCAGCTTAAATCTGACTTTTTCCTACCTTGTACTATGTCCCTGTGTGGCACCACGTGCCCCATGTCCTGTACGGCTCTGCATGGCCTCCCGGAAAATGCCACTCTGCCGTGGGCCCCTAAGGACAGCCGGGGTTGATAGCAATAAAATGAAAATCCCCTGTCAAGCCAAACAAAATTATTGAGTTATTCTTACCCGCCGGAGACCAAAGCTTTGTTGACAACTTAATTAACTGTGTTTGTAATGAATTTTTGGCCACATGCAACAGACTAATTATCAAAGCAAACCTTAATCTCTTTCTAGGCACATCAAAGTATCGAGAGCACAAAATATTTACATGAGTCTCAGATAAAATTCTTTGCACTAATTCTAACATAATTAAAATTATGTTGGGGCTAAGGTAATTATGCAAGGTGTTTATATGGCATAACAATGTAATACAAGCCTGCGCTTTTTTTTCTCCACCTGTAGTCAATCAGCAAACTCCTCAAACATGTATAACTTCTATTAAGTGTACTTTCAAATGGGAGAAAACAGCACCACTTTTAACCTTGGTTAAGGCATTTAAAACTGCCCACTAAGGCCAGATTTGAGATAAGCGCCTTCATTATTTGCATTATCTAAGCTTTGCCCAGCGATAACTAGACATGAGTAAAGTTGGTGAGTTTTAAATGGCCGTTGCAGCATTTCCAACTGTCTCTGTGCAACCAGTGATGGTTTTCTTTTTCTTTCCTTCAAAGTGTTGATGTGAATTGGATGACTGAGAGGTGGAGAGGACTGTGTCAACCCATCCTTTCCCAAGGGATGCTCCTCCCAAGAACAGGGCGCATGATAAGGAGAGAGAGAAGAGCAGGAGAGGGGAAAGGGACCCGCTTTCTCCCTGGGGCGAGCTGTGACAGGACACCTCTTTGCACTGAAGGGGGGACACTGTGACACAAGGCTGGCATCTCTACAAAGGAGGTGGTAATGCCTGAACATGTCCCAAAAGCCCCAGAGAGAAAAGGGGGTCACAGACCATCCCCGTTATTTCCTTCTCCTCTGTCCACACCTGCACGAGTGGCTGTCCCAGCCATGCCAATGGCTGTAGGAACTGCCTGGCCACAGCAAGCTTGGTCCTGGCTGCGCACGTCACCAAGGAACTGCCTGCAGTGCAGCCCCCCAGCTAAGCCTGGGCATGAGAAAATGACCAAAAGGCAAGGTCATTCCCAGGTCCCACCTGCCATCTGTGCCGGGAGTCACTTCTGCTGTCACAGGAGGTGACCTAGTTTCAGGAAGCAGGTCCCAGAGATGTCACCCTGCATCCCCCACTGCGTCCTCCTGTCCCTGGGAACAGCACACCTGCAACTGCTGTGACCCAGGACCTTGTGGTGCGGGCCATGTGGAGAGTCCATGATGACCCAGAAAATCCTTCAACTGATGAGCTGAGACAGCAAGTTGTCTGGGTGCAAAAAAAAATTAAATAAAATGCTGCCTTAGATCGGCATCACTAAACTGCAGAGACATGGCTCCAGAGGTCCCTAGCTTTCTCCATCCCTAATGTAGGACCAAATGTACTTGTGCATGTCTGCCTGATGGTCTGACTCATCATGATGAGCCTTCAGCACTGGAGATGACACCTTGTCCCTCCATGCTGGCACTCCCATTAGAAAGTTTTTAACTCTTCCTCGCTGGTGTTTGAGCTTCATATCCTCCCCACCAGTGATGGGCAGAGCTGGAAACCTCCATGGGCACAGCAGTCTTGTCCCTCCCAGGACGCCCATCTGGTGCCTGATCCCCATGCCCATCCACAATGAAGAGGGTCCCCTCTGTGTGGGTTGTACTAGGCTGGAGCCTTCAGCAGCTGTTAAAACTGCCTCTTCTTGCCAAAACACGGAGCTTAGCTCCTTCCTTGTCCTCTGTGGTGAGTAAACCAGCAGCAAGGCCACTGGGGCTCGCGCTGCACCACCGCATGGTGGCTGTGAGGAGCGCCCGGTCGCAACTCCATCCCTGCCGCAGATGTCAGGGCATATGTTCCTGTTTTCCCAACTACTGAAATCAGCTCCTTTTTGTGGCCTTTGGAGACATTTGCCAGCGGAAAGGCTGCCTTCGAACAGATTTGTGCCTAGGTTTGACTTCATTAATCAAATCATTCCTTGACACAAAACACCAAGGACTTGCTGGAGGTGTGAGGCTGGAGAGCAGGGCCATACAGAGCAGCTCCGATGGGCCGCCCAGAGGCACTCCCACAGACATGCAGCTTCAAGGAAACTGTTGAGCTTTCAGTTTGATCTGTAGAGCTTAAAAAAATTAACAGGCAAGTTTGGAGCAATAACACTTCCTCCTCCCAGCCCTGTTTTCCCCACTATTGCTATAGTGCTGGTAGGGCTGCAGTGCCGAACCCAGCCCTGACTGGTGGGTTTGCCGCCATCTCTGCAGCCAGAGTCATGCCAGAAAAGCACAGGTCTGGGGCAGGACTTGGTGGAAATCCAGGCACATGCCAAGACACCCACCCCAGGCACACCCAGCTCCTCTCACCTGGGTTGAAACCACCTAAACCCATCCCAAACAGCTTGCTCCCTGCGGCTCATGAAGGCTGGGGCACAACCAGGAGCTCTCCCGCATTTCAGGCTTTTGCATCAACCACAAATCACCCTGGAGCCAGACCAGAGTTTCATTTTCTGACTGGACAAGGCTTCTGATTTCATATTTTCTAGGTTTCCTGTCTCTACAAAGCATAGAGCATCAGATTAAACAGAGACACAGAGTTAAGAGGTGAATGAATGAGTAGAGAAGAGGCTTTCAGGGGCTAATAGCTTTGTTACTCCTCAATCTCAGCAGGTGGGCTCCTGAGAAGACTTATTACTCAGCTTCCCATCAAAAGAGATGAGGAACTCCTCATAGGTAGAAAGAGTTCTAGAAACAGCTCTCTTACTCGTACCAGTATCAACTGGTGTTACTATCCATGAGACAACTAACTTTATGCCAGGAAAAAAGAGCAATTTCATATCTCAAGGTCCTCAAAAGGTCAATGAGCTATGTAGAGACTGTATGGGTTTCTTCCACAACAGTGGGAATGTGCCTGGAGTTACTGAGGAGACAAGCCCTACTGTTCAACCAACATAAGTAACCAACCAACTAATTGCCCCGATGCATCTGAGGGATGAGATAGAAGGAAGCCTGGTCATTAAATCCATGTGCAGGGGAGGGCTGTAAGAGCCTTTGCTCCCCCTGCTTCTCCGGCCAAACAGTTTGGGCATTTTTTTAGCATTTGACTAGATTAAGTCAAATCCAAATGCTCAGCAGGCTCCTGTGCAGTGCTGCTCTTTAATGCCTAAAAGACAACTCCCACGTTCCTCAAGTTTCTGAGCAGCTTGACTTTTTCTTTTTTTAACCTTGAAAGGTCCTGCAGGATTAGGGCTCAGTTTAACCTCTGGCAGGACTGACAGATGCTTTAGGAGCTGGAAAGATTTTAGGGCTCTTTGTCCTTGGCCTTTCAGCAGAGGCTGGGACCTTTATGTTGCTGTCACCTTCCAGCCAGTGGAGAGGTGCTGGGGGTGCTCTCTAGTGGCAGCCTGCAGAAAGAGGAGAGGAACAGCATGCAGATGTTACCCACAACATCTGGAGCAGCCGAGATAAAACACAGCTGGGGAGGCAGGCAAGCTTTTAGGGTACAGGGAAAACCAGCAAACAGTAGCTAGGGGAGTGGCAGGCTACAGACTGGTATGAATATCCTCTGCCCAGGTTGCTCTCAACTAAAAGGCGTAGTATTTTCCATTAGTTGGCCAAAGGAATTTGCGTTATCTGTTCAACGCATTAAAATTTTGCTGCTTGCAAAGGGGATGCTCTGGATGCCCTTATTGTGGTACCTGAGCTGCTCCACATCTGGGTTTTTTGGGGGGTTTTTTGTTTGTTTTTTTTTTTTTTAATCCTGACAAAATCCTTTTGAGACTAGGGGATATTAGCCCCATTGTAGTGATGGGAAACAGAGACAGAGAGGGCCTACTTTAAAGGTATTTTAGCACCGGTATAGAGAAAGTTATTCAGCATCAGTGGAAGAGGTGCATGAAGTACACCTCCTCTGCATTTTAAGAAGTTAAAATAACTTCAAAATCTGGATCAGAGCATGGAGAAGGTTCATTTTAAAAGGTATATTTGTATCCTTTTCATCTTTATCTTTTCAAGTTCTGAATAATAAAGACTGAGAATTAAATAGACTATTGAAATACTGCCACTATCTAGCAGGGAAGCAATTTGAAAAGTTGGGGGGAGAAGGGCTTGTGAGAAAATGAAATAAATTAAAAAAAAAAATCTATTAATATTTTCCACTTCATAGCTATGAATACTTTTGGCCTTTTCTCAGAGGAAAATAGTAGCACCACGTTATTTCCAAATTACCACTCCTATCACCCTCAAAATCATGGGGCTTGTCTATTTGACTAAAAATTACAAATTTGCACTTTGGGGGAGAAGTAGGTCTGGTTCCAGCCTCTACACCAGTCCCTGCCAGCAGCTGCACCCCCCTTTTGAGGCCACGCATGGAGAAAAGGGGCTAGGGTGGGCTTCCCTCTCAGGATGAACCAGCCACTGCACCCCTGGGTCCCAGGCAAATTCCCAGGGCAGTGTCCAGCCATCTGAGGGCTCTGAGGGCACCCTGGACCTCCTCACCTCCAGCCTTCCTCAGAGCCACCAAACTGCTGCCAACATCAAAAGCTGCCACAGGGCCACAAGGAAACTTGGGTGGTGGGAGCAAGAGTTGGGCTTTTTCCTTCCAGCTGAATCAGAACCGAAACATTCTTTTTCCTGGTGCAGAATAAAAATACGACTCTTTATTCACAAATCCTTAAACCCCTCGTGGTAAGCATGTGAATCTAAGCCTCATCCTTATTCCAGGGAGGAAATGCACCCGCTCAGCCCCCACCAGTCCCACTTTGGGATGCGCACAGCAACAGCAGGTGGAGCTGCGAGATCAGGAGTGAGGGCTGGAGGTGCCCGGTACAGCTCCTCGCTGCCTGGCGAGGGAAGAAACATTCGGTTTTGAAGGGGAGCTGGAAAGTCTCAGCTCAATGTGGCCTTTTGGAGCTCCCCCTCCCTGCCACAAATTAAGAAAAGGAAATGTTTGTTTCGAATCCAGGAGGAAAGCCAGGGGGCAGAGCCTGCTGGGTTTTGCAGAGAAGACGGATGCTCTGAGGTTGGGACATGGTGTTCAGCTCCTGGCCCCACTGCCATCGCAGGCTTCGTGTGCAGCCTTGCCCACATCGCTCAGGGAGACACTTGAAATGGCCTTTCACCATCTTCCAGGGAACTTAGGCAATTGCCAAGCAAATGGACTCTGGAGTATCCCTCAGTCCCTGTCGCTTTCTGGCAGCCCCCCAGGACACCCACCATCCTAAAGCCTCCCACAAAAGCTTTCAGTGGCAGCTAATATTCTCCTGCTCATAGCCAAAAGGCAGAGCCATAGCTTACCAAGGGCTTTTTGGTATTCCCAGGGCCACTTTCCAGGGCAGAGCTGGTGTTTGCCAGCCGTGAGCCACAGGAGCGCAGGGCTCTGGTGCTGGCCCCAGTGGCCCCAAAGGTGGTGCTTTACACGTGTAGGTTATAAAATTCCCTTATGAAGTCAGCGATTACAATTAATGTAAGTTTTATGGATGTGGAGTGTTCTTTGGTGGTTTTTGGGTCACGGGAAGGAATAAGGAGAGAGAGACTGATGCAAGGCTGCCGGGGCCAGCAAGGCCAGGCTGACCCTAAGACAGATGGGGGCTCATCCATCTCCCCGCCAAATGCTCAATGTACCAGTGCCCCAGGTTGTAAGAGATTTTATAGAAGAAATAAAGCAATAACTTCAGTGTAATAAGCTCACACACAGCCCTCGTTAGCTTAATTTTTAACTGTGAAGGTGAGAACCAACCAGCAGAACAACTTGCACAGGGAGTGGGTGGATTTGTCATCCTCAACGGATTAGATCCATGTCCTCCTGTGGGATTTTCTCAGGGGTGGCAGGTTCACTTTCGTGGGCAAGTCTGGCCCCTGAAATTACTTGCACATACACAGAAGAGTTTTAAAAGAAACACATTTAAAGATAAACTGTATTCATGCTGTTAACTTATTGCTTCTGCAATAACTGCAATGCAGTTACATGTACACTACGCTGAGCTATTACACCATCCTAGGAGTGCACTAGGGCTCAGCAGAGGGCTGCATCCCACCCTGAACTCTCGGCAGCCCTACAGAAGTTTGGATAAAGCTGTTCTGCAGGCCAGATCCAGGCTATCCCAATTAACATCTCATTTATGGACTCAGGGCAGCCGAAACAGGAGAATTTTTTGGCTCAGGGCACATGGGAGCCAACATTCGACTGCAATGGCTCCTCCTCGCTTTTCACATCTCTGGAGTGCTTCTGCCACATGGTAACAGTAGGGAATGAGCTATTTGCTCCACAAGCATAACCACAGCCTAACATTGCACGAAACACATAGGAACAAAAATAAAAGCATGTTCTAACCATGTTGAAGCTATTGTTCTTCAGCAGGATTTTCATCTCACGGCAATTTCTGAGGGAGTTGAAGTCTTTGTGGTTTCT
This sequence comes from Burhinus oedicnemus, assembly GCA_008921705.1. Classification (NCBI taxonomy): domain Eukaryota; kingdom Metazoa; phylum Chordata; class Aves; order Charadriiformes; family Burhinidae; genus Burhinus; species Burhinus oedicnemus. Next base: position 767,666 of record VFFE01007493.1, read on the forward strand.
TGCATTTGGGGGAAAGAAAAGAAAAGATCAAAGTACAACACCCTCTGAGATCTGGCCTGGGCAACACTGTCCCCAGATCACTTGGTGGCATGTGACATCGCAGCCTGCAAAACAGGCTTTAACAAGGCAAAATGCACGAGTGGCTCAGTGCTGTCTGCCTTGCCACAGGGCTGAGCAGCAGGACAAAGTGGGTTGTGGCACCTGAGCCCCCCAGCGCACGGTGGATGGGGCAGCTGTGTCCTGGGCAAGGCCAGCACAGCGTCCTACGGAGCCTGTTCTTTGAGACTTCTCCATGCAGGCGTGCATAGTGATCAAGGAGCCTCTCAGCCTTGAGAGGCAGGGAGCACATCGCATGGGGTTGGCAGAGGAGCTGTGCGCCTCGAGCTACTCCCAGCAAACTCGCCTGCCCATCCAGCTGCTCTGTGCTCACCTACAAGCCTTATAAACTCCGCAAGGCCCTGCGAAACCTGACCTAAGATCAAAGTGAGCAGGCAGTCGGGACCAGAGACCTCCTGAGGTCCTTCCAGCCTGATTTATTCCATGATGCTGCCTTTTTGCATCATAGGAGGTTATCCTGGGCCACCACCATGTCTTCATATGCACCTCCAACAGACGTTAAACCACCCTGTTCTCCAAGCCCTGACGCAGAGGCTCTGCAGCCAGATTTCTCCCAGTATTCAGCTTATCCCTTCTGCTGACCCAGCTGGTACAGATCATTGCCTGAGTTGGCAGAGGACCTAGAAAAGCCCACGTATCACAGCTGACTCAAGCCCAGCCTTCCCATGATTTCTTCTCCCATTTGTGCCACACCAGCAGAACAAATCCACATCTCCCACCAGCATTTTGCTACGATGGACCAAGCTGATGCAGAAAGCCCAGGGGTTAGGTCCTGAACCCCTGTTAAGTTTGCAAGGCTGAAGCCTGAGGGAATAGACATCGAAAGCCTTCACACGGCAGCCTCAAGAGGCAAAGCAGAACTTTGAGCCTGGGAACTTTGATCACTCTAGTAAATAATGAGGCAGGGATTGGGAGACTGGAGAAGGACTCCTCTAACATCCTGGTCTGCCCATAAAATAAAAGAATAAGCCTTACATTTAATAACTTTGCATGTTTTATGAAGAATAAGCCTTACATTTAATAACTTTGCATGTTTTATGACATTATTGTCTGTAAACCTTCTTAGTTTCCTTAGTAATCAGAAAACCGACTCCTTTAATAGAAAACGCGGTGTACTCGCCACAAGAGCAGAGAATGAAAATTGGTCTCCTATGCAAATAGTTCAATTATAATCAAAAGCAAACACTGAAAAAGGTCAGGTTCCCAAAAGGATGTATGTTTACATTATAAATAAGGAACTGGGAAACAGGAACAATATGACAGTTTTACTACTTGGGAGCTGTGACTCGCTAAGGTAAATAGCAGTTTCACGAAGGGGCTTGAGGTGCAGCAAACTCCCAGTGATGGCACTATGGGGGTTTTTGTGGGAAAACTGGAGAAGGGCTTATTTTTTTTTATAAAACCATGAGGCTGACCCTGGATAAGTCAGTAGGGTTTCCTATTTCATGTTTGGCCCGGGTGTTTACTTAGTTGACTTGAAATCAGCACAAACAACTCTGAAGAAAGCAGAATTTGTCACTTAAACCCTTCCTGAAGATAAAATAGTATCTAAGGGTCCAAATCCTCAGGGATGAGGAGAAATCAGTTCCTTGTAATTATTTTTTAACTCCTTTTGGTTCCCAGTTATGGATTGTTAGTACAGTCTAGCATTAAGACATTGCAGTATTTTTGGAATAACAAAATCAAAACCACTAAATATTTTACTATTTATAAGTAATCTGTTACAGGCAAGTAATGGAGTCCTACTATAGCTTTGAATTAATGTATAACTTAAATAATGGCTAGCCTAGTGCTGTTGTGTTGGTTTACATCCGGGAAGGCTTTAGGCAAAAGCAGGGCCTGGTGTGGATGGTTGAGTAGTAAAATATAAGGAAAGAAAGACTAACACAAGAAGGAAAGCCAGCCCAGTCTAGGGAATTATAAATATAAGACAAGAAATATATAAGGAAATATAAATATAAGAAAGCCTGCTATAAAGGAAGACAAAAATTTCCCTTTGTCACCTCCCAGGAGGTGCCTCAAGTTTTTGGGGCTGCAGGTTGAGCCCACAACATGCCTCCTGACTCCCACCTGTGGGAAGAGGTCAAGGTTAGAGATGATCTACCATGAACACCGCCCAGGTATGAAATGTTCAGCTCAAGAAACATTACAATGAGGCTGCAAGCGCCCAGCAATGAGCCATGACTGCTGTAGCACTCCAAATGTGATAATGGCACTCGCCTGTAGCCATCCATCTTTACTCTAACACACCCACTTAAAAAGGATGCTCCCAGACAGAAAGCAGTGCCCATGTTCTCACTGGCCCATTAGCCATGGACAGTCCTCAAAAAAACCTGTTGGGAGACATCTTTCAGGAATTCTTTGCCTTCTCCATTTTAAGTTGGAAAATTGGAAGCTCAAAACCTTAGTTAGTTCTTCTTAACCCCTATATTATCATACCTTGAGGCTTACAATTAACAATTTCAGACAAAAAGGCATTCAGCTACACATTCAACAGAGTAAAAAGTCACATCCATACAGTTTTGCTGGAGTTAATTTTGGGTATATGCCTATACTCCAGCCACATTGCGAGTGCTGAAAGCCAGGTAGCAATTTCCCTCATTTTCAGAGGTGCAGAACAGTTTCCACTCCTACTGAGATGCCAAGGATACTTGAGGGGAAAAAACCAACCTTTATAACAAGACAAAACCAAAGACAGCAAACCAGATTCCCCAAAACCCTGTTCTGTGAGAGCTCCCAGTTCCCCCCTGGAGCTGCCCTGAGCTTCAGCCAAGGTTCAGCAGAGTTTAGCTTGGGTTTTCGCTAGTTATAAAATAAAACTTTGTATTGACCTCAAAATAATGGATAATTTTTCTATGAGAAGATAGTCAAAGCTATTGAATGCAGGATTTCACTACTTTATTTCCCTTTCTACAACAGCCAAAATTTGGATGACTTTTGTGTCTGCAGCTGAGGTCCTCAACTACTTCCCTAGCAAAGATAACTATAAAACCCAAATAAATAAATTGTTGGACTTGTCAAAATTGGTGAGATGTAATTGAAAAGTAAGGCAAGAACCTTGAGTATTAACCCCAAACCACTCTTGATCGTTAGTTAGTGACCATTTGCACAGAAAGAGCATCATGCCAGCAAAATCGGAAAAAAGAGAATACACCTTTGCTTCTTGAGAGACATGTTAACGAGAGTTCATACACACAGGTCAAGAAAGCAGCCCTTTTGATCTGAATAAGACCTTCAACAAGCAAAGGTGGAATCAGCTGCAGATACTAACAGAATAATGCTCATCGTTTCTAGGGCAGAGAGGCAGGCAGAAATTGTTCTGAAAATCACTACAAACCTCTAAAAGGGATCTAGGAGACTCTGAGCTTACAGTGCAAGAAGAGAATTGACCAACACTACCAAAGACAAGTTGTACCTGTGATGCCTTGTCCTGAGGAAGGCAGATGGAGCTGCTGCTGCCCTCCCACTGACCCTGACCTCCATGGACAGCAGGAACTGTGCAGCAAAACACCTCCCAGGGGACACTGAGATGACCTGCCCAGCCTGCCCCTGTCCACCAGGTGGTAGGCTGACAGCTCTTGATGCATCAATATGCATTGCAAAGCATAACACTGAGGCATTACACACAACTAATTTTATCAGTGCATTTTCAAAGTGTATTATCAAAGTATTCTCCAAACACGTTTGCAACCATTTTACAGATGGAAAAACTCAGAGACAGGAAAACCAAGAACCTTCACTTCACTTCTGATATACCACATCAGATATATTCACTGATTTCAGTATTTCTTTGGAAAAAAATGGCATACAAATGTATATAATTGGTATCAACTGACAGAAGGAGCCCACATGAGTCAGTGCCTCTATCTCCTGAATCAAATCCCCTTCCCCCAATTAATCAGTATAATAAGCAGATTTCCAGTTCACTAAAATCACATCAATTATTGCAAACTTTCCTGAGCACTCCCAAAGCTGAACACAATTTCCACTTCCAAACAAGTGCAACAAGACATAATGCGCCTCTTGCCTAACACCAAGCTTCCGATAGTGGTGGTGTTCTGCCTGCCCTAAACACTCAGGGGGGAGAAGTTTGGCCCAGATCCATCTGTGCTCCCAAATGCATGTCAAGCTTGTAGTTTGGAGTGACTGCAATGGTAGAAGGACACCGAGAGCCACACACCAGCAAGGCTCAGCGCCTGCCTCCTCTCCTCTGTTATCGCACGTGCCACTGAGATTTCGGCTCTGCCATCAGCTGCATATGGTACATCAGATCAAACTGGTCCTTTGCCCAGATACAAATGTCAGGAAGGGAGGGAGCGCACAGAGGCCAAAACTGATTGCTTGTAAATGTGGGGTGGTGGGAGGGACCTGCAAAGACAAGGATACCCAAGCCCTGAAAATACCCAGAGGAAGAAAAAGCATGGCCTGAGGGGCTGAGTAATAAAGTGCCTTTTCTCCTAAGAGGCTAAAGGAGAACAGTCAGAGGTGAACAACCCTGCTCCAGCCGAAAGAGGGACTAGAGGCTGCTTCCAAGAGCAAGGACCCACCAATAAATTCAAAGTGAGATTCAGCAATAACTGTGGAGCAGAACCTAGGTGACAGCAGTTGTTTACTATATGCTCATATAGACTTCAGCAGGACTGTTTTCTTCTCCTCCTCTTCTACATGTTACCTAACGTTGATGTGCAGCTTTTAACAACTGCAGTCCCAGATCCCTAGAGGTGACTGCACACCGGCAGGGTGAACGTGTGCATAAAGCACACTAAATACAAACCTCTCCCAAACGGTCTCTTTCTATACATTAACCACCGATCCAAGCTGGCTGTAGAACATAGACATCTGTGTAACACTCAGTGCCAGTGCTGCACAACCAGTTTAGAAGCTTGAGTGAAGAAAAACGCAGATGTTTTCCAAAATCCTGCAGGACATTTTCAGTTACAAACAGCTGGGCAGGCTTTTGCTTGGTAACATCACAGCAGACAGTAACGCAGAAGAAAAGGAAGAGTTGGGGCCTGAGCTGAGCTGCCAGCATTCCAGCAAGAAAAGTTATTTCAATAAGAAGCACAAATGCAGATGCTATCTCTGGGCAGAGCAGAATCCCTCCGTGCCAATCCTTCATATGCTGCTTGAGTTTTCTACCATCTCTCCCATAATAAATGAAGTTATTTGTTCATGTAATTTTTTGCTGCTGTCACAATATTCTCAGCCTTGGGGTTTCAGGAGAAAAAGGAATTGCAAGTTTCGATGCCTCTCGCACCCAGGCCTCCCTGTCTGACTGCAGTCACTTGATCTCCATGTGTGGTGGAAGGTCCATAGTCCACAGTGGGCCCTCCACCACCCACAGCAGTGGAGGTGCTGGAGTCAGGATCTGACTGGGAAGCCCAGGAAGGGGAACCTGTTGCACATGTGTTGTTGTCACAGGTGCTCACAAGCAGCAAAGCTATTCTGCAAATGCTAATGTTGTTTTTCACGCACTCTGCCTCTCTCCATTACAAAGACAAAAGCTTGCCAAGATCAACATGTTTCCTGAAATGAACCAAGACCTGAAAAAACTTCCCTCCAGCCACGCAATATCAGCAGAACCAAAGGGACCCCTCTCGACCAGGTCTTCAACACTCAGAGGAACGTGCAAGGTTTTGCCACATCATTTGAACAATTTCGTTTCAAGAGGTGTGCAGAGGAGGGAGGGGCAATTACTAATGGGCTTAGCTCGTTCCGTGAAGAGCTGTAATTAAAGAGCGAAAACCAAAGTAGGTCTCACAGTGCCACACATTAACACAGCATTTTCGAATGCTCTGCGGTTGTACCCATGGAAAAAAACAGTACAGGAGGAAGAAATGTACTTTGAGCGGTATAAACCTATATTGTCACGTTACCACAGATTCTTTCCTCTTGAGAAAAAGACGTCATAGCAAGTCAGTGTGGAAGAAAGCCTTTTGTTTATTTCATTTTTGTAATTAATCCTGTCTTGCAAACAGACAACAAAAACTGGAGGTTGACCAGATTTGTGGGAGAGTAACAGAGGGAACCCAGAGCTACACAGTGCACCTGGATGTCACTCTCTTTCTCTCTGTGCTTTTCTTTCCTCCTCCTCCTCAACTGCTCTCAGTCAGGCCCTATGCACAGCATCTTAATGCAAATACTCATGGTTTTAGTCTATATATTGTGCTAGAACCTTGAAGTCCTCCGTCACAGGCAGTGTCCTCACTGGGACAGGTGCTGTGCAAACATGGAAAGCACGAACTAGTTCCTGACCACTTTTGAGGTAAAAGCTATCCAACATGAAAAGTTCTGGAGGGTCACCCCGGCTCCTACAGAGCACAGTCAGAAATAACCTGTATTCCTTATCTCTAATCCATGAGATCCATAGCCAGAGCATATAGGTCCAGCCAGCAGAGCTGCTTTTCTGGCCACGCCACGTTTCTCTGAGATTTGGTCCACTGTCCAAAGTGCTTCTACTCTCTGTTTTAATTGAAGAAAATGCAGAGAGCGCCTCAGGCTCCGTTTGTACTAACCTGCAAAGCAATTTAGTTATAGTTTAACTCCCGCTTGAAAACGAGGTCAAGAGGTGAAGCCTACAAGCCAAGGAGAAGTCCTCCAGCAGGCATGTGGTTATTGGGTGCACCACATAAAATCAGCTACGCCATCTCTAAGCATAACCTTATGATTCATCACGTGCAGAAGCCTTTGGAAACTGTTGAGGATAAATATTGTCCCTGGAAATACCATCTTAATTGGGTAAAAATGTGAAGACTTTTGTTGTATTCATTAGGTGCTTTCTCCCACCAGACGTGGTACTGGGCAGCCCAAATTTTGCCCCCAAAGAAGCTGAACCGGCAAGTCAAATCTTGCAAGAATCTGTATGCCCTCAACTCAAAGGCACCGCATGTTTTCACTCTGCCAGGGCTTCTGGGACTCTAAAAAGCTTCTCAGGCATCCAAGACACAACATTACAGACCATGACATCCCTCTCCCTGTTCTCTACAAGCAGGGAAAGCCCTGTTGCTTCACACAGGTCCCAGAATGTGTTATTCACCCTGAAAAGCACAGAAGATACCCAAAAAGTGAGAGCTTAAGCAGTGAGGCGCCTGCTGTTAGGAATCGTGTCTCATTAAAGGAGAAAGGCATCACAAGTGACATTTCCTAAAGCAGGCGACTCTCCAGAGAAAAGCACAATACCCACTACAATGCAAGCAACCTGGGTAAAAGTGGGGCAAGCAGATGTGGTGGTACTTCTGCAGGATGCCTTCCAGCAAGGGACATGTGCTGTCCTTATTCAGCTATAGCTAATGATGGGACATTGAAATTCCTGAAGTTGCGAGGGTCCAGGCTTCATCTTTTATCTGATCTCACACTCCTGTCACCTTGGTATCTTAGCACAATCTCAAGCTTTTCTAAGCAAACATTTCCACAGAGCAGCAATGATATGTGCTAATTCTTTCCACTTGCCCTTTGTATTTCCCAGGGTTGCAGGTAATTTCCCATTCAGCAAGGCTGAGGAGGCCTTACCACAGAGCGGAGGGGAGGCTCCTCGAAGGATATGACCAAACATAACATGTTTTCCTCTCTCTCCTTTTCCCTGTGGCGATGGTTCTGCCCTGCCCTTCCCTTCCCTCAGCCCAGTTAGACAAGTCAGACAGTCTCCAGTCTGACCTTGCTCTCCCTTCCTTCCCCCCTGCATATTACCCTCCAGCATTTACCATGGCACAACAAAAATGCATGTCTCCAGAAAAACTCTATGCCTGACTGACACCTGCCCATGGATCCTTCTCAGATCCTGTTTTCAGAGTTGGATGTAGGTATCTCAGTAGGCTTACGGTGTTCGTGTGCCCTTCACCCACGTCATTGCAGAATGAGTCTACAATCCTTTCTACTTCCTCAGATCCATGAAAAAGAATGGGGATTTGACATTTATATCTGGATGGCTTACAAGATACTTCTGTATCTCTGAAGAACTTTTGAGCTTGGGAAGTAATTGTCAATCTAAATTACATGTAACTGGAAGATTTCTCCATCCACCCTTCTCTGAACATCTGGGCAGATCTTCAGCTGGTGTAAATCAGTGTAGCTGTGCTCAGTTACTCCAGCTGAGAATCTGGCACATATGTCTTATAGCTCTTCCAATATTAAAAACACACATTCTCTTTTTATGTGAGCTCAAATATTTATATTATATTCTTTGGACAATTTTTTTTTTTTGGTGCAGATTAGTCTCCCCAAAGAGATGGGTGTAAGTAAAATGGTTGCAGCCCTTAGGCTTTACACAGTCCCTGGTTTCTGTGTTTCTTCTGACTGTCGTTTGCAGCATTTTTTTAACTATGTGAAGTGTACATGAAAAAAATCCATGTATGGGAAAGGAACTGATGGAGGACCAAAAGATGTTTACAGATGAAATGCAAAGTACTTAATGGGGTTAATGCCAGCAGAGCCAAATATGGCCAGTTGAGTTACATGGGTGCCATTCTAGAGTTGAAAAGCAGACTTCGTACGTTTCTAAATCTTATATGCCAAGTCACTACATTGGAATATATCCATTACCATCGAGATAAAGGATCTATGCTTATTCACATCAGAGGGCGAACTGGTCATTTATCTATATACAGAAATGTATTCATCTCCCTGAGATTACCCCACAAATTTATCTTTAGTCTTGGGCCACATGAAATTGAATTTTAAAGCCACCATAATACCCCAGTTCCTCTAAGGATAAGACCCAAGATTTAACGGTCTTCTGCAGCATCCCCGTCCCCATAGCCTTGAGGGAGTCTGGGGAATCTTTTTTTCCCAGCTGGGAACTTCTGCATGAGAAGATTTTTCTCCTGACTTTCACTGCTTTTTACATTATTTGATGGCCATCCCTTGAGTACTAGGGCAGACTTGCTTGATGGCTTCTGAATCTTAACTGCAGTTCATCACTGTTCACAATGGTTGCTGAAACAGCTCCATGTTAGCTACTACATAAATCTCCCGTTTCCCCGAACGCAGACAGTTTGGAATCCTCTGCTGTGTGACTATAGAGTTTTTCCTTCCCATCAGTCACACTAGAAAAGTTATTAAAACCAGTGTTTTTAATAAACCCCAGAAAGCTATGTATTTCCTGTACATGCCTGGCTAGCAAACGAGGCTCCTTTCCAAAAGTGCCATATGCAAAGCTTATATCATGTGCCAAGGAAACTATACCTGTACTCAAAACAGCAGAAGTGAGTGAACTAAAGGAAGAACCTGGGCATATTTCCTTTACCAACCAACCTCCAGCTGGTGCAGAAAAATTACAAGGAATGAGATTTCTACGCATTTCTAAAGCCTGCAGGATTCCTCTGTCAGCACTAGAAAAATCCTCTTACAAAAACCCCTTCCATCTTGTCTTGTCTGCCTACATAATGAGCTGGCTAAGAAACGCAGTTTACTTGGTCTGTCGCAACATCTGGAAGTCATATTGACACATCCAAGCAAACGAGACTCGAAGATCAGCGAGTTATGTAAAGAATGACATAAGTCTGGCCGACCCTCTCTCAGACACCGCATTGTCATAAGGGGAGAAAAATGGAGCCCAATGGGGAAATGCAGGTGCAAGAAAAGGTTGACATTGGTACACTCACCTTCATCATGTGAAAGGTCCTGCCTTTAATTTGTGTTCAGGACAGCTGAAAATTCATACTAATCAATAGGTACATTCCCCTGCAGGAGGTTAAGGGAGATATATAGAAATGCTGTTATAAACAATTAGTGGGGTAATAACTCCTAAGCTTTGTTTTTAGCTCATCAGCTGAGATAAAGAATGGTCCACTCTACAGGGAGACTACCCTAATACTCACGTCTGCACTGAGGTTGCTGGTGACAGCAGCATGCCCTGCAAACAAAGCTCTGTTTGTAAATGGCATTTCTTCCATAGCAGCTACTGACTGCCAGAATTTCTGTATTGTTGTGCTGCCTCTTTTCCCAGCTCAGCATCACATTGCCAACTGAGATGCTCCAACTTGAACTGTCTGGCACCAGCATGAACTGCTTGTTATCAGCAGTTCTTACTTGGTGTTGTCAATTTTACATCTTTTAGATCACCAAAGAAGTGTTGCTGGGTTTGTCCTATTGTCTGCCTGCCTCCTTTGGAGGCCACCAGAGAGCAGTGCTAATCATAGCTGCCAGGCCTGGGATGCTGGCATGCTCCAAAACATCTTATAAATTCTGCCCTACCATCTGATGTGCAGTTCGATGCACAGATGGCATTGGTGAAATATCTCTTGAATGCACCAAATATTTGTCAATAGCAAGTCCACACCTCAGAGCCATCCAACACATTGGAATACGATATTGCTTTATTGACGTTTAATTGTTGTGAAGTTTAATGCCACACTGTTCCCAAACTCTGTGTGATCACCGCTGAAAGACGTGCTAGGCCTGCTACTGCGGTTTTGCAGCTTTTCACTAAATGTGCCATTTGCCGCTGCCCTGTCACATATCAGTGTCTGAGTGACATCTCCAGGGGGTGGGTGGCTGCTCCAGGCAAGGACGCTGGCACGGTGAAGGCAGGAGACACTGATTTGCTTATGTATGTCACATCCCCATTGGCACGAGTGAAGGGCTGAAGACCGCAAGAGCTTCTGCAGCAGGTAGCAATGTTGCTTAAATAGGCTGCCAGAAAAGTGTTTGCCTGTGGTTAGATAATGCACAGAGTTACCACCTGGCAGAGGTCAAAACCTGCATCTACAACTGGAAGTCTCTGCCTGGCACCCCGTCTCCAAATCACCCCCTCTGACAGATCTAGTTGAAGATGTCCCCACTCATTGCAGGGGGGTTGGACTAGATGATCTTTAAAGGTCCCTTCCAACCCAAACTATTCTATGATTCTGCACTTCTATGATCTTATGGGAGGTAGTGCAGAGCCAAAATCTGAGACTATGGCCAGGGGTAATGCAAATTGCATCCACTGCAATTCACCATGACTGTGCCCCGCTTCCTGCCCTCCCTTGTTCCCAAGAAGTCTCCCAGGAACGTAAACTGCTCTGGTAGCAGCAAACTGCTCCCAGCTGCTTCTTGGTGCAAGTTAGGATGGGGCCAGGACCTACATGGGGAAAGCAAAAATTTCCCCTCAGGAAGGATCAAGTCACTAGAGGAAGCACCAGGTTGATCATAGGGCATTTGTCTCCTGGCTAAACGTAGTTTGGGTTTCAGTTTATTTATTAATGGCTTTTAGGGTATTGAAGACATAGATTGACTGAAAAGATAACATGCAAATTTGGGATTAGGGACCAGACCCTGCACCTGAAATGCCATCTCTGGATCAGAACTGAGAGCAGCGTTTAGACAGAGGAGCAGCCATCCCCTGTGCAGGCTTCCCTTGGAAAACGCTCAACAGAAAATTGATTGACTCACAGTGCAAAGTCATTTCTCCATACAGCTGCAGTCACAAAATAGGAAAGTACCTCGTTCCTGTGGGTATTACAGAGAACTTATCACTGTTTGTGAAGAGCCCGTACACATCTGCTGCTAACACAGGCAGCACAGCCTGGCTGTGGTGCAAACAGCACTGCCCCTCTCCACATCGACAGATCCTATATTCGGCTGAGACTACCATTTTCTAGTAGGGAATAACTTAAATTTTTCATATCCAGAGGAAGTAAGGAGGTACTTTAAATGCAGACCTGGGCCTCCAGTACATATCCCAAAATACAAACTGCAGGAATTTTAAAGGCATCACTCCATGGCAGCTACCCATGTCTCATTATTGCACTGGATTCAATTCAGGTCCCATTCCAGGAGCCCACCTAAAGGTGAATAAGGGCCAGAAATTCAAGTGACACCCTGAAGATCAGAGATCAAAGAGCAAGCGCTGCGTAAAATACAATAAATTCCTTCAGTCAGATGAGGGACGGGCTGGTCTCGATTTGACACAAACAGTTGTAGGGGCTTTGTTGCAAACTACAACCATGCAGGTATTTCATTTGTTTTTACCCTTGGCTGTTATCATCTCTCCAGAGCTGGCTCAGGCAGAACCAGGTCAGTTGGTTCCAGTCTAACCTTTCAGGGGAGGGGAGGAAGGAGGGACCCCTTATTTGCACTGTTAAGCAAAGCCAATCTTTCTATCACCATCTGCCCTGCTCTTTTGTTAGATAGCTTTTAAAAAAAAAAAAAAAAAAAAAAAAAAAAAGAAAACAGAAGAAG
>VFFE01007493.1:788939-861115 GCA_008921705.1 Burhinus oedicnemus
TCTTTAATCTTTAAAAAAAAAAAAAAAAAAAAAAAAAAAAAGAAATTTCCTGATCACAGCCTGCATGAAGACACCTGGAGGTAAACCAGGTCATTTCCAGTGTTAAGAATTTGTTCCTCTAAAAAATTTCAGGAGAGGGATCTCTGTAGTAGAGGCCACTGAAAAGAAGACTTATGGACAAGGCAAAGTAAGGGAGGGAGAAGGTCCCACTGGGAATGGTCAAGAAGGACCATTTTCATGCAGGCTCCAACCTGTGAGCTCAGAAACCACTCTGTTTCTCTCATGTTGAAGAAACCACAAGTCTATGGAGTGACATTTGTTGCAAATAACCCGTCTGCACCACACAGATGCCTGACTCACCTTTAGATGAGCAAACTTCTCAGTCTTGAGATCAGTTCCGCCTCTCAGCCGTGCCTTGGCCACCCAGTGGCCCCTGCCTGGTTGAGACTGCAGAAATGCTTCATAACTAATAGCAATTATCATTCTGGTTTCATCATTGCTTTTCCAAGTGACTTCTGCCTCTGCTGTTTGGAAACAATGCTCACGGCTACCAGAACCAGATCAATAACTCATCTGGGAACAAAAAACTGAGATGAAGGAAAATGGTCGAGAGAGGATCTTTTTGCTGAGGGAAGGTTTTCCACCCCATGATAAGAACTAGAAACAGTCATGGGAACTTGGGCACAGAGAGCAGAGCATCAAGAGGGAATGCCAAACACAGTGCAAAGGGAGACCAAGTGCTGGAGAGTATTGCTGCATTTGGCTGACATTAATGCTCCTCACTGACTTGCACTGCAGTCAGCTGAGAACACAAGATCCTTGTAGCCATGGGTGCACCGTATATAAATCCCAAAGTGCCAGAAAGAAAGCTGATGTAATTTTTAAAAAGGAAGCCCTGCTCTAAAAGTTCATGGGCTGGGATGCCCAGGATTATGAGACAATATTGGGGGATTTTAGAGATGCATTTATTGTGGTCCTGGAGAACGTAGAAGAGCTGGGGTTCCCTACAACTTGTCACAGGGAGAGAGGAATGCTGTACGTATACAGCAATTGCTGGGAGGGAGGGAGCCAGATGCGACACTGTGTTCAGGCACGGGTGGTATTGGGGGTGTGCATGTTCCTCCCTGTGTTTCCCAGCCCTGTGCTCTCACTGCCTTTCCAGCAGCATGGATATTTTCATCTATGTTTGTGGCCTGCATACACAGCACTGACTGTTGTTTGAGCACTGTCAATGTTCTGGACATGCCCATCCTCTTTCCATGGGTTTTACCTACCAATTATTCAGATTTCTACTAAAAATGCTTTTCAACATACTGTTCATTAAGTGTTTAGCTTTCTGATTTTCTGAGCCTTTTAAGCCTTCACATCAATTCCCTCTTATGGTGAAACGCTTTCTCCTCCCCAAGTGTCCCGTAAAGGGTTTTGGAAATCAGAGAAGCAGCATCTTGGAAAAACCCATCTTTGCAGATGCATCAGTTTTGCATGCACTGCCTGCCTTTAAACCCAGGAAAGTACCGCTTTCAATGGCAGCACAGCTGTCCGTGCTGGGAGCCCCAGCTACTAGCCACTTGCAGAGGGCAGAGTGAGCCTGCAATATTACACACCTCATCTGTTTCCATGTGTACTGGCATTGCAAGGGCTGGTAGGTGTTGGTGTCCACCAAGAGCACTGGTAGCACGCGTTCCTTATATTCCACCACAGGACTGAGCTCTTTCACTTCCTCACCTCAAGTTCAGTTTCAGACAATCTTGCTTGGCGCATCTGGGAAGGTGAGCAGCACGTGTCATTTATATTTAAAAAAAAGTTACCTCTTCATCTCAGGAAAACCTGAGAACGATCAAAACTAAGATTTCATTCCCATTCTTGCGAGTTCAGGGTTTGCAGTACTTTCTAATAATGTGTACTCATACGTTATCACAACTTAATTAATGTACATTCATACACCACTTATCCAAATATTTCCAAAGTACTTTTCAAATGTTCTTTTTTCTTTCCCATGTTCTGAATATTAAGCAAATGATTTTCCCTTGTCATATTTTCCTACCAGCACATATGTGGATTTTTTACCAAAAGGAGGACTAATGAGTGTGTTTGCCAAGAGGTGGAGTACAAAATTCTGTACATCTGTAACTCTATTACCCAAAGACTCAACTTTTGACAAATATTCAGCCCAGTATTTGCAATGGGCTGATGTCTCATAGAAAGCTCAGGGTGGGTTTCTCCATCACTCACCCCCATCCTCACTGCAAAGCAGACCCCTCTCCAAAAGAGGGGAAAGCAACAAAGCAAAACACACATATGCACCTCCCTCCCCGGAAAGAATCAAAGGGACCATCACGAGGAGAAATGCTCAGATATTGTGAAGAATATAACGGCATAAAACCTGCTGAATATAGCAGAAAGGAATAAACATCAAGTATCAGACTTCAAGCATCTGGCCCAGTACGTGCTTGGGTCTTTTCCCAGGAATGAACACTGGGGAAGGTATATTGAACTTCATAAATGGCATGGCTGAAAAACACACTAATACCCTGATAATTCAGAGAAGTTGAAGCCAAAAGGAACCATCTTGCTTGTCAGTTCTCTTTCTATTTATTGAAAGGGCTTTTTCTGCTTAAAATAGTACCTTGGTATGACTAAAACATACCTGTCGGCAAGGACCCCATTCAGTAGTTACCAAAAGGCAGACAATCAACCACATCCCATAGTAGTTTCGTTAATCACCTTCCCATTGAAAGTTATACTTTATTTTTAATTTCCAGCATCTCTCTTAAGCTGGCTGCAAACACTTCATGTTACTGCTCTTTCCAGAAGAGATGGTGTGCTGCTCTCGCTTCTGCTAGTACTTAGTCAGCTTCTCCTGCCATAAGTTAAAAAGACAGAGGGGGTTTCTTACATCTCTTACTTTAAAAAGAGGCTTTTACAATCCCAGTACCCCTTTTGGGGACACTTTTCTGTGCACCATTCATTTTTTTCAGATTTATGCCAGCATCAATCTCACCAATACCTGATGAAAGCAGCGTAATCCACCTGACCAGACAAATGAGTGAGAGAGTAAAAGCGACAGATCCACTGAAATTTTAGTCACACACTTGACACTTCACCACCACTGAAAGGCAGCCAAGTTCCAAAAGCACCATTGGCACTTTAAAACTACACTTCAAATACACACCAGTTGCTTTGGCCATGACTAAAAGACCACTAAAAAGAGTATAGTAAAATATAATATAACACAACATAGCATAATACAATATAATTACCAGAATTGCAGAGATTAATATCCCTACATTTAGAAGTGCCTTTCTCAGTCTTTGAGGGCCATATCTTAAATCCTTTACAACCACTTAACTTTATGGTAGTGCCACTATGTCTGTGCTGCTGCATGTGATTCAGTCTCTCATACAGCCACGTACAAGAGATTACGTTTTGGTTATATTTTAACTGAAGTAAAAATACAAGTCGTGTGGCTGTTTCATACATGGTAGTATCTCGTTTGTGTAATGTAATCGAAGTGGCCTCTGAGACCTCATATGCCTGTTAAAGTTGTCTTTGGTTAGTAGAATTGGACTACCGGTAATGAATCTGTTATTAAAATCATTGTGAACGTCTATAGCACAAGCCACATTAGATCACAAAATCCCAAGAACAATCTTTTCTAGGTCACAGATAAATATATTTGAAACAACTGTTGGTTCTACCCTCAAAAATCTTTGCAAATTCCTTAAGTATCTAATAAAATCCTTATTTCTCAGACTGCTCTGGCAGGGATTTCAAGTTTGCACTTCATATCATCACTGAGTTGTTCATAAAAAGCATACTTCCAAACTGGGCATGCTTTTTCACTCTCAGCCACACAGTATATGATCCTAAATGTATTCCAGTTTTTCCATGAGTCCGCCATAAGAACCAAATCAAATATCTCACAGCTTGTAGCTAGATTAGAAATTAAAGACAAGCAGGAGCAACAACCAGACTGACAACATGCTAATATAAACAAGATGATCTGATTATATTACGGGAAGGTTTTTCTCAAAGCTCCTGCAGAAACAAGGGAGTTCATCACTATTTCAGAAACTCTGCAGGAACACCAGCCTTTGGCTAGGTTTGTAATTGTCCCCAAGTGTAAAAATTGCTGTGAGCACACGTAAGCGATGGGGCAAAGTTGCAAACTCAAACTGCAGACCTCGTTTGCTGGGAGAACTGATGTGGTCTTATACCACGTGTGAGTGTGAGTATGTGCGTGCAAATCATGGAGCTGTCTGAAAACATGACTGGTCAGCTCTGTAACAAACTGTTATTCATGGTTTCTCAGAAAAACAACTTAGAGTCTCTTTAAATGTGGCAGATATGAAATTCTGCTCATGGGTGCTTAAAAGCTTAAAACTAGGACGAAGGAAATTGTGTTTCACGGAGGAAGTCAATGCTCTGATAGGGATTGCATATTGCTGAATATGTTGATTTTCAAATATAGGTACTCTGAAATTTTTCAAATATAGATACTGTGAAATTTTTCAAAACTGAGTGGCAGCCCATTGTACCACAGTCACTGCAATAAAGGAAAGAAGACAATATTTTCCAGACAGTGTCAGCATCTGCACACTGCATATCCTGACTCTAAAAATAAAACAGAAGAATTACAGCAATAAAATTCCAATACCGTATCTCTGTGTGAATGATTTCCACCTTGTCACTGAAAGAGCAAAAAGTGATATAATACTGAACAAATGATCAAAACAGCATTAAAATATGATATTTCTGTCGGTATTTGTTTGACTCTTGCAAAATGACTCCAGAGTATTTACAGAGCGCTATATAAATGAAATGAAGTATGCACACAGACATATGCATACATGATGTTTATTATGCAAAAGCACATCCAGAATTTCTTCAGCCACGTTGGTTTGAATGTATGCCATCCCCTCCTCACCATCCTTTCTAAAGAGCATTCCTTAGTTTCAGAATAGTAATGTGTTTTATGGAGAACTGGTTACAACCAGCTCAAACAGGTTGAAATTTATGTCCCTTCTATCAGCAATCAGTCTCTTGCAAGGAAAGCTAAAGGGAAATGATCCTTGAAACACCACTCTGGGTGGCTATGGAAATCCTTTTAATTGTACACTACTCCCAACAGTGACAATAAGTAGATACTATTTGCCAATAACATTGATTGCCATCAGTCTGGGGTTACTATGCTTTCACACATATAAACTTCATCTCAGATAACACATATATAAGAGTATGAGCAGTTGTAAATGTGTCCTCAGTTCACCTAGGCATCAACTACCTCCCACAAAGCCAGAGGTGAAGGCACATGCCAGTCGAGGTGGGACAGGTAGGTGGGGTTCAGGCAGTGCGGCGATGCAGCTTCCCCTCGTGTCACTCTTATGTGCATGTGGTCCCTCCTACTGTTAAATCATAGGGACTTTTCTACAGGTGACGTGTGGATTTGTATGTTGTTCCTTTAAAATACTGGTAGGAGAAGAATGAGGGTGCCCAATGAGATACCTCCAGCTGGGCACGCAAAATCCTCAGTCCCTTGCTGGTTCAGACCATTTCAGGTGAGTAGCCACACACCAGAGAAGGGAGATACAGAAGTGACAATATGCTGGCATAGATGGGCACGTAGCTGCACCGTGAAACAGGCAAGGAGTACCACAAGCTGCAGTGACATGCTCAAATGTCATGCCAGACATTTCCAGCAAACCCTAATCTCCACAGACTAGTCCAAAGCCTGGCAGAAATCATATTAGTGCTACCAGGACTTTTTCCAAAGGAGAATCTCATATGCACATATGTTTACAAGAACATCACTAACTGAAGTTAGAAACTAGGGACCCACTAGGTCATTCAGTCCAGCCCTTACCATTTCTGGCAACTGTATGAAAGAATCTTTCAGAAATGAAACTAAGGGGACAGACAGGCATGTCCACTCCCATCCTTTGCCAATTTACTTTGTTTAATACAGCAACGATGTACAAACAAACCATGTTCCTTCACCTTCTTTGTGCAATACAGCCCTTTTGTTATTCTGATTGTCCTGGGCGTGCTTCTCTGCCTCTCGTTTTAGTTCATTTTCCTTGATTGGAAGTCACCAGAGATGTAAACCAGAACTACAGAGGAATTACTACACACTAGCATAACAACAGCCGGGAGGTGTGGATATTCAGCATTTAAGTCCCAGGAAAAGGAAGGGAAATCTAACTCTACCCTAGTTATGAAGCACAGGAATAGATTTTCCTCACAGATAGTGTGTTCTTTGGGTCCTGTCCCACTACCAGGAAGACCTCCTGCCTTCTGGAAATAGCTGCGGCATTTGTTCAGAGGCTGGTGCCCGCACTCCTACACAGCCACTGCTGCTGATGCCACCAGCCATTTTCAGCAGCAAAGGGTCCTACAGCACTGTAACAAAATACAGAGGACTGGTCATAACAAGCCACAGGTGTAGCTCACAGCCAGCTGTCTCTTGAATTAAACCAGTATTAGATTTTGGATTCTGTAGGGTACTCATCACAGATAATATATTTTGGTATAATGCCTCGTTAATATGCTTTTCAATTGCCCAGCTGCACAGAAGCCACATGTCGGCGTGCAACCTGGACAAGTAGCTGTGTCACGAGACTAGTCTTTCTGGGAACATCCATCTGGGCAGTATTCAGAGACAGAAGGGGTTATTTCTGTTTGAGACAGCGAGGACAAGCAGCAGGTCCTGTGCCGGGGTCTAACCTCATCTGCTAGCATGGACGTACAGAGACACCAGTCTGCATGGGGCTGGAGGACCAGAAGGCAGTTTGTAGTGGCTGAGGCGCTGCCCACAGCCCTGCCAGCCCTGCCCACGCAGGTAGCCCACACTCGGTGCTCAAACGCCCTGGGGATGGAAGGTGCCCACGAGCTGGGCTGCCTCACGTACCGGGGAGGCCCCCATGGTGCTACCTGGTGACACAGCTGTCACCAAGGGGTGGCTCTGCTGTGCAAGAGGCACCACAGCATGGAGGTACACTCTGTACCTGCATGTTAATCCTTGCCCGAAATCATCACATCTAACCAGGGGTTTTACTGGAGAACGCCTCTGTTTATGAGGCAATAACCATCTTCTGACCCAAGTAAATTTGATCACCGCAGGCAAAGGGGACTAATGGAAAATGCTATTCCTGATGGAACAGAGAGCACCTCAGGTCATTGTGGCTACAGCTGGCTACTAAAAATATCTTCTATTATGGCCTCAAATCATCCATGCACATGGGTTGGGGGGAAAAAAGCCCCAAGAAACAAAAAAGCCAGTGACACCTTAAGGTATCAGGAACCTGTGTTTTCTCTTCCCAATTGCCGGAGCATGGGGGAGGCGCGCAGTACAAAGACACCTTCTGTTCAATGGAGGCACTGCTCCAGGATCTGCCCTGACATCTATGCGGCCATCTCAGATGTATCTCAGCCTCTGCTTCCCAGATGAGGATGAGCACAGACATTTGATGTGCTTCACCAGAAGCCACTAATAATGTTTGTAGGGAGTTTCTTTTGATTCTAGCTTGATTTAAAGAAAAGCCCTTCGAGTTTGGAGGATATAGGACGTTTTGCAAAGAATACCCATGGCCAAAGCAAAGCTTGCAGAAACAACTTAGAACAGCACAATAACTTCAAGGTAAACCCGAGAGAGACGGAAATTAGTGTGCAATGGGACACAGTTTGATTGCAACCAGGATAATCTGCATGATATCATCTGCATGACATGCCCACTGCAACAGGTAAAGAGGAATATGAGGAGTCCTGAAGATGACAAGTGATGCAGGGAAATTGCATGCCCAGAAAGGGAACTGAAACCTATTTTGCACAAGTGTCCAGCAGGCTGCGTAGGCAAATCTTGAGAAAGAGTTGGAGACAGTTCACAAAGCACCAGCCCTGCAGTAGTACACAGGAACATAAAACTAAGATGTTTCCAGGCACATGAAAATGAGACGCTGTTTCGGTCCCCTTGCAGCAGCAGCAAAAGCAGAGACAAGTGGCTTGTGTATTCACGCTAATAACAGCGGTGCCAACGTGCTGAAACAGGGAAAGCAGCTTTGGCTTAGGGGTAAAAACTATCACATCCTCTTGTACCATACAATCCCCTGTTGATGTATATTGCCAAACATTGCCCCCAGTTCAGAACTATGGAGATTATCCGCTCGGCAAATTGAAGACAAATGTGGGATAGAGTGCGGGACTGAAGACATTTTCTCTACAGGGTCTGACAAAAGCAGAGAGGAGCAGAGACCACAGAGACCATGTGTATGACAGTTATACCAAGAAAAAAACCTGTCTGATTTAGAACAAACGGTGACCACAATAGCCAGTCACTGCTGAGAATTAGACAGTAGTTAAAGCACAGTCGGGCCAGGATAGCATTTTCCCATCAGTTCAAGGTGGAGGTTGCAGTAACTGGCAGGGTTTTGTTGAAAAGCACTAACAAGGTGCTCAATAACACATTACAGAAAAATATTAGTGAAAGAATCTACAAAGGTTGAGAATTAGAAATTAAAGATAGAGTCCCAAGCTATTTTTATTTGCCTTAAACGTGCAGTGACATGGAGGACATTGGTCAAGTTTACAGCTTGGGCAAAGGCCTCATGCTGGTGGAATAAGAAAAGGTGTCCTTTCTAGGGCAATGCATGTGCAGTTCTTTAAATCTAATGAGAAATTCATCTATATTTTTATTCTCTCTTCCTTGAGCTGGAGGTAACACAGTCAAAGTGACGATTTCACATGTCAGGTGTATTTTTGCTGGACACAGTTCATCTGACACAGGGATGGCAGTCACATAAGCTATAGTTCTGTTGGTTTTTAAAAGATCTTAAGGTGTTTTTTAGACAAATAACTGCTTAGCCTCACTGCTAGCAAGCCAGCAAGTCACTTGAAAACATTTTTAAAGTAATAAAATAACTCCTAAAAGGATTTTGAAGTTTGCATGTTTAGCCCTGTTAAGGTACATAGCTGTCCCATTAAAACCTGCAGACATTTTGTGTTACAGAAAATTGAAAATAAAAATGCCTGGAATAGCAGAAACCAAGATCAGAGGAAGTCAGGATTTGTAAGCATATTAAGAAACAGATAACATCAAGCTAAACAAGAACCCTGTCTGAAATGAGGCCACAGGAATGCTCCCACTTTACCAACATTACACCGATCCATCCGTGCAATGAGCACAACCAGGCAGAGACACTCACAGCCTTTGCACAGAGGGACCTAGAGAGAAGAAAAGTGGGGGCAATTCTCCACCTTCCAGAAGAGAGAGGGATACACTTAGGGGGGATTGGGGTCAATTAATTCATTCTCCAGCATTTGAAAGTTGTAGGTGACCACCAGTGTAAGGTGGTCACCTAGGCTCCTTCTGCATATTGAAGAGTGAAGAGGATTCACCCCAAATTGATGCGGAGACCTGTAGCAGGCTGGAGGAATTGCTCCACGCAAGCTGACTGTAATGGGATATGAGACCACTACCTTAGACAAGACACCTGACTTTTGGATAGCTAAAGATGACTCCTAAGCATGGTTTGCCATTTTACCTGGAAAGGTCTCAGTGCCAGGCAGCAGGCAGCACAGAGCAGCCACAGGACCTAGCACTGCCTGACCTACTGAGTTTCTTTCCTCCAAAGAGCGGCAGAACTGGAGGAGACCTTCAAATCCAAGCTGCCACAGGGAAAGCCGAGCATTACTACCAAACACTTCTGAGTCCAGGCGTGCCGAATTTCCTTGATCCTAAGAGCAAAAACATTCCTGCAGGCAAGACTGATGAGATTTGTTTGGGGTCCTGGCCCTGAGGTTGGTGAATAAAACATGCCGCATAGCTCTGCTGGCCTTGTGCCCCTGCAGCTAAGCCCTCTCTCCTGTCACAGTGGGACTGAGGGGTAACTGTCTCCTGGGAGCGGTCCTCAGCAGAGGAGAGCATGCAAGCTGCCCCTGGCCCTTGCCTGGGAGGGTGACACCAGGCATGACCCAAGGCCATGCCAGGGAGTGCACTCAAGATTAAACAGCATGGACAGCAGTGAGTCAGAGCCCAAGACCAGGCTTTAGTGCTGTTTGATTTACCAGGTCTCATTTTTCTTTACTGGATAATGCCATAGCTCCCTATCAGCCAGTGCATCCAGGTCTTCTTCCTGTGGAAACCCAGCCCATGCGTGTCAAGATCTTGCCCCTGTCAGGCATTGGAACACAACAGGATCAGGCACTGGGTCTGGCCGTCACAGTCAAACTACTTTTGGTCCCATGCTGTTCCAGAGCCACTGCCTATTTTAAAGCATTTCAGTTTCTCAGGCAGTGGAGGCGGCATTTTTCTGGAAGGCAGAGAGCCATGTGGAGCTGCGCTGCTGAATACAGAGGGTTTCTTTCAATCATTTCTGCCCAGAGTGAATCCTGAGCCCCATTCAACTTAGCTAAAGTTATCATCTGACTACGTCCAAAATATCTTAAGTTCTCCCTCAAGGAAAGATTTGTTCTGACCACTGACAGTCTGTGTCTGACAAATGTCTTCTAGAAAAGGCAGAGCATAGTAAATTATCTCATAAAAAATAGGAGTTATGGACATTTAACAAGCCTGGATCTTGAGAAAAATACCCAGTTAAATCAGCATGCTTGGTAACAGCATTACACTGTCACATCCCAACAGATATTGTTATCCACCAAAATCTGCGTCTGTATTATTGACTCCAATGATTGGCATGTATTGCTTTCTGAAGGCATGAATCTAGAGTCTCATTCCTCCTGTCAACCACTAACGTCTTTCCTAATGTTAGAAGGCATCTTACTCCCTTTGTGCACATGAAGCTATTCCCCCTTATTTTCCTCTCTGGAAGGCTTCGCTCCTTCTGTCTGTTAAGCTACTTTCCCTCCTTGATTTTAATTGATGACAAAATTCATATCACTAGATACTCTCACACTAACAACCCAGATCATTGTTTTGCCTGGTTATACATTGCTACAGTATTTAGTTTCAGGACTCAGATCCTATGATCAACTTCACTGCTGGTAGACTTTCCTTCCCCCATTTCTTGTGTCTTTATGACCTCCTCTAATTTCATTGCGCTCTGGAAGAAGCGGGGTTTCTGGGTCAATAATTGTCTATCTTTGGAAACTCTCCAACTAATATTTTTCTATTTCTTGTGGTGTCCTTGTGACTATGTTGGGCTGCAATTCCTAAAACAGTTTTAGACTATTTTATTCTTCCCCTTCTGGGATGGGAACACACACTCCTAGTTCACATTGTCTTGAATTCGGTCTTCACAGCACTACACACATTTTCGGCAGTTTCCTTCATTGTAGCTCATTTGTGTTGTCCAAGGATACATCCCATAACACTGTGCATTTTCCCTGCCTTTGGCAGTGGCTGCAGTTAACCCACAAGATGAGAAGTGGCATGGTAACTCTTACTTACCATACACAGAGAAAATTTATTACCCTAATGGATTTAACATTCTGCAGCAGAAGATTTACATCCTGGTGCACTGGGTTTCCAGCTCAGATGACATATCAGATCTGAATGGCACAACACATTCTCAGATCTAAACAAAGACCTTCTCTAAGCCCCCCAAAAGGGAGCTGTCAGAGGACATAAATTGTCATGGCTCATGGAAGTCAGTGGTGTAGTTTCACCAGCTGGAGTTCAAGCTAACTTCATCAATTGATGAGGCAATTAATCCATGTAGTCATCTCTCTTTTTGAAGTAGTTCTATCACTTTATTTATTTTTTTTTTTTCAAATTCTGTCTACACTTCTAGTCCTAATGTTGATCTTCAAGCTGTCAGCTGAACTGTTCTCATTTGTTTCAATATCACTGACAAACCATTTTTGGTAACACTAATGATTGTCTGCTGGTCTAGGTACTTGGTTTATGCCCTTTCACTATTACCAAATTTAGATTTGCTGTTATGTTGCAATAGGTGGCTAATGCCATATGTTAACATTTCTTTCCAATTAGCTTCTCCTTCAAACACATGTGACAAAGAGAAACCTTTTATTTTCTAAGCACATACTGCCAGGCAAAATTAACGTACAGCACGGTCTTTGTGTCTTGAGTGAGAGTGGTGTGCTTATGGCCAAAATGCCAACAAAGTTAAAACAACACAATCCCAGAGATTACCACATGAAAGCTGGCTGCTGATGCTACAGGTTGCATTTTTTTTTTTTTAATCTTAGAATTCCCTCCCCCCTCGCCTCAAACCCAGGCAAAACAAAACAAAAAGCAGCGACAAAAACAACAATAAAGGCAAAGACAAGAGAAGAGGTGAAGGAAAGGAAGGTGTTCTGCAAGAATCCAGCACAGGTAAAGCTACTGATCCTGCCCATTCTCCTCCTTTGTTTAGAAATGTAATGAGATTGAAGGTCAAGGATCTCCTTTCCGACAGCCAGACTGGATGAGCCAGTATCAGATACGCCAGCGAGAAATGTACTCAAGATGGCTCACATGTTGCTAAAACCCAGGTTGCACCCAGCTCTCTGGCTTCATCTGACCCCAACACAGCAGAAGATGAGAAACGACCCAGCATCATAAAGAAAACTGCCTTACCCACCACCCTCTTCTCAGCTCTGGCGTCCCGCAAGTTTACATTGGTTATTTATAGTAGAAAAGCCTTAAAAAAAAGTAAAAAAAGCCTTTCCTCAAGAATGTCAAGGCTTTCATTTACTTTTGTGAGATTAATTTGTGCATCTTTGAGTTGGAGCCCCCTACCCCAGAATAAGTCATGGCTGACCGTAACTCTTTTCACGGATAAAAGATCTTGTAAATGAGGATATTGTTCAGAGGCCTTCAAGATAACAAGTTATAATACACCCAAGTACTTTGTACATGTATGCTTCCCAAAACAGAATTCCATACATAAAGGCTGAGCAGCACCATGACTACTTTTAATCAAACTCGGTGTTCAAAAGAATTAGACGCAGTTTGAACATATACAGCAACCAGTGCACCTTTGAGATGCATACTCCTTTTCTCCACCCCAAACAGCATGAGGAGGGAGAAAGGCATTTGAGCAGGTGACTCAGCCAGGTCAGAGAGGTCCTTCAAAGGCTGAGCATTTTTGGTAACCTGGAAAATATTTTCCTCAGGGTTTGGGAGCCTAGAGCATCTCACACAATTGCAGAAATAAGATAAGGCATTATGATTCGCTATCATGAAAAATCTGACCTGCTAAATCCCACTCAAACTACATTTAAGACACTGTAGGCTTTGTTAATTGCTTTCCTAAGTCTCCTGTCCCCTAACAAGACACTTTACAGAGATGAGAGTTGAGCTTTCAGACTGCAGAACTGGATGTTAGAAGCAGCCATACACATAACCCACAAGGAAACAAGTCGATGCCTCTGAAGCAATTTTTTTAAATTTGCTTTGTGGAATCTCATGTGTAAGTAGCTGTTCATAACAATAAGAATTTGAAATTCAAATTGCCATAAAATTAAAGAAAGGGATTTGCAGAATGAATAGAAATTCTCCCACTTGCAACTGAAGTAGATGAGATGTCTTGATTCTTTGTGTACAGTTACCAAATGTCAGAAGGCACTCAATACAAACATTGTTGTTTTGCTACATGATCCTTTCCTCTCAATCTCAGAGTTTGGCTTAATACTGAGGACGGCAAGGTTGCTCAAATTATCTGGTGTGCTTTGTCACATGTGTAAGCCCTGTTAGCTAAGGACCCCCAGAAACTAGGCAGGATTCAGTCTGGGTGGAGATGGACTGGAGCCACAAAATCTGGATACAGTCCCATGCAGTAAGTGTCTCTCATGGATATATATATGTCTTTTATTAAGAGTCACGTAAGGTGGCTAGATGAGACAGTCTGATTCTTACCTTTTTCGTATCCTGTAATAGCTTTTTTAAGGCCTTGTCACTGTTGCCTCTTGCACAACCCACGCTTTACTTGCTTCTCTTGCATGTGTAGGACCAGATGGTCCTTACACAGTGCTTTTCACGTGGCTTGGGTTTGCTCTCTGCCCCTGCTCCCAGTTCGCATGCAATGCCTTATCTATTTCAGCCAAGGCACAGACTCATGGGAGGAAGCTATGGAATAAGTGGATGTCAGG
Organism: Burhinus oedicnemus; assembly: GCA_008921705.1. Classification (NCBI taxonomy): domain Eukaryota; kingdom Metazoa; phylum Chordata; class Aves; order Charadriiformes; family Burhinidae; genus Burhinus; species Burhinus oedicnemus. The sequence goes on from VFFE01007493.1 coordinate 802,986, forward strand.
CTCTGCCCACTGCATTAGCCCTGGCAGCGTGGCAAGACCAGGGCAACGGAGCAGCCCCATCCACCCCCAACCCACCTCGTGGCTCCAAGCCCCAGCAGGAGGCAGAGGGTCTGGAGTACAGCAGCTGTGGGAATTGATCTCCCCCACAACAGGAGTGGGCAGCCACCATAGTCACTCCAAGTCATCCCCAAGATGCTGCAGTGATGAGAACATGATGGCCAGGTTAGACAGAGAAGGAAAGGAAAACAACCAGTTCGATACACATAGCAAAACTCTGCAACACCAGCACTGGTGCATGAACCACATCCAGTCGGAAGCATGAACAGATGCTTGCAGGAAGGCAGACGGGCACTTTAACACCACTGCTAATAAAGGGTGAAGCAGAGGCAAGGAGGTTAAGTAGCTTACTTAAGCTATGGAGCAGAGCCTAGTTAGGCATCCTGCAGCTGGGCTCAAGCCACTGTTAGGCCAGCAGATTTCAAATAATCATTCCCACAAACTTCTTCTGTGGTGATATTTCTGAACAATACCAGGGAACATTCCATCATAAATTGTGCTGTGTTCCAGTTTCCACATTATAGCTATGATGTAACTCCGTAACACTTTGTCCCATCAAGCCCAACAACAATAGATTTAATCAGAACATTTGTCTCAGGGAGACAATGGGGAGTTCTGATTAATCTGGCACCAAATTCTGGCAGTTGCCTACGAGGGAATTTTTTTTTATTTTTATCTAAATGCTTGCCCTTGGCGGCTCTTCAGTATGCAATATGCCAAGCCTGCAGGCTGCCAGGGGAGCTGTGGAAATGTCCCATGCCATTTGACATGCAAAGAACATACTTCATTTCAGAAATGTAACGCTTCTGCAAAAGCCCAAGGAGGAAGATGCTATTCCTCAGACACTCCACCAGCCAACCATATGAGCATCGAGGACATCAGACCAGTCCCGATCAGTCCCGTGAGACCTTGCTGGTGGAAACCGAACTGCAGCCACTGAGCATCCAAAAGACAGGAGCGGACAAGGGTAACTTGGCATCACTTCTCTGCAATGGGTTGGTTGGTTCCTTTTGCACCTCTACTACTTTTCAAGCAGCTCAGACCACAAAAACCCTATGGGTTGCTACAGAGTGGAGAGGCCCCTTCACATACAGTAGGTGCGGATGGGAACCCAGGTGAGAAGTCAAAACACAGGTTTACTCAATTATGGTGATTGACAGACATCACAGTCAGTCATCAAAGGTACAGGAGCACAGCTACAGCCCAGTGTGATCATGAACAAAGGCAGGGCTCGATTCTGCTTCCATGCATATTTCTGCAAAGATTGGGGTTGTGGTATGACAGCGTAACCAAGATGACAAGCAGTCCTAACAACTTGCATGGCTCTTGATAATACTGGCAACAAGCCATGCTGCTGCATCCAAGCAGGAAGTGGCAACAAGCAGTCCCTTCAGGCCTGCAGGGTGGGATAAAGTATTTTGCAATCTGGACTTAGGGGATATCCTGTATTGTCCCCTCCCACAGCCCTGCTTGCTCACAGCCCATCCCAGGCAGCTTCCTCCCCAGCTCACAAGCGCACAGCCTCCCCGCATCACCCATCCATCCACCTGCCCCATGCACAGTGCTGGCCACCAGTCCTGCTCACATCCTATGGCCAGGCTGGTTTCCTGCGTGCAGCTGCCTGCCTCCCCAGCACTGCAGTCCCCAAAAAACTTTCCATAAAGGGCCAGGATATACCAAGGCCGAGGCTCAGACTTGTTCTTGAAGTGGATTGCTGCTGGGCAGTAACGCTTAGGAGTTGAAAATTTAATGGTAGCATCTATCTCAAACTAGCCCTTGGCATTTGCAATCTAGGAAAGTTTGACGTAGGTTGGGGCAATATAAAAAAAAAAAAAAAGAAAGAAGAAATGTAGTAACCAAAGCCTGCAACGAGGTCCCAAAGCAACTCTCAGCCTCTGGCTGTTGCTCCATCCTTCTTCCTCCTGCTCAGCCGTGCTGTCACTGCTTTCACTGCAGTAGCACAAAGGAAATGGGCCAGTTCTACTACAGGAAATTCAGGTCCAGGGAAGAAAGAGGGCTTCCCCAGTGCTCCCCATCAGAGGAAGTATAATTAATACATTGCATGGCATCTTCTGCACATCCTTTTTCCAAAAAAAAAAAAAAAAAAAAAATCTAGGCAGCTTCTCCAATATTTGAGACCAGGAAAAATTCAAGGTTGCCTTGTTGTCACCAACACCCTTTTCCACTTTCGTCCTTTTGCCTTTTTCATGCTCAGTGCAAGAGGTACTTCTGCAGTTACAAAAGCTTTTCTGTGTGTTGATGCTGGAGCTGAAGAAGCTTTCTCTGGATGGATCTAGTCAGCCAGAGAAGAAGCTTGAGGGTTGTTATAAGCATATTACTCATCTTGGCCAGCCCCCGCCTCCCATTCATTTCAATAAAATATGTTTGTTTTGTTATAAATCTTGATTTGATTTTTGGGAAGTGAAATGCCTACCCCTGCAAAGAAGAAATGGTGCATTCTACATGTCACCGCTATGCCCTCCTCTTCTTAAGAGCTGGATGTTGTGAAATAAAAAGATCAATTTATATTAAGGCCAGATTTTTATCAGGTCAAGGCTTGTAACGAAAGGAATCTGTGTATGGAAAATATATTAAAAATGACTGAGAGTTACTAAAAAAAAAAAAAAAAAAGTCACTGCTCAGAGCATGTAAGCCACTACCTTGTTTACTATATAATTTATCCAAAAATCTCTAACATTCTCATGACAGTTATATTATTGTTTCAGCCACCACTGAAATACCATCCTGACTCTGAGAATCCATTTCAATAGCTCTCAAATCATACAGGCATACCACTAAGTATACAACCACGAATGAAAGAAAGAGTGAAAAACACCTTCTCTAGAGCTTTCTTAGGGGGCCTTAAGATACCAAGTAGAAACCTCTCTGGTTTCTTAAAAGCCTGGTTCATTACAGGAGTTATATTCCTGCCTTGGAGGTGTACAAATGTTTCTATTCCTGAGCTTTTGGAGTGATGCAATAACTAGAGTTTTTCTTCCAAGCTCAAGGGACAATGGAAAATCCTGAAGATGCCCTTGTTAAGAAAAAACATAAATTCTTGTCCACGTGGGTGCGAGAGGTTTGAAAAGCAGATAGGGAAGACCCAGCTGTACAGACAATTATAGAATCATACAATAGAACAGAATCATAGAATCATTGAGGTTGGAAAAGACCTTTAAGATCATCTAGTCCAACCACTGACCCTACCCTACCAGGTCCACCACTAAACCATGTCGCTAAGCAGATATAATATTATCTTCTAATATTATTTGAAAGCCATTCAGGAGCTAGTAATAGTGTGTATACACCATTGTTTTGTTCCCCCACCATCAGTAGACTAATTCATATGCAATTACATTCCCAACAGGCATTACCCACATTCCCAATTCATGGCACTTAAAGGAGGTTGTAATATCATGCTTAGCCTCTCCATTACTAACCATGTGGATATTTTAAAATCATCTCTTCAATTGTTCAGTATCTTCATTAGAGATGGTTTCAAATTAGATTTCTAATGCCACAGCTTTGGGGTCATTCACTATGTAGACCTTGGGTCTATTTCTTCTAATAAGTAAGACCTACAGAAACGATGTTTGAGTTAGAGCAGCCTTTCACGCAGGAGCTTTTTACACCTACGAGTTTGGTTCAGGCCTGAGCATAATTCTTCCATGAGTAAGGCACATTTACCACAAGCAAACCATGCGGTGAAAATGATGCTTGCAGCTGTAAGGAACCAAGCCCTTCTCAATGGATAGGGCAGAGACCTGGAAAGAGGAACAATTTGACATGGCCTAAAATACAGTCCCATTGACCAGTCAAGAAGGGTTTGCATGGTGTTTCTCTAAACAGACAATGTTCCCAGAAACAATTGACGTCAGTAGTCATATCCACAGTTACCCAGTGCTCATCAGAGGCTTGCAAATAGCCATCAGCTACAGAAAACCAGGGCCCAAAGCCAGTGACCCTCACGTTCATCTGGATATGTTGTTTATTCACTCCTCACTCTCTTTAATATAAGATATTTGAAGTTCTACCTCCAGATTTTTCCTTTCCATATGCATTTCTTTTGGAGTCTGGTAGGTTTAATTATTTCCAGACCTTGCAGCAAAAGCGGAATGCTGAAAGAAACCTAAAACATACGATCAGAACATTTTTTTCTTAAAACATGATGAATAATCCATTACAATTATTTATGTCTTTGGATTGAGTCAAAGTAAGAAAACAAGTATGTCATAAATGACATCTTGATATATTTTGGTATACCACTGAACTGCGTCATTGAGATGACTTTTAACTTGTTTGGTTTAGGTTCCTGAGCAATCTTATCAGGATTATTGCTGAACACAAGCCAAAGTTGATATTGTTTGTATTTTGAGTTGCAAATTAAGGCAAACACAAGAAGTGTTTTGGGTAACTCTTGAAGACAACTAAAAGAACAAATGTTTTGAGAAAACAGCAGTGGTTATGATGGTCTAAGGCAAGGTCTGTAGGGAGAAGACAGTATTTCTGAAAGTGTTCTTTTGTGCCTGAAAACTTTTCCAACTATAATAACCATTTTAACAAAAGGTGTGGTCTCTACCTATGAACTTTGCCCAGACTACTTCTACCCTACCCGCTGCCTACAAACCTTCCCATCCCTTCAGGGAATCCAGTTGCTTTAGGTCAAGTGGAATATGAGTGAAATTCAAATGATGACCTGTTGTGAATTAGGATGCATGGTCTAACAGGCACAGCATATATAAGCACCTTTAGATATGTCATGCTGAAGAACATCACATATCATAGCATGTGCCTGCATCCCTTTCATAGCCAAGAATCATTGAATTTACTTTTCTTGTGTTCAACTTTGAGTTTACCATCATAGGATACCTCAATCCACTCTTTCTTTACCAGAAAGTGTGGTGATATAACACACTCTTCTAGCAAAAACTGGTTCCTAATCAATTCTCATTCATTACTCCTCCAGGAAAACACTTGTTCTGTTCAACAAGCAATATTCCTATGCTAAAAACAAGATCAGGGTAAATTTTTCAGCTCTGAAAGGCAATTTCCCAAATCTAGTGTGATTAGCAGGTTTTTTCCTTCACTTCTGAAAAATCTACAGCTTCCTGCCCCTGCAATCAGCATTTGGGTTTAAAAAGGCCTGTGAGCTGGCTAAAGCAAGCTAGTTTGCTCATTCATCAGAAACGGTCAGCACATGAAGGAAAACTTGCACTGCACTGAGTTAAAAGCAATTAGATAAGTCTATCTTCCCACACATCAGCCACCTCTCCAAAGGAAGGAGCAGACTGGTGGCTTCCCATTTTGCTGCACAAAACAGGTAGCAAGTGGGAACTCAGAAGTCAGGATTAAATAAAAATGGCAACCCATACTGCCTTGCAGAATGACAGGCACTCTGGGTTTGGGTTTTTTTCCAGTTAACACCTCCAAAAAACACTGCAGTGCAAGGATTTGGTCTATGCACTGATTTTTTCACTTTTGCCAAGTCACCACATCTCCCAGTTTGTATTCGTGTGCTGCCAAATCCCATGTGAAAGTAGTTTTGCCACAGCGGGGCTACCTGTGATGATTAACAAGCACATGCACTGAGTCTCCTCTGCGGTCTTGCTAGAACTTCATGCAGTCATAACTCATCTTGAAACAGCAGTTCTGATTCCAAACTTATGGAGGAAGTCACACATAAGAAGTTAAGCCAAACTAGTGGTGGTGGCATTTATGTGTCATTGCAGGTAGAAGATCTTAAGACTTCTGCGCACTCTATGAACTTTACTAAAATGGCACATCTTGAATTCTTTAACAAATTGGTTTTGGTTAAAAGAAAAACCCACATCAAGCTGTTTTGCAGCTTTATTCTTAAGAACCAATGACACAATGTCTGTTGTTGCAGATAAAAATGAGAGCTCTTTGTGTGAGGTTTCCTGGTTTGAGCAATCCTAAAGTTTTACATAGTATGACGTTTCAAGGGCTCTCACAAAGTCATCGAGAGACACTGAGGGCTTTGGCTGTTTTCCAGCTTTCTCTCAAGGGAAGACAAAAGAAAAAGAGAGCGTGGATTTGTTTGTCTTTTAAGGAGCTGTACTTAGTGGAAGCAAGAAAACAGGGAGAGCTCCACTGGGTGATTAAATAATAGTTCATAGCAAGTAATAACTCTTCTCACATTGCTTTTTAAAGTAAGTGCAAGAGGTAAGAAGCTGGGGTTGCATCTCCTCACACCGTGTGCTGCACTATACTTGCAGCAGGAAGCCACAAGCAGCTCTGGATCCACGCTGCTGCCTGCTCCCTCAATGGACTTTTGTTCTGTTCCTCTATGGGCCTGTGTTTTTTTAAACTACCCTTACTAGTTAATTGCTTCATCCCTAGCTAAGAACATCAGTCAGATCCACAAGCAGCTTCCAGAGCCCATGCTCAAATTCCCTATAGAGAAGTAAAGAGTCGGGGGGTTAAGGGAGTAGCAGACAACAAGGGCAGGCATGGCCTCTTGCCCCTTGGCCATGAATGCCTGCAACACCACAGGAGATTACCAAAAGGACCACCTCCACCCTTGCAGCTCTGTTGTTTGGGAGATCAAGCACCTCAGTCCAGCTATCCTTTTGACACAGCCACCCTCAACACACCCTGTCCCTGTCCCCAACATCTCCCTGCCCCACTGGTGGCAGCTTCTGCCACAAGAAGCCTTGGCCTTTGCAGGGTTGAGGCCAAGGCATACAACCCAGCCCTTCCTGGTGATGGGCTTCAGCAGCCTGGGATGGCAGTATTAAGAACTGGATGAGGCAGCTGACTCTGCTTAAAAATAAATAAAAAGACATTTTTCTTTAAGCGCTCAATTCACTCACCCCTTTCACCATGTGGCTTCACAGCCACTGGTACTAGAGACATCTTGGGTGATGAGATGGGGAGCACTAAGAGGGCAGTCACAGCCTTGTTGTTGCAATACAATAGGAAGGGGGTGAAGTTAAACCATCACAGGGGTTACTGCTGGAGGCTGAGGGAGATGCTGATACATGGAGATCTGGCCCCTCATTCAAACTCCGCTGGAAAAAGAAACCAGCTCTCCAGGGTATAGCACAACCTTGTTTCTGACCTCTCTGGTATTGTCTTCAGGAAGACAAGATACACATTTTTCATTCAAGAATGCTACTGTTATACCTGAATATGCATTTCTTTCCCCAGCACCTCAAACACACTGTCTTGGTCAAATATAACCACTTCGTAGCTATGGAATGAATCACATCAGGAAATTCTCCCAAGCCAAAACCAGTCATTTATTTCTAACCTAGAGTAGTCACTGTGTGTCTACTGGCAGATGGTGCAGGCAGCACACCGCAGCCCAGACAGGCATGGGATGCAGGGCAAGAATATACCTTGGATCAGTGCAGCAGCCAAACACCTCCTGTTGTGAGAGCCCATCCCTGGGTAACCCACAAACACCTCATCCTGAGACAAGCAGTGCAGGATCGACAGTGAGAGTAGGGCAAATCACACATATGAAAGCTGAAAGGAGAAGAAAATGGTAAAAAATACCATGGAAGAGAAAGCCAAGTGGCAAGCTTTCTCTGGTTTTACCTAAAAGTGTGTAGTGAACTGTTGCATCAATGGCAAATGTTGGACAATACAAAAGCTTGGTCATTAATACTCACATCAGTCACTGGGACTGTCTGGCCAAACCACATGCTAACCCAAGCAGCGTGCAAGGCCAGGGAGCAGGAAGGGTTTGCTTTGATCTGCTACACAGTGAAAAGCAGGTTCATTGTAATGCCTATATGAGGATTTTACTGCTTGGTAGTTCACAAGCTCACAAAGTCTCTGAAGACACTGGAGGCACAGGCTGGAAACGTCACCAGCAGGTGCTCTGATTGCCCATGACTCCTGCCTTACCCATGCAGCAAGATGAAATATTGCTCCTGCCTGCACAGGGCAGGGAGACCCACCTCTGAGCCCTAAATCTCCAGTGACAGTGGGAACTGGTGCAGCCACGGCTCCCTGCCTTTTGTCCCAGGGCTCTCCGTGGCTACGTTTTCCCATGTGGAGGGCCTAGTCTGTATGATGTGATAGTCTATACCTGCTTGGTGCTGATCCAGCACTTGTATGGCTTCTCTCACAGGCCACTAACCTCCACGCATGACCGTCATCCAAATACACTCTCTCTCTACCGCACTTTTTATCTCCCCAGTTCGTAATTGCACCAAAGGAGGCTCTCGGATAAATATCAGTAGTAACACTTTCTCCCTTGCTTGTCATTGTTCTTCCATGATTCAAACGGCTTCAAATGACAGGTTTGAAAAACGGCCAGGGCTTGTAAAGTGTGGGAATGGAACAGCTTCTGAATGCTGGCAAGTGCTTATCAACCCCTGCATTGTAGTATCAGCAACCAAGTGGCAATAGATCTGTGCCAAATTAGGTGGAAAAGGAGAGCACACAAAGAAAGATCGATAGATTTAAAGGTAGAATTGCTGTGAGCATGAGTACTCTTGAATGATTTCACCCAGTATTTGCTGCAGCAGGAGTTTCTCTTCGGTAGCATCTCTAAGTACTGTTCCAGTGACCCTCATGAAAGCTGACAGAAACATTCTAGTTTTCCTGCTGCAGGACAACAAATACCTCACTTAATTTTGTAGCTTTTAAGCAAAACCAATCCAATACCTTAGTCATAGTTACTTGGGGAAAATATTTCATTAACCTGTGAACTATTTGAATCTGCTTAAGAACATCGGAGTGCTCAGGCGGCCCTTCAAAGAGAAATGTTCACGGGTATCACGTGCTACATGTTGCTACAGAAAAGTCCGTGCTCAAGAATATATGCTGAATATTTTGCTCTGTGTGGTGGGATGCACTCCCTGACCAGTTCTGTAATAGACAGTATTATTTCACTGATCAACACTGAGGTGATGCTCTTGGTTATGGTGTACAGAAAACTCAAACAGTGAGCAATCATATAGTGCACATCATCTCCCTGCGGTAAAGAGAGCTTGGCCATGCTTCACTAGCGCAGATATCATCCCAGGATTCTGCCACAGCAAAGTTATTTTGACATTACGGATCTTCATAAGAAAGTTTCAGTGAAAAGTAAAAAAGACACTCACTTCCCAAAAAGTCCATCCAAATATTACAAAAGCTTAAAAAAACCTTTGCCCTTTCTCTAGCAACTTTTGCAAGAACTAGGGCATCTTCACCAAACATGGCTGCCTCTCATGCACTGAGAAACTCACCCTTGACAACATTAAATTCACCTGCACCAGACACCACGCCCTAAGCTCTCTCAAAGGCACTCTATTAAAAATATATAAAGAAATAAAACACATCATAGACTAGTTAGTAAAGGTTGGGCTTAAACCTAATGCTAAGTAAATCCCTGTTAACCTTACAGATCTCAACTGAGCTGTTCCCCAGGATGTTGCAACCATAGCCAGGAGGCATTCAGATTTATCCAACATAATGCCTTCTTCCATGGGTCTTGTCAATGCCCCCGTCCAGTGCCAGGCATAGCTACAGCAAAGTCCAGGTTATATAAGGGCAGTCCCGCCTACTCGTCTCATTCTTCCTGAAAGGGAAATACTATAAAACTTGATCCAAGACTGGGTTTTAAGAAGTCCCCTCTACTTATGCCGTATCTATAATACTCATATCTTATGCCACTGACTTTTGTTGTCTGTTTAAACCAGGAGTCAAGACTTGCGGCTCTTGCCATGGAAATCAGAAATTGCTGACTCTGGTAGACAGACCTACCCTGAAGCGTGGACAATCACTGGGGCTCAAGGGGCTATGGACCAAATCTCTGCCACAGACTTCAGCCCATGGGCAAGGGAGCCCATGGGTAAGTCATTTCTCCCCAAGCCCACAATAACATCCAGGCATCAAAGGGCGTGGAGGCGAGTCAGGTGCCCAAGTAATTTAGAGGCTCTAAGTCTAAATCTCTTTGGTTTAGTTTCCCCTCGCTGAACGAGGGAAAGAGCGCCTCCCAGCCTCCCAAGGCTCTTGAGAAGAACCTGGGAGATGGGGAGAGATCACACAGCAGTCAGTCAGTAGAGCAGCTAATAAGCTATTTAGCTATGAGAGACATGTGGGTATCCAAGGGACAAGAAGAGCTACACAAGCCAGTTTGCCCAGAGTTCAAGTAGTAAAATGAGTGATGCTCTTGGGGTTTTTTGTACTCTTTCTTAGCTGAAAGCACAAGGGACCTCACATGCTGTCCAAAACCACATCCTTCCTAGGCCAGGACCTGCAGCATGCACAACTGCAATATACCAGGAGGTGCTTCGGCCAAGCCACTAGGTCAGATACCTTTTCAGAAGACAGTCTGCACACTCGAAGCAGTGAGAACAAAGCGTACAGGCTAAATAACTTAATAAGCAAAAATGTACCTAAGGCAATTGCTGTTCTACCCTGCTCTGCTGCCCTTCATTTACTGAGGTGAACAATGAATTAAATTATGCTTTGCCAAGAAAAAAAAAAGTCTGTTGAATTGTGTCAGAACATCCCATTTTGGAAATGGGGCAGGAGTATTTTTGAATGGCAAAACCTAAATTTACCATTGTTGACTCACAGTTTTGAGTGGTGTTTTCACCCTAAATATAGATTACTAAAAAAAATTATTACCAACTATGAAACGGAAAGAAGTCTTCTCTTTCTCAAAAGCCGTATCAGACACAGGTGGACTGTTTGAGGGAAGTTTAAAATCAAATTCCGCAAAAGCATTTACTAGTGAAGTAGTGAAGTTGACACAAGAAAAAGTGTTCTATACAACACTATTATTTACATGTTTTGGAAAACAAGCTGTTCACTCAGCCTTTCAGGAAAAAAAAGAGACATTCTGGAATTATTTCTATAGCTATGGACCAGAAGCTCAATCTGCTAGGTCTGGACTAAGGTGGAACAAAAAGATGGTTCCCATCTAAAAGAGCTTAGAGTACAGCTGCTCAGGTTTATTCCTGCATGCAGGCCCTTTGAAGTCAGTGGGACTGGTGACTAGAAAAAAAGCCGGACTGGTTAATCTGTAAAAGATACAAAAAGGAGACAGACAGAGAGACACACACCACTGAAGGGTCCAAATCCACAACACATTTCATCACAACAGACCATGGCACCCATAGATCCTCAGTAATGTTGGCAGGAGCTACTTGCAGCAGTAAATGTGTCAGGTAAGATTTGAAATGGGAAAAAACCCAAATATATAACTTTTTCTTATTATCATCAGATTATGCTATTCACATTTTTGGTCTTTCAAAGGTCAAAGCCTTCCTAGGGTCTTTTCCCATGTCCATCATGGGAGTGCTGCATTTAGGACTGGGCTCTTCAGTGTGGCGCCGATGGTCACAACTCAGCTGATTAAGGAAGTTGCTGAAGCATCTGCTAGAATTGCCCCCTTTTTGAAAGGAAGCAAGACAATCATGTTTTCCTTCAAAGGAAAAGCATGAAAGCACCATGTAATCCTTCTTGTACTTGTAACCTATGAGACAGACTCAACCTGTAAGCCTTATGTTGGTTTCATGGTAGAGAGTCCTGCTTATTGTAGCCTCTACATTCAAATTAAAAAGCACTGAAAGGAAGACAACTTGCATCTTCATTTACTTCAATCCTGTAACTTCAGGATAAGTGTCTCTGTTACCCACCAACTCTGCAGCCATTTCTCCTCTTGATTGTGTATTCTTCTACTGTATACAAAGAAAAAAAAAAAGCTGAGTTAGTGCACCCTCTCACATCTAGATTACATGGGACACCAGAGCAAGTGAGCAGAGCTGGGAATTTGCAGCACACAGCCAATTGCACGAGATCCTAGTTTGGAGAGTTAATGTATTCTCAGCACAGGTATCCTTAGCTGCTCAAAAGGCAGCATATGCTGCCTTACACCATAGCACGTGCAAGGCGAGAGGGCATCCACACAATATGGTATATCTCATCCACTGCAGTTTCACCCCATCGTAAAGCTCACTAGGACCCTCGCGCTCCCAATCTCACCTGTCACTGTGAAGCAATACTCTTAGCGAGTAAAACCTCAGATTTTCAGTTGTGTTCAGCTCCATTGTGACCTGACAACCATATCTCCACAAGAACTGCCAGACTTAGTAGACAGTGGTTGCCAAATTATATTCTTTTTATTTGCTGGGAAAAATTATTAAGTAAACAAATATATCCCAATATAATTTTTAAATAGTCATTCTTAAGGGATGAACTGAAATATAATTATGGCTTGGCACGCCTGTGTTATTTTTCTCCCACCCAACACTGGAAAGACAAAAGCTTTTCTTAGTGAGTGTATTCACAGATTATCCAAGGCAAGAATGGGGCATTATGATCTCTGGTCAGACTTCCTGGCTAGCACTAGCCACAGGCTTCCCCTTGCTGTCCCCACACAACACCAAGCAGCCTTTGGACTGGCTTTGCTTAGCTTTGAGAAAGGTCTGGGCCAGATGACTTTCAGAGACTCCTTCCACCCTGAATTATTTTATGAGCCTATGAGTTTATAGCATTTATCACAATCACAGGTTGACGTCAATCACACATTCTGGCAAGACAGTGAAACATGATATTAAGGCTGGGAGCAAGTTTCATCCGTACTGCCAGATTTCAAGAGTAATTATCTCATTGAGTGCAAAATCACCAGCCTGTAATTAGTTTAATTGCATCCTTCTGCAGCTCCCACTACACAACAAGCACTGGTAATAGATGAAAGACCCACAGGTGAGCCACATCAGGAGGGATCAGCATAGTTTGCAGCAGCAGGCAATAATGTTGGCTACCCCAAGACTTTGGCTTTATGGTTTGGAGTCTGAAAGTTACTTGCCTATGTGCCCATTTTTATCCCCTAGACAGGTAGGATGAGATAGGGTTTGCTCTGAATGAGCAAAATTAATGAGTTGTCTTGTTTACATGACTGGATAGGCAAAACCTCAGGTCACACAGACCCTAAAGGAACATGGTAGAAAGAGCAGATGGAGCATCACTCACTAGAAAAAGACCATCAAGATCACTATAGGTTCCCATCACAAAACTTCTCCAAACTATGCCGTTAGCTCCATTCCTAGGGAAGTCACACCCATTGCTATAATGGCAAAGCCTTGCAGCACAGCTGACATGGACCAGGCACTGCCAGCTCCTGATAAAACGAGAGAGAAGGACAGAGAGGTGGCAAAAATACTGTTAAGGGTGGGGAGAGAGGAATGTGATAGGGAATTTCACACTGTGAGACCTGGGACAGACATTTAAGGAGCATAATGAAGCCCAGCAAGAAGTACATACACACCAGTGGTTAACAACACACAAGTTCAGCCTCTTCAGCCACTCACCGGGGATAGACCACCTCCTCCTACCCCAGCACTGCCTCTCCTGCAGCCACCTAGGAAGGGAGATAGCCAAGTTTACAGAGCCAGGTCTCCTGACCAGGTGCAGGGAGGGCTCCTTGTCTCTGAGGTAATAAGGCTGACCCCATCATGGAACAATCTGAGAAATTAAAACTCCCAGAAACACCTGCTGGCTTGTTTGCACCTCCCAGGAATATTCTCTCAGCTTTGGTGGCAAGGGGATTTCCAGCCCTGCCTTTCTTTCAAGACCTCCTCAAAAAGGGAAATGTGCAGGCAAAAAGGTGTTATTCTCGATTAAGGCCATCATTTTCTCCCTCAACACTTACTAATGAGAGGCCTCCTTGCCCTCAACCTATCTGGCACCCTGCTGAAGGTGACAGGCAAAATGGCAGAGAAACAACCTGGGGGTGCAACTCAGAGCCTCGGGGATTCAGTGCTCTGCCGGGATGGGATTTAGTGTCTTGTACTCCTGACTACCAAAATGACCTGTTAATTTTTTACTTAATGGCTTATCCTGGCTTCAGCTATAAATCTCTACAGAAAGAATCAAGTTAAAAATTGTCTTATGCTTAGTGATACACCATAAACAGACACTACAGACAGTACACAGTGTCACAACAGATCTCTGTATTTAGGTCAATTATTAACTAAGTGATGCACATAATGTTTAAGTTCTTACCATTTTTCCAGTGCTTAGTGGGTGCTAAGTAAAACTTCATTTCTTTTTTTTAATGTATGCATTTTATATTTACTATCTCCTATTCTACACCTGAACGCACCTCCCTACCTGTTCCCGTATTTATTCAACCAGGATTGGTGGCAACCAGTCAGGACTTTATCAGGAGTCTGATGGTTTGGAGTTTTCTGACTTCCACAGTGCTGTAATGTCATGAGGATGTAATTATAAAAACAAGTTTAAAAGGACCCCTGATGGCCGTTCCCTCCTGCCAATGGACTCTTCCCCTCCTGCAGGGCCCGGTGGACCTGGGCAGTCAGGCTAGCTCTTCTCCACAGCCACCAAGCCCTGATGAATGTGTACATTTGGCCCAAGTTCTCAGTTCAGGCTCCTGGTCCTTCTCTTTGCACCACTGGTGCTCAGAGGCTTTGCATTTAACTATGGGTTTTAAGGACTGAGAGAGACCAACAGGGATATCACCTGTGAGTAAAAGCGTGAAAGGTGACAGATTAATGCCACTCAGTGACATTCAGGAGAGAGGAAAAATTGTTCCATTGTTTTAAAGTGGGACTCTCCAAGAATCAAAAGGCTCATTTTCTCAATTGCTTTGCTTGTGTAGCTGGCCAGTAGGTGACCATAATCATCACAATTAGATGAAAAATTCCACTGTTTGACAGAGAATTGGAAAGTGCAAAATAAAACCAACCCAAAACTGACTACGAAATTGCATCACTCTCACGTGAAACAGCAGGACCCTCTGTGCTGTTCAGACACATTCAGCTGTGCCTATCGGGCAGGATCAAGGTGGTCCCCACTCCCTCCATAGGGACCTGCCAATGCTCAGCCGAGGCCACTGCACCTCACATCCAGCTCTTGGGACTCGTGCTGAGCAGCTCTCTGTGGTTTCTGAGCTGCACAAAGGGCATGGCACGACCTCAGAAATAACACGGGACAGTGAATGCTCCTTTTCTCACAGGTTGCTTAGTGAGCCATTTGCCACCAGTCAGCTGAGTTTCAAAGTGAGTCAACTGTTGTCACTTTACGTTCATGGTGTTAAAAATGATTCATGCTGGATTTGAAGTGAAAGTTGCTTCCTTGCCTTAGTCACCACCAACTAACAGTGGCGAGCTTTCTTGAATTCCCCTTGGAGGATGGGCTGGAGACCATTTCTCTAGCTGGGATGCAGCTCCATTTCAGATGGGGACACACAAAACAGGACTAAAACACCCTAGCCCTGTTCCTACTGCTCCAGTAACATGGGTGGGCTTCACTCTGCTTGTCCCTACTCTCCATCACAGACAGTCTTTAAGGTCAAGTCAGACAATTATCCACCAAGAATGATATGGGTGGTGTTGATAGACAACCCCCTGATTATTTTGGGACACACTGGCTGCCATCATGAAGCATAATGGCTACTCTGTCATGACTTCACATCAGCAAGGACATCCTTACAACAGCAGTTGGCTTAACCTCCTCCCCAAAGAACCCTGGAATAGCATATGCAGTTATTAGTTGTTTGGGGGAAGACAGGAGTAAAGAAGTAGCATCCAAATAATTAACACCATTTTTGATGCTAATTTTAACTACATGGCAGCAAAGCAGATTTTCCGATGACAAACCAGACACCCAACCACTCCATAAATAACTTTAAATATGAAGAGCCACTAGTCCTTAAAAAGGTGCCCAAAGATGAGACTCTGCGGTACAATCCAGCTACCCACTTTCAGCCATCACTTAAGCCTCGTATCAGGAAATACCCTGTATCATCCATGGAGAGACATGGTGTCCTCCAGAAACTAGTGAGAAGGACAGCCTAACCGGGAGGCTTGGGCTCCCTTTATCCAGGCACCCAAGCCAAAGTGGCAGAGGCTGGTAGTGCAAAACTCTCCTGGCCCACCTTCATTACAAAATTTGCAGACTCACTTTGTTGGTTTAAACAACTATGGAGAGAGGTGTCCCTCTGAGCAGGCTGCCAGTAGGTTGCATTTCTAAGCAAGGTGCTCAGGAGGTGGACCCATATTTAAACCAGCACCGTGGCTGCATGCATATTTGTTTGGGAACAGGTACTCCTCTTCTGCAAACGTGGCAGGGATGTTGCAAAGCCGTCGGCGGGGACTGGCAGAGCCAGAAGGGAGCCAAAGCTTTTGAAAAAGCAAAGCAGAATGCCTCTCCTTTTTTTCCCCACTAATTACTTCAACAATCACCAAATTTATCCCCATGTTCTCACTTGATTTCTTTCAGGCCATGCATGTGACAGTAAGTAACTATGGCTGCTCAAGAAACAAAAGTTGTGGCCACATAGACACCGCCATGAAATGAGGTAAATCTGTTGGCAAAGGGAATCTGTGGGTGGTTCTGGAATAATTTTGCCTGGCGCAATGTTCTTTGCCCTCAGGACAGATGTGCTGAAGCACGCACTTGGCTTAACGTATGTGGCCTCCATGCTTTCGCGCTGAGCTTTCCTTTCCCAGGCTGCTCTGGCCACGCAGCCTCAGCCACATTTTTCTTCCTGCATAAAGTCATGTGCTCATTTTTTACTCAACTTTTCCCTGATTTTACTACCACAGGTTAAACTAATAGGTGATGTCATGGAGATCTTAATTCCTAAAGTGGCACCAATCATCCAGAAACTCTTCTGGGAGATGCTAAGCTTTGAAAACGCTGTCATGAAGGAATTCCTCCTAATGTTGCATTTGCTTCAGTCTATCCACATAATTTTTCTAGCATGTCTCCTCTCTAAAGTACAGCCTTAATTTCAGCATTTAACAAAATCTTCACCCTTGGAAAATGATTTCTCAGTCACTAATGTGCTCAGCTAATTCGGGCTCTTGCTGATCAATCATTTTCGTAGCTATATCATATTTGCTTATGAATTAATACCAGTGAAATCAGAACTGAGGCTTTCTTAGGCTGCAAAATGGATAGCAGCACTGGTTGCAACAGTCAAAAATAGAAGATTTTAGGATTAAAATAATATATAGCAAAAGAAAAAAAAAGTGTATATATTTTCATAATGAGCAGCACTTTTAACATATCTATCAGGCACCCTCGGAGGTAAAAAGGACAAACCAGGGCCCTGTGCCTCCATATCCACAGCAGGCAGATGCTGGTTTACAAATCCCAACATAAGGACACAGGTGATCTACTACTCCATCACTCATCACCTGGGGGGGGACTCTTCATCCAGGGTGGTGGTGTACCATCTTTTACTGTTTCATTTTGGTTTACTTAAAACACCATTTTCTTCCAGCTTTCTGTTTGTTGTCCTTACTCAACAGGCTCCAAAGTGGATTTTATTTGCTGCTGTAACTTACCAGCACAGCATAATACTGAGTGTAGAGCCTGATTCACATCACTGCTCTCCAAGAAATAGGAGGCAGGACTTTTTTTTTTTTTTTGCGATGAGCCAAGACAGGCACTACAGCCTGCTGTGCTCTCCTAGGCTTAGCACCTTAGTTCCCTCCTGAAATGTGAGAGGCTGGTGCACCCCAAAGCCCAGTGGCTGCCCTGCCTCCCTGGGCCACACATCTCTGGGGAGCAGAGAAGTCTACACTTGTCTGAAACTCCAGTTTGATCAGGACAACCAGCCTCTGCTGTAATATAGTAAAAAAAAAATAAATATTAAATTATTGCAGTGTCAAATCTTTCCTACTCAGGTAAGCCTGGCAGCATTTAGCTTCTTTACAGAAAGAGTATGAGGGATGTTATTTCCCTGCTTGTTCCATAGTTGCGACTAATCCTTTTAACTGAAAGACTGCATTGTTTTGTAAATTGGAAAATTAATTTTAAAATGTTTGCTTGCTGTTGAGGATTTAGATGAGATTAGGCCAACACTTTGGCTAAGCAGCTCCAGTCTTAGGTCTTGGCTCTTTTCACTCATGAAAACCTCTTTTCAGCTCCTGTTCAGTCTTAATTACAACTGCCACTGACTTCTGGGTATGTTTCCTAGGAGATCGTTTCCGTATAAGCTTCTCTTGGTGTGTTTCACATAGAAATTAAATAGTGAAGCATTACTCCTTTCCCTGTCTTTGAACCCCTTTTATTAGGCAATTTTAGATAAACAACCTTCCTTTTTGTGTTTACCAACCCCTGCCAGCTCATGGGTCAGGCTTACAGGAGAAGAGGAATAATTTTGCATGGAGGTCAGTGAGAATGACCCGTGCATGTGATGCTCACATGGCACCCCGTGCCTGGGGGGCTCAGGGAGGGATTCACCTCCATCTTCCTAAAGGGGCCCAGGGATAGCCCCTACAGCTGGCAGGGCTCATACAGCCACTGAGCACATGCTGCTAGTGGCCTCACACACTCAGCAACCTCCAGGCAGCCCTGGAGAGCCCAAATGCCAGCCTTGGACCCCCGAGTGCCTACCAGAATCCTGCCATCACAGCACAACCCGCCCCGGTGTCCTGCTGCTGCCTGCAAGAGGACCTGAACCTATGCTGAAGCTGAAGAAGCCGTGTTGAATCCCAGCAGCTCTGTAAGACGTGATGCTTCCTAACCACGCATGGAACAGTTGAACACTTCACCGTATTAGGCTTCAGATAGCTTGATTTTTACCTCTGGTGAAACTTTAAGCTAAAAGAAACTATGGTAGACACTCCCTTTCCTTTTCTCAGGGATGCCTTAGTCACCAGTAAGGGAAAAATAACCAATTCTCATCTATCTTCCTCTAGGAATGTTTGTCTGTGCCCTTACACTTTGCATATGAACTGATACATACAGAGGCACATGCTGCATTTTCTAGTTTTGTGATTCAAATACTTCTTCAGCAAAAGAAGGGTGCCAAAATTGCTCTTGAGGTCAAATCGATCTTGGGAGAAGCTGCTCACTTCCAAGCTTTCAAACTGTCTACATTTTGAAAATTGGATTAAGAAGCACCCTTACATGGTAGTATATCCATTCCCTCTCCTTTGCCTTAGCATGAAGTTTGGCTGCTGGAAGATCCTATTTGCAAATTGGGCTCCATCTGTTCCAACTGGAAAATGACACAGAACATCTATCAATCTCCTGAACATGTATATTGTTATAGAATCATAGAATCATAGATTAGTTTAGGTTGGAAGGGACCTGTGAAGGTCGTCTAGTCCAACCTCCCCTGCAATGAGCAGGGACATCTTCAACTAGGTCAGGTTGCTCAGAGCCTCGTCCAACATGACCTTGAATGTTTCCAGGGATGGGACATCTACCACCTCCCTGGGCAACCTGGTCCAGTGTTTCACCACCCTCATTGTAAAAAATTTCTTCCTTATATCTAGTCTAAATCTTCCCTCTTTTAGTTTAAAACCATTACCCCTCGTCCTATTGCAACAGGCCCTGCTAAAAAGTTTGTCCCCATCTTTCCTGTAGGCTCCCTTTAAGTACTGAAAGACCACAGTAAGATCTCCCCAGAGCCTTCTCTTCTCCAGACTGAATAACCCCAACTCTCTAAGCCTGTGCTCATAGGAGAGGTGTTCCATCCCTTTGATCATTTTTGTGGCCTTCCTCTGGACCTGCTCTGACAGGTCCGTGCCCATTAGATCTATGGCTTAACCCTTAGAGGATACTGAAGTGTTCCCAGCCAAACCATTGTGAATGTTCCACTTCCAAACCTCACTGCCTCTTCTCCAGCGTATGTCTAACAGCTGCTAAATGGGACAGAGCATTGCTACCAGGAAGGACTTTTTGCTCATCTCTGATGTCACCGAGGACCAGGCTCTGAAACGCCTGTGTCCTCTGAGCACTGCAAGACCAAAGCTAGCTGTCATCTAACACAGCTTGTGCTCTCACTGAAGCGTATGCCCATTGTCACAGCTTCTGTAAGAACTAGTCATTTCTCCTCATGCCTTGACCTGGTTTAAATACAAACTGGTCAATTCATTGTGCTGCAGAGAAGTGAAATCAGTCCCAATACGAAGAAAACGCCGCAGGACATTTGGCTACTGCTGATGTTCTATCACTCGGCAAACTCCAGTCCCACCGATTGTGAGAGGGTGCCCAGCACCTTAGAGCTGCACGCTGATGCTGAGGCTCTCCTGAGCCCATCCACACCAAGGAAAGCGGAGACGAAACCCGTGCTTCTTACAAACAGGTTTATTTGCATTTTGACTGGAGCACAGATTCTAGATACAGATTTCTTCTGCACAACAGTACAAGAGCCAGTGCAAAATATGCTTTTTTTTTTTTTTTAATTATTATTCATGTACAAAAAAACCCCAAAACCAACAAACAAAAAGACAAAGAGTGTGGCAGTATTTACTCACAACTGGTACGCCTCAGCCTCCAATCTACCCACCTCCACTTGCCCTCGCCCCTCACGCCGACTTCATGGTCAGCATTGCCTGTCTCGAACGGCTGCATTGTCAGTGAAGAGAGGTAACTCCCCGAGCCCTTTGAAAGATAAACACTCACCCCAAGCAAACTGGGACAACAGCAGGCTACTTAAAAAAGTTGGACACACCAGCTGCTCACTAATGCGTCCCCCCCAGAGGGAGCAGAAGAATTTTGAGGGAAGAAAAAAAAAAAAAAGGTACAAATCAGAAATGCACAAAAAATTAGGCACCAGCTTAACCCATTTTTTTTAAACAGAGGCAAGGATGTTAAGATACACCTCCAGTCTGCCTTCTCCTTATTCACCCACAGTAGCGATGATCAAGGCCAAACAAACACTCCCCACTTTGAGTACCCTGCAAACAGATTATAATCTTAAGAAAATATTTCTATTAGTAGCATAAAGTTAAAACATTTCATAACTGGAGGAGAAAGAGAAGCTACAGTCTGAATACAAGTATTTTTCTGAGAGGAGTCAGAAACAAAAGCAAACAAAAAAACCCTGTCCCAGTCATCCACCAGATGATTGTTAGAATTACAGCCAATACTTAAGCAATACAACATCGAGCTAGGAAAGTCATCGTACGGTTGTTCTGCTTAGGGAGTAGCTCTTACTAGTTTACAAAGCATCGGGCAAACTATTTCTCTTTAACTAATTTTCAGAAGCTGCAATATAGAACTGCACTGTTAGTGCAAGAATATGCTCATCTTCATCAAGGCCTGGGATTTATATTGCAGAAATTCATCAAATTTACATCACTCCAAGTGTACCATGTCCAAATCACCTAGAGTCATTATTATGGCCTTTTACATTTCTACCCAAGGAATGGCTGGCTTTCAAAGCTTGATCAACCAGAGTCTTTTACATTGAACAGCAATTAAACAAAGCAGAGTACCAGTTAAAGCCAAAGAACACAAGTACTCAGCACATATATGTTTTGATACAGTACAGTATGTATGTGTATATATATATACGCATAAATATGTGTATGTTACATTATAAGGAGAGTGCCATTCAGGACTTCACAACTGCAAGAACCCTTTTACCACCTGTAAATCTTGAAACTTCAGCCTGTTAAATTTCACACCAGGACAATGAGAACTCCAATATTTTCCAGATTGCATTATTATTTCTATTTTAGCCAATTAACCAAGTAGGGCCAGCTGAAAGAACAAGGGCTTTAATTTTAATAACACCAGTTCTGCCACCTCAGGCAGATGGCACAAATTTCTATCACCAGATTATTTGTCCCTTCCCTGCCCTGCAGCTGCGTATCATGGGCATTTCTATGAGTTCTCAGACCATCACCAGAGTCGTACTAACTGACCTGTATCAATTTACTCAGTTGCCAGAGAAAATGAGACAATTTATGAAATAATTTCAAGCAGCCAGTACAGTTCTGACGAGAACTTAGCAATGCTGGCTGGAGTTATACTGGTTTTAATCATGTAATGGTTCTGCCTTTTAATCTCCAGCAAGCCCACTTCTACTCATAGTGGCTGTCACCATACATGTAACCTAAGAGCTGGACAGTTTGGGATACCATACTATTCATGGTAATCCTAACACCCAGCGCTTATAAAGGTCTGCTGTACAGATTTCACATACAGAGCTGAAAAAAGTCTCATTTAAATCACTTTAAGCAGGTTTAAGGAGATTTCATTTGTTACTTTTCAAAAAAGAAACAGGAGCAACAACAACAAGAAAAAAGAGGCAAGAATAAATGTAACAGGTACTTCAGAGCAAAGTAAACGCAAAACTCTTTTGGACATTTAGATGAAGGGTAGCTACTGATCTCTCTTGCCCTTAGCCTAACTAGAATTTAGACATCTAGCCCAGACTAATCAATTGCGCTTCCTCCAGTCGTGATGAGACAAAAGCTTCCTTCTGGAGGTTATCACATCCTCAAATAGGACAAATGAGTCTCTCCAGGGATGGCAGATCCTCTGTAACGGCAGGGAGAGTCTAAGCGGTTAGCTAGATTACCTGCTGCTTACATGGGTGAGACAAGTCTCTCTCTCTCACTCTTCACATAAGCCACTAACATAAATCCTGAAGGCTTTGCTTGGTTCCTGCATGGACAAACTCGCCAACTTCAACAGGGCAAGGGTCTGCTTTTGTGTTTTTGGGAGGCAGAGGGGAAGGTGGGTCAGCAGTCCAATCTCACACCAACGTTGCTCTGACCACTTGCACTAGCCACTCAGCCACAATGGTTCGTGGCCAGTTTGCCCACGTACAACCACCTGTGGGTTACACAGCATCAGGCAACAAGGGCAAAGGGTGCAACATGTTTTCCTAACACCCAGAGATGCATCTCAGTCTACACCTTCCTCAAGGGGGGCAGCAGAGAGGGAGCTGCTGATCTCCTCTCTGTGGTGACCAGCGGTATGATACAAGGAAACGGAATGAAGTTGTGCCAGGGCAAGTTCAGATGGGACATTAGGAAAAGGTTCTTTGCCAAACGGGTGGTTGGTCACTGGAACATTGAGGCTTCTTGGGACCACTGGGAAGTGGTCCCAGCACAAAGCCTGTCAGAGTTCAAGGAGCGTCTGGACAACACTCTTAGTCACATGGTTTAGCTTTAGGTAGTCCTGCAAGGAGCGGGGAGTTGGACTCAATGATCTTTATGTGTCCCTTCCAACTTGAGGTATTCTATGATTCTAAATTGAAGTAACTCAAAATTCTGCTAGACACATAGAATCATAGAATCATTTAGGTTGGAAAAGCCCTTTAAGATCATCTAGTCCAACCATTGACCCTACTCTACCAGGTCTGCCACTAAACCATGTCTCTAACACCAAATTAGCTGTCCTGTGTCTTCATGGGCGTGTATGTGCTCTGACCACTTGCACTAGCCACTCAGCCACAATGGTTCGTGGCCAGTTTGCCCATGTACAACCACCTGTGGGTTACACAGCATCAGGCAACAAGGGCAAAGGGTGCAACATGTTTTCCTAACACCCAGAGATGCATCTCAGAGATGAGCACAATCATCCAAATTTCTGCTGGGACTAGAGAGGTTCAACAAGGTCTAGAACTACTCCGTCAGGTAAGCATAGACCTTACACACACATTAAAGTTATGCAGCTTTACAAACAGACTAACATAGATATAACAGTAAAGCCCACCCAGTAGGACACTATTTATAATCTGTGTGATTGTTTACTCTGGTATACCTTCTTACAGCATGGAAAGGAGAACAAGATATATTGTCAAATTCACCCTCATATAAGTATAAAATTATTTTATTTTAAAAGAATCTAAACATAACAAGGCCCTAATAGAGAGTTATTTTTGTTCAAAAGTAATCAAGCAAGTGCTACTGAAACACTAAGAGGAGTTTTGCCTATAATTCCTTATGGGCAAGATTTGTTTTTTAAATAATCAAGAACAAGCTTTTTGTTTGCTGTGGGGTTTTTTGTTTTGTTTTGTTTTGTTTTTTAAATAAGCAAACAGTTCTTAGTTCCTAACTCTAGGAGCAAAGCTACCTCTAGCCTTTCTTCACACTGTTGTGTTTCAGTATTGGTGTGTCCCCTGGGCTATCCCATGTAAACGGCTACAGGACAGGCTACACTCCTGGCAACTTCAAGGTCTTTTTTAAATCCTTTTCATTAGTTCAGATTCACCTCTCTGAGTTGCATGCCAACAAAGGCCACACCAGATATTAAGCCAGTCTTACAAAACAGGATGAAAAAGCACAGCCAATGTACATCTTCCAAAGCACTTTCCACAAAATAGACCAAAGAAGAGCTCCTAATACACAGGGATGCGTTGGTCCCACCTACTCAAAAAACCAGCTGGAATTTATTCCCTGTTTTGGCAGGCAGCTGTAACTGTGTGGCCACAACCTGGATGCCTCAGTGCCCAGGGCCACAGGCTCCCCAGCTGCCCCCCTCTGCATGCCACAGCAGTGCAGAACAGGCTGCAGAACCAGGGAGGCAACACAGGCACCAAAGCAGGGTGGAGTTTGGCATGGCCTCACCTTCCTCTCAAAAAGCTGGCATTTCCCATCCTCCACAAAGGCATATCTTCCCCCAAAGCTCACCTCAGCCTCTCTGTCTGACCTCCCTCACTCCAGGAGACCATGTAAAACTTCCTCACCTACACAACCTGGTTCTCAACCAAGAAGCCTCAAGCTCCTTCACTTCAGGGGGAGGAATTGCCATGCCCCAAAGCCTGGGCATCCTTTTTTGGAGAAATGCTACAATTCATGGAGCATACAGGACAGCCAGTTGAGCAAGATCGTGCCTAAGTAGGCAATGTTACTCAATTAGCTGAGTTGGCTGAAGGTTTTCCCATTGTAACACGATTTTTCTATTCTAGTATTATTTTTGGTGTAAAAAAAATCAGTGGGGAAGGGTGGGGTTTTTTATGCAAAACTTGATGCTTTTAATGAAAAAAAGGTTGCTTTTCTCAATATTTTGCTTTTTATTTCTGTTGGGAAAACTTGAAACACATCATTTTTGTCAGAAAAATATCAGCCCGTGTCTGTCTGAATTCCTCCAGTGTCAGCTGGGAGCTGTAATTCACAGGCTCCATGTCCCCTTCTTTCCCAGAAGGCTGGGCTCCTGGGCACTCCTCCAGCCTTCTTGACGCATTCCCCCTTTGACTAACCCACAGTAAAAGCATCATGGGATCTGTAACCCAGCCAACGAGCTGGGCCCCAAGGGAAACACGGCGCACAAGGCACTTGAATGGTAATTTCTGAGGTCTGCAACAGTAGCTCAAACTGATGCTGCTTTAAGGGCCAAATGGATTTAATTAAATGTTTCCATTTCAAAAGGCCAGAACATTTTATTCAGTGTTTTCCAACTGACAATTTCTCATTTTTTGAAAAATTTCCATTCCAAGAAAATTTTGGTATTTCATCTTTCCATCTCAATTCAGGATGAAGTTAAATGTTCAGGTATCAGAATTTGATGCTATATGGGCATTTGGCTTGAGAAACAGCCTTATTAATTAGCTTCCAACAGTGAAATGACTCCATACATGCAAGAAGGGTGTGATTTAGTTTGCCTTTGACATCAGTGGAAGCCACTTTTTCAGCTTAGTGGAGCCTGGATGGCATCCCAAAAGACCAAGGGAGGGTGGAGTTGACCATAGTTGTTGATATTTGAAACGGAAGTCAAAAGTGAAACAGCAAAAATATAAGCAGCAGCAACTAAGACGATCCGTTACCTGGACTCAATCAAAACTCAGTTTTACTTACTTCAGTGAGAAACAGGAGGAAAAATCATCAAGATCATAACCTAATTCCCCATTACAGTAAAGATAGCAGTTAATCAATACTTTGCAGAATAGAATAAATCCATAGCACAAATTTGTCAGGAGCTCTGTAACTTTCAATGTTCAAAACATTTCCTCAGCAAACCTTAATATACTCCATTCAAGGAGACTATTCTAAAGCTGAAGATATAATACAGTACTGAACTGATTGCCTCAGGTTGTCTGTTCCTCCCCGAACCCCGCAAAATTGTTCTGTTGGATTGGCATTACAGACTTTCTGTCAGGACAGACCAAGGTCTCTGGACTTTGAGCACATCTACACGTGGAAAGCAGCTAAGTGCGGGCTTCCAGGGCTGAGACTCTGGGTGAGGACTGGGCACCACATCCACCCTCTGCCTTGCCCAATCTGTTTTTAGATGTAGCTCCAAGCCTTCCACCTCAAAGAGTAAAAGAGGAGCCCCAGGGAGCCTATGTCCATCAGCAACAGGGTGTGTGCTGAAAGCAAGAGACTACTCAGACCAGTAAATAAATCAATTCGCCCAATCATGAGGGGTCTAGAGAATTGGGTTTTGTTTATCTTTCATTTCCCTTCGTACAAGGCAGATGTTTCTAAGTAGTAAGCAGAAACCTCGACAATTTTTAAGACTGAAGAGGAAGGGAGGGAGGAAGAAACATGTACAAGCTTTGAGGATGTTCTCAGCTCTAGCTTCAAAAAAAAGAAACAACAACCAAGAACAAAACCACACACCACCAAAAACGTGTATCTGTATATCTGTAAAAGCAAGTTTTTCCTTAAGCTGTTTGGTAATTCTTGGTTCGTAGGAGCATTTTATCCAGAAGGTTCTTCATGTTTCCAGTCTAGGTTGTAGCAATCTCAGTGAGGCACTAAATTTTAGGCTGTTAAAGTCTTTCTGTGCAGCACGGTCATTTTAAAATGATGTGGTAGCCATCATTGCTTTCAGCTGTAACAAAGAAATACAAAGCATCTTTTCATTGCTTTTAGAAAACAGTACAGATTTTCTTCTTAGGTACTTTGCAATAGTTTGTACTCTTGTTCCACAACCCAGTCATCAAAAGCATTTGCGTAAAAAAATACAACATACTAACTGTCATCTTTTATCATCTTACTAGAAGGTTTTCTGCTCATTTATGCCAGTGTTATCAATGGATTTATGAGACCTCTATCACAGGGTAACTGAGAGGAAAGCATAGATCAATCAGTCTATCACAGTGTAAGTTGATGCAACACCTTGACTTGCACCAAATAAGATTACTTATCTTTTCCGGACAACAGCACTGAGTTTGTGATAATGTTTAGTGCAATTGAGAGGAGAAATTATCTTTAGAACTACATGTAACAGCGGCAGCAATACGTACCTTTTAATGTGCTGATAACAAAACAAGATTCATCTTGGAAGTTCTGCACCATCTGAAGGGCAGAAGGAAAAAAGCCAACACACAATATTTTTAGCAATTTAATTCAAGTTTCTTTCAGTGTCAGTACAGACTTTAGAGGAGAGTTATCAAACAACATTTGCTGTCTAGTCCTACACAGTCCTGAGTAACCCTGCCCATAAGATTATTAAAGTACATGACTGATTAATTAAGGTTCTTGCAGCTGCTAATGTGCTTAAGGGAAGCTTACACTAAAGTGCTTGCCTGGTACTGATCCGGTTTGGTCAGAATTTTACCATCCTCTTTGCAGTTCTTGATCGTGCAAGTTTTTATACCACTCCATCTAGTCTATTAAAGGCCACGCTCTTAATTGCCTTCAATGAAGCTATACCGGTTTAGACTGGATGAAGACAGTCCTTCTCCTAAAACTTAACAATGGTAATACCTATTCAGCCGAACCATGAAACTCAGCTGAGCTTACGTTAGCATCTGGGGTAGTATCTAGAGGCGGTCAGCCCTGAGAAACAGACTCCTTGCTGAATAAAGGAATATTGTTACTATAAAGTCATCTCAGCAGAGTCCACCTGGTCATTTTGACCAGACATTAGTATAGATGCTGTGCTTGCAGGAATAATTTACCTGTTTGTATTTTGTCGAGACAAAGGAATCTTAATGAAACTGCTATGAGAGGCAAGGCAGATTATGGGAAGCAAGATCAGTATCTAAAGCTATTCGAGTTATTCATGAGAAACAACTAGATTTTCAGAACACATGCAGGTTCTAGTGAGGCCCCTAATTAAAGAGGAGAGTTAAGAGATTCAGCTGACTTCAGATCCAATCTGAAATGGTCATTTAAGCTTCAGCCTTAGTCAATGCTTCCTCCCATCTTAGAGTAGCTGTGTGGGACAGAGGAGGTGAATTACCTTCAGAAGGTGTCTCATACAGTTGGAGCAGCTGCTGGATACCTAACTTCAGAGGGGAGGTGACCAGAACCTCTCTGATCAGCTCAGAAAATCTAGCTTTAAGTTAAAGCCTTCTCCTAGCTATTGAGTATCATTCAAGTAGAGCCCTTTCCAGCTGTAAATTCTCACACCAAATATCCTTTTCAACTGAGACTAATCTCCCTATTCTCTTTTGGGATTAACATCCACCCCTGCTCCTGCAAATCAAACTTCACTGGCCAGTCTGTGTGTCTGTGCCTAACGACGCATGAAGTACATTCATAGAGTGCCTCGCACTTGCCACTGTAGTACTAGAACAAGAAAAAAATTATAAAAAAAGCAATAGACATTGTTAATAATTGACTTAAATAAATACTTAAAGCCTTATACCCAAGCTGGTTCAGGCAATTCCCCTACCAAGAGTTGCCTCCAAGCACTTTACATCCATAAAGCATCAAGGTTTCAGATTTAATCAGGCTGAAAGAGCAAGGAGATTTCAGGAATAAGCATTACAGCCTTCAATTTAGGCTCCAGTTGAGTCCTATGCTCTGCTTCATTTGTTTTAACAATGTTTCTTATAAATGAAGCTCCTTAAGTGATTCTGGTGCATGAATGAGTAAGCAATTTAGTGGGGGGAAAAAAGGAAGAAGGGCAACTCGCTATTAACCTGCAAGTTAATGGAATGGACTCAATTAAGCCATCGTATAATGGGACCCAAACAGCTAGCAGAGGTCCATGAAATCATAGTGTGCACTTACACAGCACTGACTCCAACCCAGTGGCTGTAATCACTGGCCAAGATCTAAGACTAATTGTCCTAAAAATTTTCAAACTTGCCTTCTTCAGGAAACTTTCCTATTTAATTTTAAAAGTGCTTACTTTAGATCCTCACTCAGAATTTGTTTAAGTAACCAACATGAAAAGGAAATGGCTAATTCCGTTGTGTGTTGTTTTGCTTTCAAAAAAATCCCTCTTTCACAAGGCAAAGATCTTAAAACCACACCAAAATCAATGGTATGCATGAATGATTTGCTTTAAGTATTTACTTTAACTTGTTGGCATTAGTAACTTTGCAACGCTTCCTTGAAGATTCATTCCATAATTTAAAAGGTCATTCTAACCTCGGAAGTCAGACAACGGTTACAACTCTGGCAAGAGTTCGCCTTAACCCCTTACCTCATTGCTCACTAACACATGGATCCCTGTGGGTCCCTGCCGATAGATTCGATTTATCTGCTGTGGAGAAATGCTGTACAAATTTGCAATCTTTTCCATTAACTCCAGCGTGGTCAATTCTTCCAAGAAGATTGCATGATACACTGCAACAAGTTGAAAGTAATAACAGAATTACAGAGTAATTAAAGAATAGCAACTACAGAGAACACCAAGATGCTCAATATCAACAACCAAATGGATCAAGGTTCAAATCTTGACAGTAGGTAAACAAGCTTAGTACCTTTAAAGCAGTCCCCAATTATCCAGCTTGATGATTTGTAGAAAAATACCCAGTATTTGTATGCAGTGGGCAAATAAAGCACAGGTCACTTTTGCCCAGAGAAAAACACAGGGACTAATGACAACTTGTATCATGGGGCACTAAAAAACATTCTAATAAAGGTGATAATATTTTTGGCTAGTCTACTTTACTGATTTTGACATTTTAAAGTAGATCCAATTAAACAGTAAAACACATGATATGGTGTAACTCAAAAGTAGCATTTTATTAGATTTTATCCCACTGACCCCACAGGCACAAACTAAAGACTACAATGTACCAAATAACTGTAGATGTTAGTATTATTTTTTTAAATCCAATCCAAATGGTAGAAACAACCAGGTAGAAAAGCTGTACCTTGTTAATACTATGCACAAGAACTACGAGCAATCTCTATTCTCATTTAATTGTACATCATGTCATCAGGGATACTTAAGGGCAGTGAGTCCCCAAAAGCTTCGAACTTCCAAGAATTAGAGCCTCACTTTAACACATACAAACCTTCCATTTCCCAGAATATTTTCAAACAAGCCACAGTCTAAAGCAAATTGTGGATGGGAAGATAGTTTCTAATGCTACAGTCCCTATTAAGAACTGAATAGAGACTTTGCTGTGGCATTCTGCAGACAGCTTGCAATTGGTTCTGTTCCCCAGGCAGATGGTACAAGTTGGAACCTGTAGCCCTGAAACTAACCTAAGTGTCAGAACTGAGACAAACAGGACCTCTTTAAACACAGAGGACACCAAGCTGTCCCATGCAGGAGCTCAGGCAGAAAGCAACATTCTCACCAGACAAGTGTTTCACAAAATCTGTAAAAACTTACCACAAAGACTGCCATCTCCATTTTCTCGTTTTTGGTGGAGATGGGACCTGTTTTGCTCTGGTTCTTGACAGACATAAATTGTCATCTTGGGCCTTACGTTTCTATGGATTGTTAAAAAACAGTAGTGAGTTATTTAGTAGATCTAAAATTGTTCCAGTCAGCTAGCAAACACTGAGAGAAGGAATCATTCAGGCAGTGCATAGATAACCATCTAAGGGATAGCCTTGATGCTGGCAACTAGATGTCTTAGGAGGCCTAGTAAGAGCCCCCTGGGAGGTGGTGGTACAGTGCAGAGCACCTTAATCTCTTCAGGGTCAGATAAGGATAAACAGTTTTCAGCATTTTCCAAGCAGCTCATCATACCTGCCTTTACTGATTTGAATCCTGCCCAGCTGGGGAATTTATGATATTATTGCAATAAAAGAAAGTTTAAGAGTCATTTGAGGCTCCAGAGGTGGGTTGGTTTATTTGTTACCTGTGATGGAGATTCATCACAGGGTATTGTAGGCTGTGTCTCATATGAAGTAGATGGAAACTATCAGCTGGTAGCAAATAAACCACTGGAGATCCACATTATGCTGCTGCAGGTGTGAGTTCAGAAACATTTCTGAGCTGTGCTTGGATTTCAATACCATTGTGATCTCCATCCTCTGAGATGACCTCTCTGAAGTGTTAAAAGGAGGTCTAAATGCTACAGCTCCAGGATTAACTTCTAGTTAACACTGAAATTATCAAGGGATGCTGCCATAACAAAAAAATGTGCCATAACAAAAAATATAGGAAGGAAGAAGTACAAACCTTCCTTTGATTGCATTAAAGAGCCGAATTCCATCAGCAGGCCCACAGATTTGAACAAAATCTTCTTTGGACATCTTCAGTAAGTCAGCACCTACATATTTCAAATTGATTATTTTTTTTTAGAAGTTAAGCAAATCTTAGCTTCCATATTGCATGTATGGACAGCAGGAAAGGGCAGGGGGAGAGAACCCACAAAGCTAAATCAGACAGGTTTGCCTAGAGAAGTTGCAAATTCAGAGAAGTGTACACTGCAAATCAATCACTGAGAAACAGAGAGCTAGAAGCTGCCAAAAGAGCAGTGCTGCACTGGAAGATATTCTAGCCAACTCAGAGACAAGATATTTAAACATTGGCCATTAAACAGCCCAATTTTCTCTGTCACGTTCACCAGGTTATTTAATCATGTTGCAAGTCTGAGAGACACTCCTCAAGGTTTTAATGTCTTTAACAATTCCCTCTTCCACCATCTTACTGCTCTGTACAACTACTTAATGGGAGGGTACAGTGAATATGGAGCTGCAGATGGAGCCAGACTCTTCTCAAAGGTGCACAGGGAGAGGATGGGAGGCAGCAGACAGAAGATGGAAGATGGGAAACACTGATTAGGTATGAAGAAAAACTTTTTCACTGTGCAAGCAGTCAAGTATTTGAAGAGGTTGCCCAGAGAGACTGTGGAATTTCCAACCTTGGAGGTATTCAAACGCAACTGCACAAGGCCCTGGACTTGCTTCAAGCAAGGGGTTGCACCTAATGAACTCAAGAAGTCCCTTCCATCTTAACTTATGCTCTTCCATCTTCACTTAGTCTATATTTCTACAAAATGTTTTGGCAAATGCGAACTAATCTAAGAACAAAGGAACAACCACACTGGATTAGACCAGTGACCCCATCGACAGTGGCCAGCAGCAGATGCTTTTGATACGAAGTATGAGCTGCACTTACAAAAAAGAATAAAGATAAAACAATTGGACTGTTTAAACTCACCCGAAAAACTTGAGAAGAGTCTACAGAATGGAGAGAACCTATTACGATGAAGCCACTGCTGGGCATCTTGAATAGAAGCAGAAGGAAGGAGATGCTACATTGCAAAAAGAATAAGAAGGTCTTGAAATGAACTGTTCACCAGTGTCCTAAAAAAGAAAAGCACCACATTAACATGATCTCAAGTACTTACATCATTGCTGGGAGGCAGGAGCTCCACTTGGTGGGTTGGAGAACTGTTGCTAAAAAAA
Organism: Burhinus oedicnemus; assembly: GCA_008921705.1. Taxonomy (NCBI): domain Eukaryota; kingdom Metazoa; phylum Chordata; class Aves; order Charadriiformes; family Burhinidae; genus Burhinus; species Burhinus oedicnemus. The sequence continues at coordinate 835,232 of VFFE01007493.1, forward strand.
AATTATATAAAGTTGGAAGAGAAAAAACACATTATTTTAAATTTTACATTGCAATGTCCGTCCTCTTCCCCCTCCTCCATTTGACTCAACTGTCAGAAGTTACATACCACCTTGGCTTTTTTTTCTCAGATTTTAAAAAAGGTGTCCAAAATGTGGACCAAGAAGAGGAAAAAAAAATAAAAATCTCTACTTGAGCCTTTTGTTGGTCAGTTGAGGTCCTACTCAACACTGAGAGAAAAATGTGGTTTACTGACCTCATTCAAGCTTTTCCATACAAGTGACTCACTAATGAGACACCATCTAAGCAAGGAAGTTGTGACCTACAGGGTGGCTGAACTAAGAATTTCTACAAGCCTGAAATCCCCTAACTAAATCCACTGTCTAATAATGATTCTTCACAAAAATTGAATAAAGGATCTTATCATTCAACCCTGGTGTTAATTTAAACATAGTAAATTGCAATTTAACTATATTACATAAAACTACATTTCTACTAAACCCTCCTAAAACATAGACAGGACTTCAACACATCAAGGATTTTCCCAAAGAGTTAATAATCTACCACTAGAAGAAAATACTCAACAGATCTCTCTACTAACACCATTTTTTGTCTTTTCAGTGCTTGTCCCTTATTCATAGGTTGAGGTTGCTCATTGAAAATTTTTGATACAACATTGATTAATTCATAAGCTGTGCAGGAAGGCAACAAGGCTGCAGAGTCCTAGAGGAGGAAAAGAAAGGCCTACGCCAAATTTGTAGGCAAAAGTATGTTGCAGGGAGAACTCAGAAGTACCAAGGGACCTTGCTGTATATTTCTGTCATCAGCTATCAACTTAAGTGTTTCAGGACCACTAAAACTGTTTCTTTATGACGGCTATACTAATGACATGCCTCCCATTAGTCCTTTGTTCTGGAACAGCTTCTCAAAACCCAGGCTGTTTTGCCCCAGATAGGATTTCTTTACATCCCATTCAACTGGGAATTCAGCACCTCACACTACCTCAAGACAGAAAGGAAGGAAGAAATACCAACTCTGAAGAGGTGCTGAAGGCTGAAAGCCTCTAACTGTCTTGTCAGAAGGTACTGGGAATTGCTGGTACAGGACATGGTACGTTCTCTGACCCCTACAGAAGAGCGAGAGGAAATTCATGGCAGAAATTTCCCTGGTGGCCCTCTGAGGCTCACCTCCCATAAGCAGTGAACATACAAATAGTACTCTGTGTTACAGGGAATTCCTGGCTGGAAGATCTTAAAAGTCTTTGTGGGAAATATTTTCCCCTTTCTAGGAAGGGTGGTCCGTGACCTCTTCTTCCAAGGTATGAAATGCATGGACACGCACAGCACATGCACTCAAAGGCTACCGTATCAACAGGAAAGATAAAGCATTTATTTGTTACATACCCATCTCCAAGGTTGAAGCTGTTGGGAGAACTGTTGTAGCTTGGAGATGGAGCATTGTTCATTTGATAAGGGACATCTGGCCAGGGAGAGCACTGTTGGAAGAAAGGCAGCGGGGATACTTTCATAAGGATGGAAATAAAGGATTCGATTCTCCTCTCATACCACATTCATGCTGTTGCCACGCCACTAACTTCAGCTCATCACTCCTGCTGGGAGGAGGAGACGGGCCATGGATTTTCTACGCCACTCTCCAAGCAGGCTGTCAGGGGGCCAGATTGATTCCAGTTGTGCATTCCACATTTCTCCCATTTCACAAAGCCTGTCCCCAAATAACACTGGGCCAAAGTGTGCACAGCTGTAAGTCAGAGCAACGCCAGTAAGTCAACTCAGACTGAAGGCAGCAATGATACAGAAATACCCCTGGTCTCAATTATAAATCCCTAATTAAATCCAGGCAAGAGTGACAAATACGCTCCAGTGGCATTGCTTCAGGTTTGTACCAGTGAAAGAGCAGAATTTGAACCAGCCTGTTAAAACCTCTGGCTATTAGTCGAAAATCTTGAGTTATAAATGGGTGTTACAGGGAGAAAATTTAAGATTTAAGATAGACAGACACAAAGCTACTAAAAGTCTTCACAGATATAGGTCAAACTCCATATTCCATTACAGTAGTGTAAAACCAGAGTAACCCAGCTAGAATTGGCAACTCTGTTCTGAATTTAAGCCACTGTAATCAGCAGGAGAAATCTAGCCCTGTGGAACCCCCCGCCATCAAGAGCTCAAGAAAATGGTCTTTAGTATCCTTGTTTGCAATGATAAAAAGCGTAGCTTTGGAGTTTTATCATCTCCACAAATACTAGCAAATATTTTATCATCTCCACAAGCACTAGCAAATATTTAACTCTTTGGCAACGCACATTTCCCCATCCAACATGTCAAAGTGCATCAGAGCTCACAGGAAGAGTTTGGGATCTGCCAACTCTGTAGAATTAGGTCTGTGTACGCAAAAGACTTGTTAACAACCCCCACATTAAATTAGAAAACATGGTGGTCGCTCCTCGCAACTTGAAGAAGATTGAGTGGGAGGGACGGGATCTCACAAACAGGAAGTTTATTTAAATTAAGAAAAACCCATCATTTTTAGAAGTCCAGCAAGCCACTTCAAAAAAACAAGAACTGAATCAAACAACAAAACATTCCCATAGGGAGACAGAACAGCACTTTTAAACCACTGTCTTGAGTCCTGTTGCTTAGTAATTCTGCAGGTTGGGGTAAGCTTATATATACATCTTGGTAATGGCAGCAAGAGGCAGAAACACAACCATCTCTACACCAGATGCATCAGAATAGAAGACATTCAAGATATTCCTAGAGTACAAGCCAGAATCTTCTGAGATCTAGTATGCAATAGTCGCCTCATAGGCACATTCACAGAAAAACAGATTAATAATTTAATCAGACAGCCTATTCATCTGTTCAAGTACCCCATCTCCAATGTGAGCTTTTGCCAGACAGTTCTGAAGAAAATATCTCATACAAGTGGAATCTAAGGACCATGACAAGTGCCCAGGAGCACAGTAGAAGACAGAGAAAACGTTTTTTTTTTAAACCTAGGCTGTTAAGGGTTGGTTAATACCCCAAAACAGAAGAAATCTTGGCATCTTTTATAAACTTCAACAGTGAGAGACATTTCATAATTTCACTCAGGTCTCAATTTCAGTCAGATCTGGGCACAGGTGTCTCCACAAGACAATCTCCAAGGCTCATTTAGACTGCATTTTCTCTTAAATCTATCTCCCAACATGCTGAAGTAGTATGACGTCTAAAACACTTTACCTCAGTGAGAATAGTTGTCTCATAGGAAGGCTGATACTTCTCCTTCTCTTGGGTAGTCTTCTTCTCCATTTTTTCCCTGTCAGTCTTCTGTTTTCTGTCTGCTCCTTTAGGCTATAAGCACAAACACAAGCTTTCCCTTACGCCAAGTATGACAAGTTTGGAGACAGAGGCCAACAGATTTTTTTTCTAATCTGTTCACAAAAGTCTCCTGAAGAATCATGGGAACTCTACATATGGAACAAGATCAGATCTGCATTTTCTAGACAAAAAAATTAGTCAAGCATCTCTACTGTTTCTATAACATCCCCCTTTAATGAGTATTGCAATTCCAAAAAAGGCCGACCACAGTCCTGAGATTTGATACCAACTATTTCAGACTGTGAGCCCCATGAGTTATGCACTTCGACTGGTATTTGTACCATCTCTCTATGAACAGGAAAGACACTGCTCATAGGAGCAAGACTGGAGCAGCAGATCCTTTGAGAAAATAGGCCTATGAAAAGCCTGTTGTTAAGTGACTACAGGTCTGCCATGCCCAAATTAGGAGCTTCAGAGATGAACAGAATCATCTTTCTTTCCTCCAGGTAGCATGAAAAGGAACTCTGCTGCAACCAGCAAAGAGTATTTAAGATCTCCAATTTATACTCTCACTGTTCATGGAGGACTGAATCAAAGAAACTGGAGATGCCCATACGTGCCTAGGAGCACCAAAATACAGTGGATAATGTGAACACCATCAGTGTAATATGTTGACTTAAACCAGTAGCCTCGATATTCCTGAGAAACTGGACCATATTTTGTATGGTTTGCAATACACATCTTCAGGACACAAACTAATGAGGGGCGATGCCTTCTAGACGTTACTTGTCTATATTCCACAGAAATTTGTTTTGTGCACTGATGCCTCTCCGGTGGGTTTCCAGTCCAACCAGTTGAGGTTTGAGTTGTTGGGAGGGTTATTATTATTATTACATCCACGCAGCACAGATCTCAGTGTTTGTATCATGTTCAAGGCACAATGGACTGGCATAAGTCTTGGTGCAGCACTTGGGTCATTTGAACTTAACTAGAATTGCTGTGTAGCAGCTCAGGGTTTATGTCACTTTGTGTGCAAGAGTCCTGTTTAAGATCTTAAACATACCGAGTTAAAAGCCTGTTCTTTTACCCCACTATTTGCATCACTCCTACACAATTTAAAAACTGCATGTTCCTGTGTCTCTGTCTAACCCAGTTGATGATAAAGCTAAAACTACCTCATACCTTGAACACTTTGATCTGGCAGCTTGCAGAGTGCAAGTGTTCTGTGTATTCACCATTTTCATTCTGCTTAAACGTGTCGATTTGCACCCGGAAGGGTACTCCTTTCTCTCCGCCATGTTTCCGTGGAGTAAATTCTGTGCTGATGCAATGTACCTGGCAAAACAAAAGCTGTGCTCATCTCTGGAGACAGTCGGAAGCTGTGCAAAACTGAATTTCAGACTCCCTTAACTTACAGGGTGCCTGAACATGAGAGTTTGGCTCCTCCTGAGAAACTAAGAGAGGCAGAAGAGTTCAAAATGTTTTCATTTTTTGTTCCTCAGGACAAAACAATTAGAAGAACAAGGAGCCCAGAGAGAAACAGGGCATCAGGAAAAGCATCCCTTAAGTAAATCCCACACACAGATTAAAAACAGATCGTTGGCATTTGGGATGAGAAACACTCATGAAAGAGGAAAGCAAGCAAAACTAACAGGTTGTGAACACTTTCCTTCAGACAAAACCCATGCTTAGAAAGGAACATCCATTTTAATAAAAAAAAAAAAGAAAGTCATGGCTGTAGCAGGTAGTACTCCAAAGCCAGCAAGTAACTAGCAAGTTGATTTAGCAAGTATCCTACAAATTAATTACACGATTGTCACTTGAGTTTGTATATTATCATTAGCATCTTTTTCTCCTTCATGTCCTGGCTACCTTAACTCTCCAGGTCTTCATAAGATATCTCACCATTGTGTTGAGCACAGGAGTATCACTTCTATCTTACCTGAATGAATGCTGAGGCTCTCTTTGATGGATCCCACAGAAATTCAACAGTGTTCAGCTGGGTTGGGCTGGCCCTGGGATCCAAGATACCAACTGACAGCGGAATATCTGTAGAAGAAAACCCCTAAAATTTTAAAAATATTAAATTGAAGAAGAGAAAGTATTTCCATACAATTACAAGACGCATGTGAAAAGCTAAGCCATCAACGATATATTTATTTGGCACCTATAGTCCTAGATCTCCTTCCCACCCAAAGACAGACAGGATTCCTGAGAGAGTAGGCTATAAAAAAACCTAAACACACATGCAAACACACTGTACATCATTCAGCACCTTGCTTCCAAACACTGCACAGGAACCATAATGAAATAGTCTCACCTATATCAAGGATGCGGTCCCCAGGCCGACTCCACCTCCAGCCCTCAAGCTGCTGATGCTCTGTGTACTGCAGGCGTCGATCATGGAAAACTACACGAATTATGCTCTGTTAAGAAAAGATGGCAAGATGAACAACATGATCCAAAGGCCATTCTCTTGAGATGACTTTGGTTTTCCACCGTAGAAGCAAAAGCTGATGTTATGTTTCTCACCCCCATTCATGAGGAGACCAGAGGGTCCACCTAAAAGACCCATCACCATGTTTATCAGATTCCTAAGGGACCCCTGAGTGAGAGAGCAACACACTTTCCCCTTCACAGCGCACATGTACGCTCCATAATGCAGCTCTGTACAGCTTTCTGGGATTCAGTCTGGAAGCACTATGGCAATGTCCACCTAATCTTAGGTGTCATGCCACGTAAACATCACTATACTGCCTCCACACCCAAAATGGCTCACAAAGGGGTAATATTTAATGTGTCTGTACCATGCCCCAACCCCAGAATATCCCAGTCTGACTAGCAAATGTGAAAGCCAGCTCACCTGTCCCTGTACTGGTGGAGCTGACGTGCCCAGACACCTTGTCAGTGGGAATTAAACTTGATTCCAGCCATTAACAGCCAGTCATTGGCACTGAATTTGCACCAGTACGCTGGCAAACTTCTCCACTACGCAGTTAAACAAATGTAGAATAGGAAAGCTTCTGTAACAGGAGAATTTTCATCTCTAGCCTGCAATGGTGCACCCGTGTCAATGACTGGAGAAGAAAGGCTAGAATAAGAGCAATCCCCAGGGCAAAGAAGCCCAAAGTATCCCTAACTAATATATCCTTTTGTACATTGAGAGTGCTACACTAGCATCAGTCAATGACTCCTTACTTCCCAGTTTCTCAAGTCCATGCTCCTGCTGGGGACCTCTGTATCAAACGGGAGTGAGGATTTTTTGTCAATGAACCTGAGAAATGCCCAGATCAAACCCTAGCTCTAAGCAGCAAGCAAGCCACAGTGGGAACGCCTGCAAAATTGGAATCGCAATCCACATGCTTCCCGAAATGGGCCAAAAGACAAACAGGGGACTGCCTAAAATTGGACAACATTTGAAATCCAGATTGGAATCCAAATTTTGCAACTAGTCCCCACTTCCCAAAAGAAGTCCTGAGGCAGAACAGCCAAGAATTTGGGAGAGGAGGCTTGAAGGCTGGATCCAGAACCAAGATCCTGACCCAAGTTCTTGAATTTGAAATGTTTGGGGAGGTGGGAAACAACAACAACAACAAAAAATCCCCAGAACCAAACAACCAAGTTCTGTATGTTCATAATTATGCCCATTACCAAAGTAAACTGGAGTTATGCAGAATCTGCATGGCAGAACGATGTAAACACCAGGGTCTTCCATTTGACATGTAACAACCCAGGCGTGTTGCTGGGGTTAAGAAGGGAATCAAGTCTGCCTCTCAGCGGCTTTGACCGTGTTCACCTCTGAACTTTGGGATTCCCCTGAACCCAATATTCATAGTGAAACTCTGGGGTCATGATCACAGAGTAAAGGTTCCCCTGAAGCCCTGTAAAGCCAAGCTGCATAGTCCCATGAAACTAGCACTCATCATCAGCCCGGCTCCCATTAAAAACAATGGCAAAGTATTTTCCATTGTCTCAGTGTGAGCAAGGCCAGGCCCTTCATTAGAGGCTGTATGTAGTAGCAGGAAGAAAAGAAATCTATATTTCTCCTTACCTTTACATATTTTGTGTTTAAATCTTGAAACTCTCCCAATTTCCTATTCTCAAGTAGACGGATTTCATAAGACTGACCTAGAGTTTAAGGAAACATTTCCAAGGTGTTTAATACATTGTAGCAATGAGAGAGTCATGCTGGCATTTACGTGGCTAATAAAAGCATACGTTTGATCAGGGAAAGCTCATTTTTGCTAATATAATGCATTTGCCCCCAGTAATCAAGTAGGCATTAAAGCACAGCAGAAATCTGAGGGGAAGGTTTATCTTTTGGCAGCTAAGCGCCCTCAGTTAGGACATCGACCGTAGTCTGTCTCCCAGGGCTGCTACAGTTTTCTGGTCACCCTTCAGAAAGTCACCAAGGTGTTTGAGGCAGTTGTCCCCCTGTGTCACGGTGGCTGTAACAGCACTGCCTTCGTCTGTCCCTTCTGCTGAAGCAGCGGTTGTGTGAAGAGCTGCTGGCACAACAAGTCTAGTCACTATTCTGCAGGGGACAGCAACTTGGGCGAAATGTCACCTTCTTCAGAGAGCAGTCAGGTCTGTAAGGTGTTTCAGTGAACCAGAAATACAAGATTTGTTCCATAAGGCCTTGAATGTGGCTGCCCAGGGCATACATACTCCTTCAGACACGTGTGCGGAAGCAGCAATGGTGATTACAGGACGTGCAAGGACCGATTCCACGAATGGAATTCATGCTCCAGCACCCCACCACCACCCTCAGCACAAGGAATTTAGCCAGTTCAGTAGAATTCAGCTAACTGGTTTATGAAATAACATCTCTCTCCAAGGCTGACAGTAAACAAAGGAGACCGATGTCCCAGTACCTTAAGCACAAGTGGCTAAGACAGCACAAAAGCTCATTGTACAGGACCAAGTCTGTACGATAAACCTACAGCTGGTACAGAAGCAGGACAGGATCATTAGGATTAATGGAGCGTATGTATACCTTATAGCCTGTTTTTCCTGTTCATCCTGCTATCCTCCCTTTTACTGAAAAAATGCACAAGTACGACAAGGCAGGCACCAAGAAGGAGATCAGTTTGGGTTTTCTGGCTCAACCAGTATCTCCTCAGAACTGGCCCTGCAGAAAACTGCAAAGCAGATACATCTCCCTCTAAGCAGTTGCTACCAGCAGAGACAAAAAAAAATGCTACATTTCTGGATCTGGATCTAGAAATAGAAGACTTATGACAGCAGAAGTGTCAGGAGGGCACCGTATTTCAGGCAGATTCCCTTTTGGGAAGCCCAGCTCTTCCAGTTGCCCACATGAGTACAGACCATATCACTAGATCACAGGGATGATTGTGCTTATTCAGCTGGCTGGCAGGAGAAAAAAAAAGGGAAAAAAAAAAAGAGAAAAAGGACAAGAGAGGCCATATCGAAGCCCCAGATGTTTGCACAACACTCCTACTGATGTCAATAGGAGTTCTGCAAACAGGAAATGACCCTTGAATCCAGCAAGTGGCTTAGGGCATGGGGAAAGGGGAGAATAAACCATATGAAGTACCAAATTAAGCACCAGAAACATACATAGATCTTAACCCATCTCTTTGTGCATACATAAATCAAAATAACAAGTGACCTTCCTTTGAAGGCTGCTGCACAATAAAAGTGGATTTTGTAAACCGCAGTCCTGAAATTGAGGTCTTCCACACTTTAATTCAAGAGACTTTCTAATGTTCCCACTGATACATGTTAATATTGTTTAATTGGCAATTTTTAGAGAGATTACATATCTCCCCACATAATCAATACTGTTGCATTAGCATAAAAAAGATCAGGCTCAGGTTCACAAAATTAGTTTTCTATGCTTTACTATGTATCTGTGGATATGCTGCACATCTGTATCTATTTCATACGAGGTACTTGGCTGTTGGGGAATAGATTTCACCAGCTATAGAGTGATACAGTTCATTGCCACAAACAAATTTACACAGCCAAGCATCTCGTGCACTTACAGTTCATTCCCATGCAAATATAAGGCTAATTAATCATTACAGAGAATTAATTTAGTATTTGAGACCACAAACGTCCAAGAGACAGCAAAATACATCTATGACTGACATCCCTATGACAGGGACAGAGAAATTAAGTGGCGTGAGCTGTGCTATAGAGGAAGGCAATGGCAGAACCAGAAGCATGGCCAGCCATTCAGTGAACATCCCAGGAAAAGGCTGGTTTTTGGGACACCTTTGTGCACTGATACACTCCCACTCTTTGGTCAGCCTGATCTGCTTATTTGTAGTTCCAATGAGAAAAAAGAAAATAATGGACATAAAAACATGGGCCATGTTCCCTCCAAACTAGCACCAAGCACTCAAAAACTCTGAAGCATGTATCTTCCAACCAGTTGCATGGCACAGGAACGATACTGCAACCCGACAGACAGCAGGCACTGCACATCTCCTCCTGATGGGAGTGATTCAGCTTGGATGGAGTTAGAAACAGATTCTGCCCACTGGTAAAAAAGAAACTGTAGTGGAGACAGAGTTAATATTAAGTGGAAAGCCAAATAGGAATTAAAATGCTTTGATGAAAGATATATGGGTCATCTGATGTAAGCCCTGGAACTCGGTTTACGCCATGAAAAACCTCAATCAAAATGGTATTTTACGCTAACTGCTTTCCCCTTGACCTCTGAATGTTTAACTGCAGTTACTACACAGAACTGTTATCAAAACAAGACGGCTCCCAGCCAAGCTTCATAAACACACAGTTTATTTCCCTCTCTGTGGAACTCTACCAGTGAGAATTTAGTCCTAATTCCTCACAATTCCTTTATATATAACTTTCTCAGTATTGATTTTGAAAAATGCATTCTCCCTACAGCTTATTCCAGCAAATGCATTGCTTTGTGGCTAATGGTACCCATAATTCATTGATATTGGTATGGACAGTGTTCAGATACTTGTACTTCTATAGAACCAAACTGCTTGAATTATATTTTTTCCGTGAAAAATACCTTTGAAACCTTGTTTACCCTAGGTTTTCCACCATCACTACCTGCAAAACTCCTGAAATGGTGAATTACAATCTCAGCCCTGCAAATATAGCAGGATAACTATACTCCCCCTGGCGTCAAAGAGGGCAAAGAAGTCACTCATGGCTCCGGTACACAGATCATCTATGAATCCTGCATCGCTGACTCATCAGCACCAGCAGGCATAGACTGCAATTTTCTGCTAAAACTAAACCAGTAACAGATCATTCTTCCTCAGGTATCTAAATCTGTAAAGAAATGTGGCTGCAAGTGTGACTAAAACAAACTGCATTCCCAGTTCCCAAGACTGGGACTAGCTAGCCTGCAACTAGCTAAGCCCAAAACATACAGCTGAAACGTAGAGTTCCCCTATACTGAGTTTTTTCCACGTCTCAGATGAAAATACAGATTAATACAGGTTATACTACATCTTTCCAAGTCAACACTTGGTGGTAAAGCTGGAGACGGGAGCAGAGGGTACGGATGATGAGACTCCGCAATGATTTGATTGAATGGTCTGACCTTGGCCAGGGCAGTATCTGGTTCTCAGCTGACAAGCGTTTAACATCCCCAGGGCTCAGGTGGAAGGAAGAGCCTGAAGAAAACATCTGTGGCAACGGAAAGCAGCGGTGACAGTTTCACAGGAGTCCCTCCTTACCAGGATGATATTCAACATTGATGAACGTTAGTCTTAAACCCAGTGCTAAAGGCTGGTAACTTGCTGAAACCCTGTTCCTTCCATGCTCTCAACATAGGCCATCGCTGCACCACCACAGGCAACACAGGTTCAAGATAACCTCAAAGCTGGGGACCAGCCAGGTGTCTGTTGCCACATACATACAAGGGTACCTAAAGCGTCTCTATCACTACTTGAAATGAAGAATACATTTTGCGAGCAAATCCCCAACACAGCTGAGGCCAAAGCAGCCTCCTGCCCACGCGACCCGATGCTCCCCTCGCACAGAGCTTGCCCCAACCCTTCTTCCCTACCTCAGGCAGGGGACAGAACGGTAATAATAAATATTTGGAAAACCACATTAAATTCCTGAGACGCAATTTGTCTCCCAGCTTCACCGAAAGCTTCAGGGGCACCAATAAAAACCTGGGCGGGTGATGATATACTGTAATTTGTATTTTGAACAGACATTCCCTGAGCAACAGCAAATTTATGCAATCTCCTCCTAGGCTAGAGTTTGAGCAACTCTGCTTTACAAACAAGAGTAGTATCCAGCAAAGTAGTAACCACCCAGGTCCAGAGAGTTCCTGCTTGGTGATTCATAGAGCAATTGCATCTATCTTAAAGAGGATTTATAGACTGTTTACTTTTTTAACTTTTATTGTCTTTAGTAATTAACGCACATAAAAATGCAGGCATAACCACTTAGTTTGGGGACAAAAGAACTGAAAGTCAACAATTTGCTACGGATGAAAAATAATTTAGTTCAACATGGGAATGCTTTCACACGCTCAAAAAGTACAAGCTATAATAGCTTGACTGATTTCCATTGCTGGAATTTAGTCAGCCATCAGGAATTCTAGGCAACTCTTGATTAGAGAAGATTATCATTATTTCAAGCTCAAAGTTATGTTTTGTTCAAACATTATTTGCTACACAACCACAATATCCTGCTTGCTTTTTTTTTGTTTTGGTGTTACTTTTCAAGAGCCACTTGCACTACACATTCTGTGGTTTTCTGCAGGATACACTGATACAATACACTAATTTCAAATTAGGATGCTGATATTCCAGACCAATACGACTCAAGCCTTACCTAATCTAGCCAAGCAGCCTGCTTGCCTTTCCAGCAATTAATGAAACCCTAACTTTATACTAAGCAATATCCCCAACAGAAGTCTGTGGAAAGAAAAAAAAAGAACTGCGAGTTCTCTTTCTCAGAATGGATCCACACAGCACTAGATAGAACCAGCCTGGAAACTGTTTGATTATTAAGCCAAGCTGGCCAGTAAAAATTCCGTTTAGCAACTTTATATGGACATCCTAAATGGGGCACAGATAAAGGCAAAGGAATGCTGACAATCGAATGCAGCACACAGAAGGAGGGGGAGGGGAGAAAAGAGAAAGCATTTATCCTCCTAAGCCCAAGCACATCCAGCAGGTAGGAGGATCACCTTTGAAACAGCCAAATGCAACTATTCAGGGCATCAGGCACACACAGAGATTTTTCTGACAAGAAAGATTAATGAACCCACAGGGTAAACAGGCAAGAGTGACAGAGCTGGCATCTGAACTTGCATGCTTGATTGCCCACACCTTTTTAGCCAGACAAAAGCAAAAATAAAACTCAGCGTAAGACTTGCTGAAGTACCCCAACATGCGGACACTCTGCAGGACATGGAGCAGGGGCAAAATCCTCCCTCCCTCCCCCCCTCCACAAATGGCAGTGGATATTCTGCGGCTGATTACTGCAGCCTCATTTGACAAGATGCTGTAGGAGATGTTTATCCAGTGGATATTATGAATTCACCAGCTACACAATAGGCCACCCTGAAAGCTCCTGCTATGCTAGGAACATGGAAATCCTGCAAAGGAGGACCAACTGTGGGCCAGGAAATGCAGAAGGAACGCAAGAGTCATCCTGACACGTCTTGTCCCACATCTTGTCTTCAACACAGCATGTTATAAGCACTTGGGGATGGAGCAGGGTGGATACAGCCTGCCCTTTCCTGGCCATAACTTACCAGTTTCTGGTATTCAGTGTCCAGGTCATATCTATATCAAGCTGCCCAGTCATGACCATTGCTCACAAACTCCTCTTTTGTACAATCTTCTTCTGAACTTTCTTACATGGCAGTAATAAGAACCACAATTTACATGTGCTTTGCTTTAGTATTCGCTGTCTGGCCCTTCACCTGCCTCCTGACTGTTTCCCTTTGCAGCAAAGCTACCTTAGCTCCACTGTGTTTTGGTACACATCTGAGTCCAACACTGAGAACACCTGCCCTACTTGCCACTACCACCAGGGCAGCAAGACTACAGGAACACAGCAGACCAATTCAACTACCAATTCTATCATACCATAGAGCTGCACTGTCATCACGTCTCTTCCTACGTCTTCCCTCCTTTTACAACCTGCGCCGAACTGGAAGGGGTCTCTTTGTCCCCTTCTTTGCCTTTCCGTACCTCTTTCTTGTGGGAAAGCCAAACACATGCCTCAGAGCCAAGTTTGCTGGAGGAAAATTTCAGTGCTTATTTACTACATGAACAACCTACTCTTCCCAGACTTTTGAAGATGGTCTATTTTACAGTGGTGACACTTCATAGCTAACAGGCACTAACAGAAACACTCCTCATTTACAGTGGTTTCCACTCAAAAGTGAGGGATGTACATTTAATTCCTCCAAGCCTACAGTCTAACTTTGAATCATGGACAAAAAACCAGCCAGTAAACACAGAAACACACCCGGTTGCTAAGTTCACTGTGTGCACTTGGGCTTCTCTTGCATAGACTCCATCAAATTTGTTGGACTCCACCTAATCTAACCCTTAGTATAAACTTTGATTTTTAACACAAATTAATCAGTGAAGAAATCATGGACTTCTGATGGAAAACTGAAAAAATGTCTGCCCTGTGAAAATAATTTATTCCTGTACTTCCACTTCTCTAGCATGTACTTGAAACACCCAGGACTATCTTAGTCACATCAGTCCAGCTCAGAAAACCTCAGCCCCCTCTGCGTAAGTAAAAAATACAGGCTTTTTCTGGTTTCAACCTGTTCTAAGTCAATTTGGACAACAGGTTTTATAGCTCTGTAAGAGTAGCTTTGTGTGTAATGTTTACTTGAGTTTCAGATAACTAAGAAGAATAGTCCCAGGTGAGCGTGCTGAAGAGGGATGCAGAAGAGCTGAGTACGACTCCTGACCCAACCCAGCAGCTCCCTTAGATGCCCTCAGGTAAGTCGCTTCCTTCATCACATTTCTGCAGTAAGAAACTGGGAGAAAGCGAGTCCCACTCCCACACCTGGCTACTTAGTACCTACCAGTAACTAAACAGGGGAGAAATTGCCATTGCCAACCATCCCATCAAAGCAGACTGTACCTTTGACACAGGTCACAAATGTGGCACCAAGCTAGGACAAGAAGAATCTCACTGCTCAACTACTTGCTTGTCTGGTTTCAGGAACATGTAATAAATGCTTGGTAGGAAGCAAAGGGAAAAAAAGGCTTTTTTTTCCCCAGCCTCTTTAGAAAGAAGGTATCATACGCTACACCTATAAACACAGCTAATCATGTCAAACCTACAGTGCTCCCCAAGCTTCTTGTTGGTACTTAAAATGTGATCTTTTATGACACTGCAAGCTAGGGAAAGTTAATTGAGAAACTTCCACATATTCTCAGATTGATAGGTACATTGACATAGACAGCAAATGCTGTAAAAACACAGGCAAAATTTCACCATCATAATTACAAGAATCTCAAAGTAGATATGGATAATGGAGGAAAGTAAAAAAGTGACATGGAATATAAGGAAAAAATCTTACAGGTATTCTCTTACTTCTCACTGCACCCAGAGGAACTTCTGAGCACTTTCTTCCTTCACAGATATTGAAGATTTATGGAAGTGGGAGAACAAAATGCAGTCTAGGGGCTTCCAGTAGGAGTTGTGCACAGGCTACAATCCAGCAAGTTCACAAACCCCTTTGAATTTCATCCAGATGTTAGCAACAGAAGAAAGGATTACAGAAAGAATAGAAAACAGCCTCTTGGTTAAAAGACAACTGAGATTCTAGCTTCCTAGGGACAACAGAAGTCAGATGCTCTACTTATGTAGAGGTGCCCTGTCATCTGAAGCAAGATTCATGGTGAGCTTAGGGATGGTGTGGTTTGGAGACAAGGTTGTTTATCTTGGGCTGCCAAGTGAAGACAGAGCTGCCAAACATATGGGGAAATTACTGCTAGCACAATTAACGGCTTCAGCTGAGACACCAAAACCTACTCAGAGCTGTCTTCAAAGTCAGGCAGGAGACAAATTCCTTCTCCAAAGACAAAGAGGTACACCACAAGAACCAAAAATACCAAGTAGCCAGTCTCAGAAACGGGAAGGACAAACCAGCTTTGTTAGCCATTTTTAAGCCATTCAAACCCAGGAACCGAGTGGAAAGAGGTCAAGGAGCAGTACAGCACCCCACAACAATCAGGGATCGAAGATGCATAGGTGGGCAGCCACCAGGGAGCACCTGATATTCAGAGTCTCAACGACACAAAGGCATTGTTGTGCTTGCGATCTCAGGCAAGGGTGGAGCGCATGTTCACACAGGAGAGGCCACCAGCAGCAGAGCTCCTTGAAATGCCCAGGGCTTGGTCAGTAATGGCAGTGATTGTTTGGAAAAGAGGCAGTTCTTAGCATGGGACAGAGCAAAAATATCCCCACAAACAGAACTATAATTAAACCAGAAGCACACCCAGGCAGAGCTGGTCACTCAGCCTTCTCTCCACTTCATTTAGGCAAATAAAGAATTGTTCCAGGAAAACTACAAACATTCAGACAGTTGTGACCCCATAAAAACTCAATTACGTATGAGTTAACGTCAATACAAAACAGCTTTTTTCATTTACTGTAAATCTCAGTGTTTAAAACTGAGTTCTCTGCCTGTAGAAGACTAGACAACTGAATTTGAACTTTAGACTTTTTAAGGGAGGCAAAGGTTCTCTTTTGCCTTCTGTTGTAAGTGATTTAATCTCCTACCCAAGCAATTAGCCATCAGCTTCCAGATGTCCTCTTCGGCTGCTTATCGCCCAGTGCTTTCTGCACCTTTCTTTGGAGGAGAAACCAGGACATGTCTCAGTGAGCTGAGGCAGGACAACACCCAGCAGATTTTTAAGCACAGCACAGTTTAAAGTGTACCAGTTTACGTACACGTCTTGAACCTGGATACATGCCTTTGCACCTGAGGGCTGAAATCTGGGGCTTTCATTTAGGTACGACCCAAACTCAAACTAAGTCTGTCTTTAGATTTATGAGGTATCTGTTGCTTATGCACCTCTACAGCAACACTCCCAATATCATCACAGGTCTTCTCAGATGTTAGTGGTTTTCTCTCATGGTTTGGGTTTTTGGCTTGTTTGTTTTCTGAACTGTCTAGGACTGGCAATAAAGATGACTCCTGGAAGACACTGTAAAGCAGAGATGGCCAGCCTTCCTAACCCTAACCAGCTGTATACTAAAATCCTCACATGGCCAAGAACCACAAGTCACATACCACAGCTCTGGAGAGATGAACAGAGCCCAGGAGAGCTTTACAGGCAGGTGATGGCCAGTTACTCTGAAGTACCACTGGGGAACAGGGCTGGATTTGTCACACAGCCTGTTCTCAGTGACCCCCTGCCATCAAACTTAACCACCCTCTATTCAGAGTAATTTAGATCTGCGGCTCTGAGCCAACATCAATCCTGGTCTTGAAACAAAATCATTACTTGAATTGCTCACAGTCCACATGCGGTTCTGGCACTACGAGCTAGTTCCCTTGGGCAATGACTTTCAGGTTTTTGGCTTTTTGTTTTGTTTTTTAAAGGAATGGTTTTATTTCCTCACATTTATTAGCATTCAGATCTACTGTACAGTGCTTGTTTCCTCCACATTCCTCCTGGTGCAATTTCTGGAACCACCTCCATTGCTCCCATTTCTGTCCATGTTTGAAACTAGTTTCAACCAGCCGTGGTCAAACCACACCCCATATGACTGCAGACCATGGAATATGCAACTGCATCAAGCCCTCTTGCTAAAGCAGCGGTTTGTAATATGGTCGCTGGTTGATTGTTTGTCTGAAAATCCCTATCCACAAGAGACACTGAAATAGTGCTAAAAGGCAGGCTAGTTCCAAAAACGTTAGGCGATGTTTGTGCTGCAGACTTCTGGACAGCATAGCTCTGTTGACAGATGCGATCCCTGACCAAAGGAGTGATGCCAGCAGCAGCTCCTAATGTGAGGACACAGCACCTTTACCAGCTTCCTGGACTGAAGGTGGAGCAGTCTTAAGACACCATACTAACGAGTCTATACTTTGTCCCATCGGATGAGTAATTCTCCTGAGGTCCAGTAAAGATCTCTTAGCATAGGAACTGCCCTAAGGATTAGCAAACTAAGATCATGTTCAATTTGGGCTAACAGGGCTCTGGCTCCAGTTTCCCAAGGAATGTGGGAAGGCAGGGGGGGGAAAGAGATCAGGAAGGACAAGTGTAATGAGTCAGTCTTTGGAAACCAAGCTACAGCTTTGACTCTAGTTACTTCATTTACAGGCTGGTTCTAGAGCTGCAGCCAGCAAGCACTCACAGTTTCAAACTGGAGCAGACAAGCTTGGGAGCCTGCCACTGCTGAATGTCCCCAAGTCAACTTAACACAACAGCTAAGCTCACTCCCTTTTGCTCCCTCACAAATGCTTCCCCCGCCCTTACTGCAAACACTGGTCTCCAGCTCAGGAGTCTTCTCAGCTTCCTCCTTCATCCTTGGAGAGGGCCCAGGCCAAAGATCTCTTCCTCCTCAGTGCTACTGACCATCTCTCTGGGTCTATCCAGCAAGAAGCAAGGCTCATGAGAAGTCATTATGCTCCACAAACCTAGAGTCCTCTCCCCCCCGCCCCTCCCGTTTGTACACAAACACAGCCACTGGACAGCCCTTCTTCCTAGTCCATATGAAACCCTTTCAGATCTTACCTGAATCCCTCCACTGGTTCCTCTCCTATCTCTGCTATGCAACTTGGCCTTCAATTTGCTACCCAGTTCTTCCAGCTTTCCCCGCTCCATAGCTTTGTCAGACCTGACCTTTCTTCTATCCAGTTCTGCGCATGGACTATCTCCTGAGCGCGTCTACTCACCAACCACCATTGAACCAGTCACGTGGAATAAGTGTTTCAGGGCAGGGAGCAGAGCTGCTTCACAGTGACAAAAGGTCAGTTACTGAGTAGTGAAGAGCTTGAGTCAGGAAGGAACATTTGGACAGCAAGTGGCAAGAGTCACCCAGCAAGCAGAAAACCCCAAACTCAGTCCTTACAATTTGGGTAAGTAACCACACGGGATGTGGATTGCTTTGTTGGAGCTGGGACAGCCACCGTGTCTTTGTACCTGCCTTCCTAGGAGCCAGCTATGACTGAAGCTTGTACCAGTGCAGATAGGGTGAAGGGACATCCATTAATGAAGTTACCCATTTGCTAAAGTAATCCATCACAAAACTCAAGCATACAAGGAAGAAGGGAAGTTTTGTGTAACAGTGTTTGGCCAGACCATGATAAGCACAGAAAGAGGGTAAGGTGCAAGAGGTGTCCCTTTGCTTACGGTCAGTGTAAGGTGATAAGGTGTAGGGAATGGTCTAAATTGCTTCATGAGGTGGCTATGGCACAGCAGCTGGGTCACAGTGTTTTGGCATCAGTCAGCTCTTCTGCTATGCCATAAGCTCCAGAGACCTGGGCTGCCTCGTAGTCCCCTTCACATACTTCCTCAGGCTCACACAACAATTCTGCTAATGGGATTAATTTTCTGTCCCTGGCTTGTGTTGAGCTGGTCAAAGTAAAGAGTTGCAGCACCCTCCTCTGGTTTTGGAGAAGGAATGGGAAAATACCTACACAACAGGTACCTGCTGGGAAACTATATAGTGCATGAATGAGAAGTGGTTCCCACAGAGAAGTGCTGCTGAAAGGAGAAGAAAATTTGACTCAAGCACTTTAATTTTTGCTTTTAAACAGACACACCTGTTATTTTTTATTCCAGAAGGTCACTGCATGAGGAACATGCTTTTTACACAGATGTCATGAAGAGACCAAATACACTTTTATGTAGAGGTTCCTAAACAAAAACCCCTAAGTGAAACAGGAGGTTATCTGCCAACTCAAATTGATTCTTTGTCTTGGAATTGGAAGTCAAATCCTTATCTCTTTTTAACCCCAGGCAGTGTCCTCACCGATATCCCACCAACAGAAATTAGACTCCCCAGCTCTGACCACAGCTGGTTGAAAGGTGTGTCCAGCATCCTCTTCTCCCCATAGCTGTAGTTACCTTCAATGAACACACAAGCTTCTCGCAGCAGCTCATATCCACATGGCAGCAGACTCCAGTCCCTTTTTCCTAAATAGCACAGGCAAGGGATTTTGGTCTAAGGGACTTAACATCAAGGTAGACTACATGTCAGATGAATTTACAGTCAAGACCTGCCTTGCTACTGGAAATGGTCAGTGCTGAGAGCAAGAGTGCAGCCAGTGGTGTGGGATCTGAAGCAACCTGCTGGAGTGGAGCAGAATGTCTTTTAAAGTAGATATATTGCAAGATCAAAAAAAAAAATCCATCTACATACAGAGCGCCTTGAATTTCAAGAGGGTTTTCAAGAAACCCAGAGTATCTCAGTATAAGAAGAAAGATTAATTGCTTGGGAGCTTAAATGAGGTGAGGATGCTCCCGAGAAGGTGGCAGGCAGATATGAAACTCCTGCCAAGAGGAACAGAATGCAGTGAGCCATTCAGCCGTCAGGTGATGCACCACCTCTTACCACTAATTACCCCAAAGACCCTCTAGGAAAAGGTGCTGTTTTCATCCACGGTGGCAAGACAACACCACTAACCAGTGTCCACTTCTCCTGCCAGCCCCTCCCCAGCTCTGCCCCACTGCACAGCTTCTGCCAGCCTCATCCCTGCTTTGTTCCTCCAGGCCTGTCCGGCCTCGTGCTCTCCAGGGTGTATTCTGCAAGGACACATCTCGCCTCTCCCCTTGAGGGAGGAAAGACAGATGCAGAAAATATACAAGAACCAGTGGTCTGCCAAGAAACAGGTCAGCACTGTGTCAAGATGGAGCAGGAGAAAGCCTAACACAACACAGCCTATCTGCAAAGGCAGTAACAGTCCTACTTTACATAGGAAAACCTAGACTGCTCTAGTCACACAGTTTTTTTTAAAACTCGTGGTATAGTGTGAAGAGTTGTGTAACTTCTGTCCTATCAAGGTAAAAAAGCAAGCACCGCCTCATGTATGCTAAAATATTTGGCCATCAACTGCTTTTCACAACAGAAAATCTATTACTCTGAAACAGGACAGAATTTAGTGTTTCGCAGGGAGATTCATCTCCATCTCACCCCTGATATGCCCTGTATCACCTCCTGGGATCTGCTGTATTTGGATGGATAAACTGGGAAGACAAGTCTCAAGAATCTTTTGATCTGCAAGCACAGTGCCAGCTTATGTGACAGGAAACCTCTGGCTCCTCAGACAGAGCCTGCAGCGCTCGGCTGATCTTCCTAGGAGGGCTCCATGGATCTACCAGCTCACAACACAGATCCAACAGCCAGATGCACCTGAGGTCAGATCCCAAAGGAGGTTAGAGCTCTGCTTTGTACAAACATTGAGAGAAACGTAGCCAGAGCAGCCACCCACGTGAGCTTCATGCTCAGTGCACAAAGCTTGAAGAGCTGGGGCAGTGTCCCGAAGCAGGAGAGGATCTCAGTAACGCAGGGTAGACAGCCTTCAGCTTGTTGCTAGGCTAGTGCCCATGTTTACAACCTGGCTGAAAATAAGCGTAGTAAGTTTTAGCATAATCTGTGCCCGGAGAAGCCTGATCCCTACAGGACCCACGTGCAGAAGGTGCTGCAAAGCGACAGCCAAACTCCAACCACAGATGTGTTGGCACAAACTCTGCCAAAGGCGGGGGGGGAAGCCTAGAGAAACACAGTGCTTGTTTAGCCAGGAGTAAAAGTTAGCCTATGAGGTCAGTAGTAGAGGACCTGGCTGCACTGAACCACAGCAACTTGCCAAGTTAGGGACTGAGCAGGGTCACATCACCCAGCCAGTAAGAGCAATGTCACACTCTGCCCAGACCACCGAGGAGCCCTTGGATAGTTGCAAACTCATCCTCTGGCAACACCCTCCAGCAGCGCTTGGAGACTTGCAATGTTAACAGCCCTCCCCAACCCAAAGTTTGCCAATCTGCTTAATTAATCTGGCCTTTTAAAATGAAGGTAGGAGCCTGCAGTTTAAGTTGTTTGAGATCAAGCCAGTACGTGGCTACAGGGAAGAATGCATGCCGTAATGCCGCTTTAAGTCAACAGTTAAATAAACGGTACTTCATTATTTTATATCAGTTGACAATCTAGTATATAAGTGTGAAAAGTTAAATATTCTCCTTTCCTCCATCCCCCTCCCCGTCTCTTTCCCTCTTTTTCCCCATCCCACTGCCCTCCCGGTAAGGCACAAGTATGGGATTCAATCTCTCTCTCACAAATTGTTCCCAGGAAAGGTGCCCTCCTTCAGTGCAGTACAAACCCTACCTTGGTTGAGGTAGGTCAGGGTTTCTTCGTGCAGTTTCACAGCAGGTGACGTGGCTGTGCAGAGGACGTACTGAAAGGGAGGCAGCTTGGCATCGTTCTCAGGAGACAGCTGCGGCTCTTCCTGCTTGAAGATCGGCAGCGCAAGGACATCTCTGCAACGCACAACGCACACACGTTTAGTTACAAGGACTTCACAGAATATTCTCACCTCAATCTGCATTTGATTCCCGTGCTCTCAGGTAATGGGGATGGTCTCTGGAGAAACACTGAGTTACAACAGCTAAAAAAAAGAAATAATTTGGCCTGTATAATGTAACAAGGCAACTTCTGCCTCTAGGATGTCGTCACTAGACACAAAAGAACACAGCATTAGCAAAATAAAATGTTTCTGAGAATTAATTTATGTCTTTAAAACATAAATCAAGATTTACTTTTCAGTTAAGCAGTCTTCCTGATGAGGAAAAAAATTATCAAAAACAGATTCTTCGTCCTTGTGGAAATACATTTGTTTAAGTGTTCTTGGGTTCTCAGGAAAAAGCCTTTCAGGAAAAAAAAATGAAGCAAGAAAGGGCACTTATTTTGACAGCCGAATGTCAAATTAGTAAAATGTCTACAAGTAGCAGCCAAGGGTGAGCAGCAGACACAGGTCTGGTGTAAAAAGGAGAAATTCAGGTAAATGATGGCATGAACTGCTGGATTAATTGTCCCATAACATCTCCTTGGACTCTAATAAACCTGGTCCCAAGGAATCGCATAGCTCTTAAGAGAGCGTGGGACTACCTTCATAAACGCACACACAGGGGCTCAGGAGCAGCCTCGCTAGGACCTGTGCGCAGTCCCAGTTCTGGCTCCTTTACAAGATATTCCTGGTGGCCTGCCTGCTGCTTTAGCATCAGACTGATCCCAACCCACACTAATCCCCAAGCAGAACGGATATTAACAAGGCTGAGAGCACAACAGAATGATTAGTACAAAATGAGATGTCAGGAATAAGCATCCGTATCTGAGCATGTCTCATACTGAAGAACCACATTAGCCTTTCCTGTGTCGCTAACATTTCTTATCATTGTGTCCACCTACTTAAGACACTAAAATCCTTCCAAATTAGGAGGATTATGTTGAACACGGACAGTTCAGAATAAGAAGCGATTATTTTTCTTGTTCTCCATTTCCTCCAGATGTGTGAAGACTTGAGATTCCCATTACAGAGGCTGCAGATCTGCTCCTTTCAGAAATCCCATACACAAAAAGCTTTAAGAAAAACTGTTCAGGAACATGCCAGCATGTACAGGCATGCTCCCTGGGGAAAGAGCATTAAGAATTTTTTCCTTGCCTGTTCAGTTAATGATCCACCCTGCATTCATTCATAGCACCCACAACCTTGATGGCCACCCAGGTCATCAGTGAAACGGTGCAGCAGTTTACAGCAAACTGCCGAAGTACCTGGTTCAAACGCAGGTACGCCTATTTATGGCAAAATAAAGCCAGAGAGCAAACTGTGCCCTTTCAGAGAGACAGGGGGCAAGACAGACCCATCTGTTTCCATTCTCTCTTCCAACCCCACCCCCTCCATATTATCACCAACTCGGAGGCATCCACCCCCATTTGCTTACTGGCATTACTGACATAATCACAGCTCTTGCCTAACTGCAGCCATAGAGAGGATTTTTTTTTTCCCCCTTAGTGATGATGATTTACTACAGTAATGAAGCGACAGAAATGCCTGCAGTAGATTTCTGAAATAGATAGCATTGCTCCACACACATGCAGGATCTGATCCTGCTCCACAGAGTCATCTCACTCGCCCAGGATGCCAACATTTGCTCTTAACGCGCTGGTCTGCACAACACTATTGGAATGCGTGTTGCTTTACAGATGGGAACAGATCAAAAACATTGAAGCCTGAAAGCTTCCGCAGTTCTGCAAAAAAACCGCACAAAATCTGGCCCAGGTTTAACAGTTAAGGGTGAGGAATTTGTGCACCTATTCAGCTGAAACATTCAAGAAAATTAGGCAAAGGGAAGTCAAAATTCAATTATCATATTTCGCATCAGGCTTTTAACACCCTTACACTTGCTGGAACAGCTGTCTGATTGCTGAAGACTGTAAGCATGCAGGAATCCATGATTTTGTTTCTGGAAAGCTTTGCCATATTAAAGCACTGATGAAGTCACACAAGTTAATTGCATTTTTATTTGAACTAATGGCCAGTGGTATCCATGGCTTTGGATGAAGCTCTTCTAAAATATTTCACCCTATTAAAAGTGTTTGGAACTCAGAAGGTTGTGAACAACAGATCAAGGCTTAAAAGAACTTCTAAGCTATAAGTATAAGACATCCCAATACTTGTTCAACTCTCTTCACTCAAGAGCTGTAAATCAAGTTTTGGAAAAAGCAGGCCTTTACAACAGTTCCCATCCTTAAAAAAAAAAAAAAAAAAGATGGAAACCCTTAAAACTCTCCCAAGTTCTGGTCTTAACCGAGGGTTAAGTCCACTTACCTGGGAAGGGAGAAAGTTATTTGAGACAGTTCAGCCATCTGGCAGAACAGAGAATGAAATACACACAAGGTTTCCATAAAAATGAATGGAGATTTACGAGGATTTTTCTGTAGTATTGTCTTGCTATAACTACAAATACCACTGAGGTAGGGCAGAATTTACACAGATGTCTCAGATATGCAGAAAGCCTTTGACCTCTGCAAAGTATAATTGATACAAACTTTTTCTGCAACTGCTTCAAGGGTTGTACTATTTCAGCTTCCTCCGCAAAGTCACTACAAGTGAGTATGGAGAACTTTCAGAAAGACGCAGCTCAGCAGAAGAATGCCCCTCTAGAAATTCATGCCCATGGAGCGTGAATTGGTCAGAATTAGAGGTCCCTACAAAAAACAAGGGTTTTATTCAACTGACCTTCCGGGAAACACCTGAGGCCACTGCTGCCATAAAACTGGTTTTAGGGCTTTTAGTCCCAGATCAAAAACACCACGGTCACAGTGGCAGATACTCACTAAAGCTGAAGTTTGCTCCTAAAACACTGACAGGTTATCTTCATACTAGCAGCCTTCCTACCAGATCAGGTATCCTTTATCCCCCTAGCTAGCATTCAAGTCAGGAGAAATAATCTAATGCATTTTCTGGCCAGTTCCAAGGAATTTGAGTTGTGGGCTGATCCGGACTTGATGATCTCGCAGCATTCGGGTGCTACAAATCCATAGGGTTCATGAAGCAACCTGAGCACTGTAAATGCTCTCTGACACAGAGACCATATGCACCAATGCTAAAGCTCATCTGCTACTACCATTCTCACAGTCCTCAACTAATCAGGTTTGCAAGCACAAAGCAAGAGAGAACACGACTTTTGCTGCATAGGTGTTGCTAAAATAGACTTACTGGGATAGAGGGAGGAGGTAAAGCACCTTGTATGAAGAAACAGGGAAGCTGCCAGAAAGCAAGAATCTCACGGTATTGTATCATTTGATAATGGGAAATTATTATTCCGTCAAAATACACTGAGAGGGAGCAGGAACAGTTAGGATTGTGCGTCTCCTTGAAAGGGAAGTATTATCTGTGTTTGAAGTGCCTCGCCGGACAAACTGGATGTTCTCTCGACAGTGGTTATTTGGGGGTACCTTTTGAAAGCAAGGCACTTGGGCCACAGCCAGGTTCTCCGCTGCTGCAGTTCAGCAAAATTGCACTTCAGCAGACCAGCAACAATCGACATCAGCTGAGAGCTTAGCTTTACATATTGAGAAAAAAAAAAATCATAAGCACCCAGTAGAAAGGAAACTCCCAAAGTTGCCTACTTTGTTGTCTTCTGGAGGGAGGAAATACGGATTTGTGCTACACATGTTACAGACTATTGTTTAGCAGCCCTTGTGCTTAAATTAGGCACATTTAATTAAACACGACTGTGCAGAGGCAGGAAAAAGCTGGTTTAGACAAGTTCAGAAAGTGAAATTCTGAGCTTGTTACCCCTCGTCCCAAAAAGAAGAGAAAGAAATCCCGTCCTGAGGAGACTGGATGCCCTCTTAGTTTGCCAACAGACCTTTTCCAGAGACTTTAGCCAGTGCCCCGCAACTGTCACACCCTCTGCCTTTGAACTGCGCTACCTAAGTCCCTGAGAAGAGGGAAGCCGGCAAAAGCAATAAAGCAAAACGGCAGGTAGGTGCCTGACTAGGCGCTAAAAAATAAATAAATAAAAGAAAAGAAAAAAACATCACACCCAAAACCAAGCCCAAAGCAAAAAAAAAAAAAAAAAAAAAGGAAAACCCCAAAAAAAA